>CM021100.1:75967010-76164838 GCA_007115665.2 Sequoiadendron giganteum
CAAGGCTAATCAATTGATGAGCTCCCGAGCTGCATTAGGTTAGTCCTTTAGGGTGAATCATCTCAAGTCATACACTATCAATACACACACACACATGTATCATTCAAGGAATCAAAACAAGTCATGTCTCAACAAAGCAAGTATCTCAATACTGTCATCAAGTCAAAATTAAACACATTGTAAGAATGATCAACTTATGTCTTAAGCAAGATATGTATTTTTTGTCAATATAAAATCAAATTTTCATAGCCTCATGTAGCTTGTTACATCAACGTCATCAGGCTCTAACGTCTTATACGGAAAGTGTCTTTCTGAAACCAGTCTTTGTCATGCCTTATAGAAATAGTCACCAAGTCAAAACCAGACTCAACGTCTTATGTGGTATGTGTCATCCCTCACATTAAGCTATATCAAACATCAAAAATCCCATAGGATCAAGTTTTGGTGAATACATTTATTTGGCTTTATGACTTTATATCTTATTTTGTCTTATCTTTTCTATCAATTTAGGCATAAGTCCTGTTACTAGCTTTCTCAAGGATGTCCCTTGAAGGATTTAGAGAAGAAAGGATGTCTCTGGACTCTTTTTCTTTGACTGCTATCTGTCAACTGTCTTTTTAAACTTTTGATTTTGAATCATGTTACTAGTTTCTTCAATGATGTCTTGTCGAGGATTTAGAAGAGAAATGACGTATCATGATCTGTCTTTTATTTGTCTAATGTTCGTGGTTTGTCTAGATGAAAACGACTGGGGCAATCTTGTCCTTAGAGTTATGACACTCCTTGTTTGCAACTATCTATTTTTTATAGATGGATGAATTTGTACACTATGGTCTATCTCATATCATGGTGTGTACTATCCATTTGTGTTAGTCCCACCCAGTGATGATAAAATTGCAAGCATAACATATATGGCAAAATATTGAAGATCATTTCTTTTTTTCTTTTTCAAATCAACCTTCTTAGTTGTTTCTTACTAACATTTTGAAATCATCCATGCTAAAATTTCTCTTGTCTGACATAATGATAGAGTCCCGTGACACAAAAAAACATTGGATCATCTACATATGCATACATTCTATAAGCATTTCATTAGTTACATTGCATTTCAAATATATAGTAACATTTGATATCTTCATTGCATATATAGAAAAATCATGACATAATAGACACTCCATCATCATAAGGTACATAATGTAAACATTGCATGTACATAAAATATCACATGTAAATAGCATCATATAGTACATAACATCAAGACTGCATAAATCCATCATCATGTATAAAAAATCATTCATAACATATATACATACATCATCTAGGAAACATAATCATATAAAAACAATGAATTATCATAAAATAGAACTGCATATCATATAGAAATTGTTAAAAGTCATATATATATATATCACTCAAAATACTGTGTCATAGTACAATATCAAAGTGTATCCATAAATAAAATGAGCTCGCAGGCTCTCTGATCATAATACAATGTCTACATGTATAACAAGTGTCAACGTGTCCCACTGCCACTACTACCATCTGGTGAAGGTGGAGGAAACTGCCTCAGAGGTACCCTCTGTGAGGTGGAAGGCTTGTCATAAGGACTTGATCTTGATATACCTGCCACACGCTCTGTACTCTGAGTCCTAGTCTAACTCCTAATCTCTGACCTGTGGCTGCGAACCTCTGAAAAGCTAGGAGCTCATCTCTTTGTTGGCAACACTGACTCATATAGATCCCTGTAATAAGTAGCTCTCTCTACTGATCTAACTAGCTCACATACCATACCATAAGATGAAGCACCACTACACAAGCATCTAACCTCTGTGTACTACTTCTATGTCTCTTGTCTCTGAGCTATGGCCTGATCTCTCTCCATCAGAGCACTATCCCTCTCTATCCATAAAGCATCTCGCTCTGCTATCACCAATATCAACCTCTCCTCCAAAGCCTCCCTATCACTATCCCTAGGGGCATCATCTTCCCATCTCCCCTCCACAAACTGATCTCGGAGCTCTCTCTCCTGATCCTCCATAGGTACCTCCTCCTCCACGTCATCCTCCCCATAGCCTGCCAGAATACCAATAAATCAATGTCCATATCAACCTCCTCATCCTTTGCAATTTCCTCCCTACCAATATCTACATTAGCCAGCTCCTCTGCAACTACCTCATTGGTAGCATGCTCCTCCCCAACCTATGCCTCTGCTCCACCTCTGATGTCCAACATCGGTACATCCTCTGCTACTGCCTCTCAAACAGGTGATAGTCCACCTACTCGACCCCCTCTCCGACCTCTCCATCCTCGTCTACCACCTCTGCCACCACCACCTCCTCTGACGTTATCACCACCACCCCTACCTCCATCCCTGCCACCACCTCTACCCCTATTCCACCCTCTTGGCCCTGTGCCTCATCTCTCAACTAGTGCCGACTAATCCGGATCTGTGTAAGGAATCAGCCGATGCTCTACCCACCATGTGTCATATGCAACTATCATCCCTGGATCTATTGCTGCATCTCTCCATCCTTATTGTACAAACTGTAATGCCTAAATCTATGCCTCTACAATAGCTACAGGAATCAGAGGCCCCCAGTATGGAACCTCTCTAGAAGATCGAGCAAACTCTTCTCTACCTCTAGGGTCGTCCTGAGCCTCTCCAAACTATCTCAAAACTTGATCTGGAAGATGTCTCTTAATGATATGAGCACTCAAAACAATCCTACCAATCAGGTATTGTGTCTTCCTGCAAAATGGTAGATGCCTATCCTCATTAGACCATCTCTCACAATCCATGTATGGCCTCCAAGTGAACTAATCCAAAGTATCAAGTGCATGCCTCCAAAATATTGTATCTCCCAGATGGCTTTGAGTAATGTTTCTCATATACCAAAAAACATATGGGGATCTAGCCTCCCGCTCTAGAGTAATTAGAGGACAAAACACAACTATTCGCTCCCATGCCCAAACCATCAAAAGAGTGGTACCACAACTCATAGACTGTGTGTCTCTATACACTATATCATGTAAATGAAAATACAACATGCCTAACAGATAGGGACCCTAGGCATACACAACCTCTCTCTCTAACATCCCTACTAGCATCTCTCCCCACCCGACAAGAAAACCATGAACCCGTTGATCTATGAGGACTATACCCCCTATCAATGTACATAAAATACAGTCAATCCTCTCATATCTATCCACCAAAACCTGCCATCTGATCTCATAATGCTCTATCCCTAGACTCCTAATGTCATCATATACATAGAATCTAGAGAGCTCGCTGAATCCATGCTAGGTATCATACATAACCCGCTCTCCTTTGATACAAAGTCTCAAAATCCTATAGATGTCCTCTAAAGTTATCGTCGCCTCCCTAGTCGACAAATGAAATGATGAAGTCTCAGAATGCCATTGCTCGCACAACACGGTAAGCATGCTTCTGTTTTCCCAAATCGTGGGCATCATAAGCATATGATGAAGTCTAAGTCTCCATATTAGCCATGTCTCCACACTAACCAACCAATCTCTTAGATCGAAAGTATCAGGACATGACTCCCGAGTATAGATAGGATCTAACACAACCTGCATTTCAGCCATAATATCAAAATTTTCAAGTTTTTTTTAAGAAATTTTTTCAAAAAATTTGCTAGCCACATGCGACTCACTATTGCAAATGTGGTGCATTCATAAAAATGTGTTTCAACACAAGGAATTTGTGTTGCATATTTCATATGTGTTGCACAATCCATTCCATTTTCTAACTACTGCAAATGCGGTGCATTATCTAAATATCCTACCAAAATCTATATAAGTTTCACAAAAGCATATGCGTTTATTCTAAATGCAGATGCGATTCAAAAATACAAATGTGGTGCATTTTATTTCACATGCGTTGAATGCCTAAATGACATAAGCTAGCCTAGATGTCTTTTAACATATGCGTCATTCCACAAGCAGATGCATTGCGTACGATCGCATATGCGGTGAATGTGAAAGACCACATTGCAAATTAAATTTTAAATGCCTAAAACTACATGAAAAATTAGATTTAAAGAGCTCATTTTAGGGTACATATCGATGTTCCTATGTTGGCTGGCCATCTGAATGTTCGGATCTGATAACCGCGATGCACAACATAGGGAATGGGAGACATTTTCATTCGATTCTTAGAGAAAATTTCTTAGTTCTTCAACTCTTCCGAGTGCAAATGAATTGGTTTTCAACCTAATTTCTATTTATACCTAGGGTTTGGGTGGCATTTCTTCTGACCTTGTTTGCTGGCCGCATAAACTTTCAACTTCTACTGACCCGTACACATCCCTAACACTTCCAAATTCAATTCCGTCAACTCCATAACATTTTTTACTATCATTTTGACTTATCGAGAATATTTCTTGATATTTTTGAAATTTTTCAAAAATTTGTCAATTTTCCCAAGAGGGCATACCCTAACCTATTTCATGTTGGGGCACAATTGGGGCATATTTTCTTTGACACAACGCCGAAATGACATTGTATCAAAGAGGGGCAAACTGTAGACACCCAAAATTGGTCTAGGCCTGTGAATACCACTTTCAACATAATTTTCTAATATCCATGGTCATGACTAAATAATGTTAATTATTTAATTACCCTTTCTAACACATATTTCCTCGATTAATTAAATACCCCTTTTAATTAATTCACTAATTCATTATGACTTTATTCAACTTTGATTAATTAAATAAATCATATTTATTTAATTGTGTCCCTAACTAATTAATTCTCCTTTCTTAATTAAATAATTTATTATTTAATTAACCCCTTTATCATGTTTCAACTATAATTAAATATTTATTATTTAATTATTCAATTCTACCTTTTTCAACAGTCATTTAAATAAATTACATTATTTATTTAATTTAATCATTTTCAATTTTTGAATGTTGAATTAAATTAACATTTAATTCATAATTAATTATTTATGTCACATTCTTCTGTCATCCAATTGACTAATTATTCACTCACCATCTGACTTGAGATCTATTTTAATCCGCTAGTTATCTCTGGATTCAATATCTGATCGTCTCTAAGAGGGGACTCTCTGTCACAACTAGTCAGTTAACTAGTTCTAACTCATATGGATGAATGCATTTATTAATAAAATATATTTAATTAATTAATTCATGTATGCATTCAAACTCTTTATTCTTCGAGTTCTAACTTTGTATTTTTCATCCAAAGTCCATTTCTTCTATTTTTGAAGACTCTCAACTGAAGATTAAGATCTTGAACTCTTGTTCTTTCTATTTTCGATTAGTCCTGACACAAGATTAAGTTATCATTCTAATTTAATCTTTAGCCTACAAAATTTCCTAACTCACATTTTATCTGATACAAAACTCACATCATATGACATTTGTCAATCTTGATCGTTAATCTCTCATTTGAATCTGAGCCGATCATTTGAAAACCCAAAATCTATAAAAAGTCTCGTCATTATCATTATCCCTCCTCCCGAAATCAATAATTTTGAGAAGAAACTTAATCTTTGATATTTTTATTAGACATTCAACAAGGTTATGCTTGCATCAAACACAAAAAATCTGAGGGCAAAAATAGTGATACCACAAAATGGAGAAGGACAATCGAGATAATTCGAAGAAGTGGACGCATATTCGGTGAGATATTTTTCAGTTATTTGTTTAATTTCTTTATGTTAATTTATTTGTTCTTTATTGTTTTTGATTTAGATTATTTGTTTAGATTAGATTTAACCATCTTAATCATATTCACAATTTCCAAAAATCTATGTTATAGTTCCAAAATACCTCCTTAGATACATGTGTAACAACCATATAATCAAATTTGTTAGTGGACAAAGAAACCAAGAGCCATCTCTTACTCACCCAACTCACTACACCTCTATATAAAGAAAACACAACCAACAGTAGGATTTCAACTATCCAATTCACCTAATCAATCTAAATTCACAAAGCCTTGTATGTCCAATGGCATCCACATCATTAGTACCATGGTAACACAAACACTAATAAAAAATCATATTTAAATATTTGAAAAGCCTCTTAATGTAAGCCCAATGCTCCTTACTAGGGCTAGACATAAACCTACTCAAAACTCTTAATACTTGGGCTATATCTTGTCTATACTGAACTATTTCATACATAAAAATAGAAAAAAAATAGCAAAAGTCACATTAAAAATATCTTTAAAATTGTCGTTTGATTTAGGACACATATCTAGAAATGGAATACTCACTGTTTTACAATCATGCATACTAAATTTCTGTAAAATGGTAGCAACATACTTATTTTGAATTAACCAAAGATTGATGTGTATCCAATCCCTATTGATCTTTATTCCAAGAATTTATTTTTTAGTTCCTAAATCCTTCATATCAATGCAGTGTAGAAAATTGCATACCTTAATAATTTCACATTATGTTTTTTCCCCCTAATTTATTGGACTTAATTAAGCTTCTAATTTTCCAAATTATGCATTCCGAAGCCTATTTTTTTATCATTTTCTAAAATATTTCAATCATTAAATAAATGTAACGAATTATTATTTTTCTCTCGACTATGTGTGTCCAAGAAATTTGGGCCCCCCTTCTTAGCTAAGAACCAGATTCAAATATGTTGTTAGCGACATTTTAACATCCAACATTCAAATATGAAGTGTCGACTTTTGGAATCTAATTTTTGAGAAATTAGATAAACACCTATTAATACCTAGTTATTTTACCATTTGAAATCTAAGATCTAAGAAGCAACATTCTAAGACATACAATTGAGAAAATACTATTGTTAAGAGCAACAATATAGAGCATTATTACAACAATTAAAGATCCAACATCATGCCAAAGTTTATGTGTGTTCATGTTGTCATTGTTTTGTGAAGGCTAACATCTTTATCTAGGTCTCCAAAGCACTCAAGTATTCAAGAAAGAAATATCCAAACTCTTTAAGAGATGTGTAGGACTTGAACAATCCTTCGAGGAAGCCATTGAAGGATGGTGAGTTGTAGAGAATTGTGATTTCATCATTCCCTCCTTTCTATTATCATTTATCATTGAAATTTTTCCACTGTGGAAGTGGGAACACTTACACGGGATTTGATTGAGGCAAGCCGCTATATGGCACAATATTTTCTTCCTATTTGAATGTGCAGGTTGTAGGTTTGGAAAGGATTAAAGGAAGATTGAATGAAAGTTATCAATTCATTTATCATCACCAAACTTGTCAAGACATGGAAACTCCCCTACATAATTTACTGACGACATTATGATAAGTTTACAACTAGGAATTAGGAGCTCAAATCCAACACTAGAGGACTAGAATAATAGTTTCAATACCCCCTATCAAAGACCCATTCGCCCTTGGGATACTAAGTCCCTCTGCACATGCTAAATCCAAATTTTGGTGACAGATACACATCAATCTGCACTTTTTAGATCCACTTGAAAATTTACCTTTCCATCTTTTTGTCTTTGAAAGATTTTACAATTTACATATTAGGTCATCTAGCCTAATTAGGGAAATCACTCCAAATAATTTTTAGTTCATTCCTAAGACTCTTGAGGACCAGATCCTGGTCTGATTGACTCACCTTGGAGGTTTAAAGTTAATCTATGCACCTTGTTGATTTGTATCCCAATGAAATACTAAAAATAATGGAATTAATCCTAGGTTTTGGAAATTAAACTTAAGGTATCCACACATTTTTATATTTCAATAAAATATGTAAAAAAATGAGTTTTGAGCTCCCTTATCAACACATTTTTATATGTCAATAAAATATGTTAAAAATATGAGTTTTGAGCTCCCTTATCATGACAATTCTATTATTCATAAATAACATGTCATCCACATACAAGATAATTATTAAAAATTTGATCATCAATCACTAGTACAAAAACATAAATAAATGACCAAAAAAACTACAAAAAATTGGTCATGTGATCAATAGTTTGGTCACATGACCATTAGTAGTTTATTTCCAGTCATTTATAATACGACCAAATTCATGACTAAACCATTTCTAGTCATTTATTGGTTGTTTTGGTTGATTAATTTGGTGGTATATTTAGTTGTTAATTTAGTCATTGATTGTTGTTAACTGACATTTATTTAGTCATGATAGTTGCTTATTTATTCATGGTAGTTGTTTATTTAGTCATGGTAGTAATTTATTATTCATGGTAGTCATTTATTTAGTCATGGTAGTCATTTATTTTAGTCATTGTAGTCATTTATTTAGTCATGATAGTCATTTATTTTAGTCATGATAGTCATTTATTTAGTCATAGTTTAGTAATTTATTTGGTTTAGTCATTTACAAATCAAATCTAACTTAATTAGTCCTCACAAATTTATGCATATAAATTTCAAGTATCATAGATATTCAAATGTTATGAGAAACACCATGAAATGAAGACTAAAATGATTGAAAAAATATGATTGATCAGACACAAGAGGAGCCACAACATAGTATTTATGAGTGGAGAAAAAACCACTCTAAAAATTTACTTCATTAAGCATCATTGGCAATTCAAAACCTCTTACATTTAATGTGTCAGTGACAACCAAGATTTATAGAAATATAATATTTTAAAAAAAAATTCCAAGCATCATAGAGTAGACATCCATATATTGTAATGCTTGTTTTCCACAACATCTTCCTCTACCGGGACCACCCTTATAAAACAATATAATGGAGAAAATGATGAAATACACTAAAAATGGATGGTACTTCTTTAAGAATTTATTTCAATGATGAAATATAAGAAAGAGAGCACAAATCTGGTGATGGATATGCTACATAGGGCACCCACTACACAATAAATTTTATATTTGATCACAATATTTGCAAAATAATAAACAAATATGTCCTTACAAAGCCTCTTGAAGATTATTTTAGAAACTATAGGGAAGTGTGTTAGTCACAATTGCTTTGTAGAAAAAATTGTAAGCTTGATTATTTTCAACCTAAAGTGGGGAAATATGAGAATCTAGGTTTGTAAGATGATAATAATAAAAAATAATATGAAAAAAAATGTAGTAAACTAGTTAAAAGGAAAGATCAAATGGCTAAGAAAACCATTTTTTGGGCATCAAGAATCCTCCCCTCCATTTCAATTTTCCTTACTCCTCTATGCAAGAAGTATAGTGGTCCTTACTCCTCTTCCTTGCTGGTATTGACCTTTCACTTCTCCAATTTGGTGAGCTAAAACCTGAAAATAAGATTTTGGTGAGGGTTTTATAATATGTTTATTAAAATAAAAATTACGGCCAAGATCCTAATAATGAGCACATCTAGGATTTAACATTGCGACATCCTTTACCCTACATACTTAATTATTGCTACCGCCATGAGAAAGCCCCATCAGAATACATGCAAAGTATTATCGCTGCCATAAGAAAGCCCCATAGATGGGTCAAAGGAAAGACCATAAGACAAAGGAGATCGATCACCCTAGTTTGCTAGATCCACTATAAAAGTAGGCCACAACATTAAAAAAGAAATCATCATAAAGGAAAATAAAACAAAAATTAAAAATCACAGCCTCAGAAGAAAGAAATCGACAATCAAAGTCATTGTCCAAGCAAATGAAGTCTTTGTTATTTTCACCCAAGCCGTGGGCATTCAAAATTTGGTCTCATCCAAGCCACCCAACCGAGTCGTCCATTACTAGATGAGGGTAGGCTACAAGTGTCGAGATGCATCCTGAGACCGTTTGAAGAAGGTGAGCTGAGAGAGCCCCGATCGTTATTGGTTTCAGCTCCTCCAAAATCTTCCTGCTGGTATTGACCTTTCACTTCTCCAATTTAGGGTTTTAGAGTATGTTTATTAAAATTAAAATTACGATTAAAATTTTCCGCCTGTATTTTCTCCTGTTTATTGGATTTCAAATTGGAATTTAAAATAAATAAACTATAATATAATACAACATACTCGCTCAATTCAAAATATATTTTTTAATTATCCACTTTAATATCATATTGTCTAATTTTTATTTGTGTGACTAATTATTTAGTCAGTTTTATTTGTGCTGACTAATTATTTAGTTGTGTTTTTACCCCACATTAAAATTAGTCACTTATGATGATCAAAGTACTCATTTATTTAGTCATTTATAGTTGTGTTACAAAAAAATGAGTAGAATTTAGTCATCTATAGTTGTGACTAAAGTTTTTCCTCAAGTAGTCATTTATTTTCCAAATTCTACTAGTGAATACTTTTAACATAAACAAATGATCCTCCTTTTTCTGAAAAGAATCCAAAATAAATGTGAAAGCATCAAACTTATGGTACTACATCTTGGGTAAATATTTTAAATAATATAATGAATGTTGTAACTTGTAAATAAAATAATTCCTCCCCTTCACAACAAAAATACTATGCTTTCACATGTATAAATCTCCTCCTCAAGATCCCTATATAAGAAAGCAATCTTAGCAACTATTTTTTTAATCTCAAAATAATAAGCTACAATAATAGATACTAGATATATAATAAAAATTAACATAGAAAAATAGAAGAGAAAATTTCACCAAAATCAAATCCATCTCTAGGAGTAGCCCTTAGCTACTAGTTTAGCCATGTACCACTCTAAATATCCATATTCACTAATTTTCTTATTATACACTCACTTGCAACTA
This sequence comes from Sequoiadendron giganteum, assembly GCA_007115665.2. Lineage (NCBI taxonomy): Eukaryota > Viridiplantae > Streptophyta > Pinopsida > Cupressales > Cupressaceae > Sequoiadendron > Sequoiadendron giganteum. Next base: position 75,977,681 of record CM021100.1, read on the forward strand.
ATAACATTTCTCTTAGGGAAAACTAACAATATCTAAAGTGTGACAATGTTGTTAAGCTTGGATCTGGGGTTTCTACATACATCCTTTGCCTCTTATTGATGGTATGGTTTAACCAAAAAAGTATTGTAGTAGTGGTGTCTCTTGGAGGAGTAGAGATTGTCCTCATATCCTGAGAATTACCAATGTTTATCTTTGGCTCCTCTTGAGTTCTCTTTTCCTTTTCTTGAGCCTTTTCCTGGTGTACTACCTCAGTTCAAAGTCTCTCCTCAGTAGCTTTCTCTTCTATGTGAGGTAGCTCCTCAACAACATTTTCTTCTTTATTGGCTTCCATTTGAACCTCATGTTGTTTCAATGCCTCATCTTGAGAAATATGCTCATCTATGTGAGGTCTTTCTTTATTAACTTCTTGTGATTCTTCTTTGACTTTTACATCAAGGGGAACCTTTTGAAAAATATCACCCATTTCATTTTGCACTTCCTCCTCTCTAGGAGGATCCTTCTCAACTTCCCTTTCTTTCACAACATCCTTAGTATAAATTTATCCTTCTTGAGGTAATTCAACTATTGGGAGGGGAGTAGTTGACAATGGAAGTTGAGGTGGTGGTATAGGTGTTTTGTTATTTGGTGATGAAGGAGGACTTGTAAGTGGTGAATCATGGGGAGGAGCAAAGGAATAGGCTTCTTTAGTTTCCTATTGAGATACTCTTTTTGCACTTTCTACCCTTGTTCTCCTTTTTCTTTGTAGTTTCTCCTCTTGTGGCTCAACTTCTTCTTCATAAGAAATGTTGATTGGCCCTATTCCTTTTCTTTCCTTCCTTTCTTCTTTTGCAGGGTCACCCTTTTCTTTCTTCTTGGTTGTAGGGGCACTAGAGGAAGGTTTCTCATGCTCTTTCTTCACTATTACTTTAGCTGGAGTTGTCCCTTCCTTCTCCTCAACATATTTTGACTTCTCTGGTGGTTTGGCCATGGAAAAAGGTGAACTTAACTAGAATTGAGAGCATGCCACCACCTATTGAGCCCCACCCTTAATGTTTTCATTTACCTTTACTGAACAATCTACATTAAAAATAGGAATGTTAGAGATCTTCTAGGCAACATAGGTTGGATCTAAAACCTTTCCATCTTGTACTTTTTCTTTGCTAATCCTAACCTCTAAGCAATGTCTCATAAATAAATTTTTCAATCGACAAATAATATTTTAATCTTACTTCAAAATTTTCTTCACAATTTTCTCAATGATCCTAAAATTTGGGCTCATGGATGAAGCATGCTCCCATCACATTTCCAATATTTCTAATGGGGTTGAATCTCCCCTGAGCATCACTGCACACATTGAAACCTAGGAAATAGGGTTCCACCTTTTAGGAGATAGAACTAGGGGCTAAGGGGCCTCCTATTTCACTTAGTTTCACTCAAGGAAACTGTTATGCCTTACATAACCACCCCATCGTTTGCCTTGGTCAAAATGGGTCCCCCTTTTTGTTTTTTATTCGTGGGTCTTTCCACAAAGTTTTTGGAATGGTTCTTTCCTCCAAGACTTTGTGTTTGTTCTTTTTTCTCTGGTGGAAGTGGAAGCAGAACCAAACTTTGACTTGGAACTCATCCGATTATTGCTCCCGCTACCTTGTTTTGTTCGCCACTTTACTTGAATCACACGATGGTTTTGCACCTATTCTCGTTGCGATCCCATGCCTGACCTATCGCATTGATGACATTAATTGTAGGTTCCTCACATGTATGAAATAAAATTTTAACCTTAAGTTTAATTGGTCTGTTATTATTATTGTAAAAATAGTGAAAAAAAACCAGAGCCGAGAATAGAGAAGAGGAAGCAGGATTTGATTAGAGATCAAGCATTTTGTGTGCAAGTTTGGATCGAGGGACAACCTGTGTGGTAGCATTTTGAGGTAGGGTCTTTTTCTCCTTTTGTTTCTATTGGTTGCTTCTGTTTGGTCTATTTTTTCTTGTTGTTCTTCATGTGATATTGGGTTTTTACTCTCGGATATCTGTTTGTTGCCTTGTTTTTACCTTTTTTCTCTTGGTTGCTTGTTTTCTTTCTTTCATTTCTGTTTGTCTTTGTGATTTTTGTTTTATCTGCTTTTCATGGTCATTTTTTCATGATTTCTTGTGCTCGTACCATTGTGCCCTAGGTTTTGAGGGTGTCATTTTCAAAAGGGATTCTATGTTTTGTAATGATCTTTAATCTGTTATTGACCTTTCAATCCTTTTCTTGTGTCGGCTCGTTGATTTCAAGTAGGGTTTTTGGATGCCCTAATTCCTTAAGTCGACAATTTCAATAAACTAGGGTTGTTGCACGCCTGTGTTAATTTAAAATTATGCCCTAGTCACTGGTTTCCCCTCCGTCGTATGAGGGATAAGTCAACACTATTATTTTATGCCTTCTAGCCTAATCAGATGAACTCGTTTAAATCATAATGTCATTGGCTGAACTTTGAACCGTCTAAATGATAACGCCACATTTGATCTTAGTCAGAGTCAGATCCATGAATGGTTATATTCATAAACCTTATTTGCAATACATGTCAAATCCATCCTCGAACCCGCTTTCAATGAACTTTGGATTATCAAAATACCTCTTACTCTAGTAGAAGTGAAATGAGAATGAGATATGGATTTGTAATTTTTCTCTTGTATCAAGTCTGATTTCTACTTTGATCTCGATCTCGATGACCATTCTAACTTCGTTCCTGATTCCGATCTATAGTTTGTTTTAACCTTAGTCTCCATTTTGATTCTGGTCTTGACAGTGCTTTGAAGCCTTCTAGGGACACTCTTTTTCTTAGTCCTGCTTCTTGTGGGTGATTAAAATTACTAAGTATGAAGAAAATAGATAATGCATAGAGTGAAATGTGGAAAGGTGAGCTCTCTAACATGGTTTCTATACTTTATATGGATCTAATATTGGGTTTTTTTGCAAGATTAAGAGATGTCAGGAGCATCTAGTGAGACTTCTCAAAGGAGCCAACTGACAGAGACTTCAAAGTAGGGATCTAAGCCTAAAAAGATCAAGGCAGAGTATCTCCCTTATACTTTAAAATACAAGCATCAAGATCCTGACATCACTGCTTCTAAGGCGGATTCTAATTGGGTGGCTATAACTAATACCAACTTGGGCCCATTCCATTGTGAGGAGTTGTTCTTGGATTCTGATTAGGCAGATATAACTGATACCAACTTTGGCCCATTCAATTGCAAGGAGATCTTTCTGGAAATATTTACTGAGGAGGTAACAAGGAGGACTCAAAGAATTATTGACTCTGGATTGGCGCATGTTGTATTTCCTCTATCAGTCCAGTTTCCTGAATTAATAATGAAAATAGCCGAAGCCTACAATCCTACTACTAGGCAATATGTGGACTCAAAGGGAATTTCATTATTGATTTAACTCTAGAAATGATCTAGTTCATGTTCAATGTGCCCACTCCACAAAATCCTAGGCAACTCAATGAGGCAGAGGCCTTAAAAAATATAGTAACAGTAAGGAGGCTAACCGAGCTCATTTGAACAAGAGATGAATGAGAGCTGAGAAAAAGTCTTTGGTTAAGCTTCCCGATCAGCCTAAAAGGGTCGACATCTACAAGGATGTTGGGGACATAATAATGATGTTATCCAAAGTATTTGGGAAAAGAGATGCCTTTCAATTCAAGGAATGGATGTTTCCATTTATTCAGACTATCCTAGATGGTAGAAAAAAAATTGATTGGCCTATGATTGTGTCTGAATGCATACATAACCAAATGATTAGAGTGAGAGAAACCAAAATTTTCTTCATGACCTCTTATGTGATTTATGCCGCAACAAGAAGATGCATATTTCCTAGTTTAAATGCAGCAGGGATATCGGGAGAAGCCCAAGGACAAAATAAAGTGTGGAATGATTATGATCAACTCACTTTAGATACTTCTGAACTACATTACAAAAGGGTTAATAATGCATTTTTATAAGTGATTATTAACATGCTCATGGGAGATGTAGGGTACAGATTGAGCTAGGAAGCTATGACATTTATTTTGAAATGGGGACATTGGTTTATCCAATACCCCAAGTTCACTTATTTCAGGTTGGCTAGGTTTGATGGTCACCTTCACCTACTTCCTAGGTGTTGCAACAATAGGATTGCCTTGATGGAGTTCATTTATCAAGCCTTGGGGGTTAACTCCAAATTTGGTATAAAACATAAGACCGGTTGTCATAAACTCCCAATGAAGTTGGTGAATATAGTTGTCCACACCTTTTAGGAGCCAAGGTAGTTTACAATGAGTTGATGCACTTGAAATTGGGCTTGTACACTACTAGGAAGCATTATTATCCTAAAAAGAAGATGAATTATTTTCTTGATTCTCTTTTTGACAAACACTTTAATTTGTTGGAGGACTTTTGGAGGGATCTTCAAGATGATTATAAACTAAGGAAAAGAAACTATGAAAGGTTGCCTATCCCACTCATGGTGGAGTATGGGGTAAAGGTGGAAATTCCTGAAACATTTTCAGATGATGGGGTGACTTTGGATCCCAAATATGATGCACATAATATAGGCACCAAAGACTTGGATCTTGTGGATTGGAGTGCAGAACTGTCCATAGATATTTAACAGATAGCAAGGCCGGTACTGGATAGAAGAATGCAATGGGTTGTGCTGAGAACCAAGGAACCTGAGGCTCATACTTCCAAGAAGAGGAAAGGTGTAGGTACCACTCAAGAGTACAAGAGGAAAAAAATAAGAATGCCTCCTAGGGAGCCGCTTGAATTCTTCCCTCTTAATATAAAAGAAATTGAACTTGAAATTACTTCTTAGGATCATCTTGGAGCACATGAAGAGGAAACCACAACAAGGCTTGGGGCCTCAACATCTATGGTAGGTGATCCATATACTCAACCCCTTCTTACAGAGTAGCTAATTAAAGAGATGTCTAGGGAAATTATTCACAAGGAAGCTAAATCCTTGAAAGGAAAGGATCCTGAGGTTAAAATTCATGATATCAACACATGTGGAGGAACCTCTTGATGAAACCAAGGATGTAGAAACAAAACATGTTTTGATAGATGAAGATTAATGGAAATTGTTTGAAGAAGCTAAGAGAGAATCAAATTCAAAGGCACAAGCTGATGCATTAGCCAAATAGAAGGAGATGGATACAAAGGCCCAAGTTGATGCACTACTCAAACAACAAAAATTAGAGGCTAAAATCAAAGTTGATGAATTGGTTAAGCAACAACAAAAAAGGGAGCAGGAACTCAAAATAAAGGAAGAGAATGATAAATTGGAAATGATGCAGATGATCCATGATCTTAAAGAGGAAAAGGCTAGACAAAGGAGAGAAAAAGAAGCCCTTGAGGCTAAATTAAAGATTATTGAAGAATTTTATAAGAAAAGGGAAGAAGAAGAATGCATAAGAAGAGAAAAGGAGGTTGAAGAGCTAGCCATGGATGAACATATGGAGAAATAAGTAGAGGAAAAGCTTAGGAACTTGGAAAAACAAAGAGATTAGATGCTTGAGGAGAGGAGGTTAGAATAAGAGTGTTTAAAGAAAGAATTAGAAGATAAGAGGTTGAAGGAACAAAAGGATAGGGAAGAAGCTGAAATAATTGCACAATAAAATGCACAAAAGGAACAACAAAATGTGCAAGAGGTTGATTCTCAACCTAGAGCCACTTTATTGCAACCACTATCTTCTACCGTTGCTACCTATTCCTCTACAAAAATGGCCACCACTCCTAGTGCTCCTACATGGTTGAAGCTGGATCTTGAGAAGAAGTAGATAGCTCCACCTCAACCTCTCAACTGGGTAGAAATGATGAAGGAAACAAAGAAGGAGAGACCCAAAAAGAAGGCTAGGGTTCTTCATTCCATGAAGCTCACAAATGCAGGAGAGATCATTGTTGAATATGCAATTCTAGTGGTGGACAAGGATAGAGAAGATATGCAACTAGCTGATTACCAATTGGGTACGGTTAACTTGGGGAGACCTACAAGGAACCAACAGATGAATCTCATTAACGTTATAGCTTCCTCCACCAAGTATAGAATGATTAAAGACAAGAAAATAAGGATGAACTTAAGGCCCAATTGGATCAGTTACACAAATTCTTAAAGGATGTGTCCACTCTAGTGTCTCAACAAGCTACTTCTTTGGAAACACCAGTTCTTCTTAGTAAAAGGGAAGCAGATGATTTAGTGCAAATGATAAATAAAATGGGGATGCTTGATCGATGGATTGACAGGCTCAATCAGGAGGTTGGAGAAGTGATGATAGATGGTTTTGAAGTTCATAAAAGAGAACTTGACCTACTAGAAGAAATGAATCATCATGCTGAAGTCTTAGGGAAACAGGAAGAGGAATACAATGGATATATTTAGAAGGTGAAGGACATTAGAAAAGTGCCAAATTCAACTCTCCTAGAGCAATTAATTCTTGAAGAAGATAATGCAAATTTCCTGGAAAAGACTTCAACAATAATCCAGTTTAGGTCTGACCTCATTTATAAGCATAGAAGTGAAGTTCAAGATGCTAGTAAGGACTTGAATGAGAAACTTGATGAATTAGAAGCTATAATAGCCATTTTGGTCAATGTGGAAATTTCGGTCAAGGAAGGCATGCCTTTGGACAAGTTAAGACATAAATGGAATGATATATTTTAGGAGGTAATGGAAAAAGAAGATGATGGAGAAGACTTGTTGCTGGATAGAATTATGGAGATCAAAGAGGAGGTGAAAGATGCCAGGAGGGAATTAAGCAAGTTGAAAGATATGCACGAATTTTCCTTAGCAAAGTTGAAGAGAATCAAATTTGAAGATAGTTGGGTAGATGGACCTGATGTGGACGTCCTTCAACGAGTGTTCTCTAATTATGATGAATATCTCATTGAGCGTCAAGCACAAGAGTAAGCTGGCATCAAAGTTTTATCTCTTTGATATGCAACTTCCTCTTCTCTCCTATTTTGTAGGGTTTGATATGGGCTTAACTAAAGGTTCCCATTAACTAGTTCTATCTTCTTCCTTTAGTATCAGATTTTGGCCAGCAGGGAAATCACCTTTTGTAACTAAAACTATTCCAATTTATTCTTTAGTTCTAATTCCTTGATTTATGGATCTGAGTTTGTAATTGAGATAAACTTATGCATATCATGCCTAAATATACTTTTAGTCTCTATTTTGTAAAGGTCAATTGATTGAAGAAGGATTAGCTAGCAGATATGATAGTAGATAGGAAACATAGTCTTAGATCTATTCATAATTGTAGCAAGATACTTTAAAAGTTTTTAAATTGAAATCAGATACCTATTTATAGTTTGATGTTGTTTTTCATGTTATTGGTTTGAAGTGAATCTCTTTGATAAGGTTAATGATTCATAATCAATCTGTAAGCCAGTGAGTTTTTTGTGCCTAAATGTTTTCCATTTGATTAAAATCAATAGGGGAAACTAGATTTTAAGATTATTTAATTAGATTATCTATGAATGGAATTACTATATGTCTTTGTTGATCTGTGTTTTAGCAATGAGTGGGTGATCTATTTTGAATCTTAAAATAATTTTAGTGAATGGTTATGGTAATTGAATTGTGCAATATGAATGCATGTAATGGTGTAGGTTATTCTATGGATTACATCACATTGTGGTTGTTGGTCTGTTAAAAGAAACACTCCTTTTGGGAATGCATGTCTAGATACTAAGGAGTTTTATTCATATTCTACTATTCTATGCCTTGATTGATCCTTTTTCTATTTATTTAAACCCTCCCATTAAATGTAGATTGATGAATTTGATACAAATTGTGTTATTTATTACCAATAAAGGCCCCTTGAATATTACAGTTGCATTGGCCATTGAGTAATATCAACATAGTTGAGAACCAACTACGAGGACCTTAGAAGTTAGATTACTATATGTTGTCTCTCGTTTTAAGGAGAAATAGGGTAGAGATACTCTATTTTATGTTGTTGTGCTATTTTGACCATCAACAGATCTGGTGCTAAAAGGAGGGCCCAAAGGAACAAGCTGGCTAGGATTGGGTCATTCTCACCACAAAGGTATGATAGAGCTCTTAGATCTTCTACAAATCCTAATCCATTAGTAGAGCTCCAAACCCCGGTTAGATATAGGCCCCAAGCTTGTAGATTCTTGATCACACCATTGTCACAACCACTTAATCCACTTGGATTTCCGCCAAGCCCATCTTTTCCACCCCAGTGACCTAATCCACCCACTCCACCACCGGTTCAACTAGTATCATCACCACCGATTCAACCAGTATCACCACCACCCATGGTTTACCTCATAAATAACTTCTCTCCACTAGGGACTATTCTTGGTGGTATACATGATCTGCCCAAGAATCCAAAAATATTTTGTTCCAAATATATGTATGGAGAATCAAGGACTTCCAAGGAACACATACAAGCATTTAAGGATGCATGTACTGATTCTTCGGTAGCTCACCAGGATGTCATATGTAGGTTATTCCCCTATTGTTTAGGAGATATGGCATATAACTGGTATTTAAATGTACCTCAGGGGTTTATTCTAGGTTGGAAAAACTTAGAAAATGCCTTTATTAACCAGTTTAGGGTTTATGTAGAACCTGCCATTTTATACCATCAATTTTCCACAGTAAGAAAGGAAGCTCATGAACCATTTCCATTATCCAAGATGAGATTCTAGAGAATGTTTTGTAGGTTACAAGACCCTTACTTATTAGCCAAAAATATCACCATTTTGGCACATTTAAGAGTTGTAGACCACTTGATTGGCCTATTCTTACAGAGGACTTATACTCCCGTTGACATTGATTCTTTGTCTAAGGTTTACCATTCAACCATGAAATTGCAACAGTAGATAAGTCTCCAACTGGGAAGCTTAGAAGGATATCTACCCCCCATGGGATACCAAATGCCTAATCCACCCTTATTCAACACAATCCCAGGGATGTCTTACTCCCATTATGGACCTATTTATGAGTTAAAAACCTCACCTCCCTACCTTTCTTCACCAATGGTGGTTAGGACCCTTCCCAACAATCTAAAAACTACTAGCAGCAAGGGGGAGTGCCAACTCCTGTTCATTCTCCATCTATAGGGAAGAGTGTGCAAAATGAACAAACTGTTCAACTAACTAATGAGGTGGAAACTCTTAAAAAGACTCTATCAAAAATGTCTAATGATATGGAAAAACTTAGACATAACCCCCCTCAAAATCGAAACCAAAATTACCAGAATCAGGGAGGTTATAACAACTGGGGTAGTTATTCTAATCAAAATTCAAACTAGAGCACCAATAGGAAGTTACAAAATAAAAACTCCTGTAATAAAAATTATCAAAATCAGAATAGAGGATACAATCAGCGGTTCAACAACAATAGACAATGGAATACCAGACCCAATAATGGGGGAGTTTCCCATAATTATCAGGCTAGTGATGATAATCGACACACTGCAAATGTGGTAGATCTGAACTTTATGACAAATTGGTGTAGGTTGCATGACACTGTAGCTCATTATGAGGTTAACTGCCCAAAAATGGAGAAAATGGTTAAAATTGCGCAAGCTGATTCTCATCCCCCGCCAGGAAATCCCAATAAAGATGGAGGATCAGTAAGCACTACCATAACCTATGAGACCATTGAGGAGCAATATCAGTTCCCCATGTAGGGAGAAAATGAACTAGAGGAGGATGTGTATGATGCCCAAGCCTTCCAATCCAAAGGTGGTTATTTCTTGAGAAATTAGAATAAAGGCCCATTTACTACATCCGCACCTACCAACAACATGGTCCCACCTAATCAAAATGTAGATAACAACCCACCACTTCCGAAGGGGCCATTTGAATCTCATAACAAAAGTAACCCATCTACTTTTTATAAATATCAAGTAAGGAATGATTCAAAGTTTGATTTCATTGCAGAGCTACAAAAACAAAAGACTTCTTTGTCATTATTTGACATTATGAAGTGGTGCCCTGCCCAATGAGAGGTTGTGTTGAAGGCCTTGGAGGAGGTAGATCATTTAAAAGGAAAAGGTAAGATGATTTCAACAAATGAGATGAATGAAACCATCTATAAATGTAAGACCAGTACCCTAGCTTTCCTTTTGAGTCTAAGAATCTTTGGAAAGAATCTACACAATTGGTTGTTGGATTCTAGGGCATCAGGAAATGTAATTCCATTCTCCATTTGTAAGAAGTTAGGATTGAGTCCACTCCAGACTAATAAAAATGTCATTCAATTGGATAAAACTAAAGTCAACGGGGTAGGAGAATTGAAGAATATGCATGTAAAGGTTGGATCGGATCCAAGGATCCAAACTTACATAGATATCCAAGTGGCCAATATATCAGAAACATATGGTATACTCTTGAGTTAGGATCTAATGAAGAGCATTGGGGGATATTTGTCTTTGGATTTCTCTCACATGTGGTTTCCCATGAAAGGCGTAGCAACACATATCATAATTGAGAGTGATCCTAGGCTCAAGCATATGATTACTGAATATGATGCTCCCAATGAAGTAGCTTACTTTAAGACTGAGATAGGAGTTTACAAGAAAGAGGAGGTCATGAATTTCTCAATGCTCAATCCTGATGAAACACTACCTCTAGAATAGAATGAACCAATGATCTCTGTCAACCAACAAGTTCTAATAAAAAATTTGCAACAAGATAGGCTGGTATTGGGAGGAGAGGCTGATTTGTGCAGTTTGTTGCTTCCTAGTTGGTGTAGGATACATTATCAGAATCATTCTGAATTGACATGTCAACCTTGCGTAGATATCTTAAACCATATCTACCAGCCTCAATTGATTTGTCAAGATCAACCTCAAGCACCCACTAATAAATTTCCATTTGAAGGCAAGGATGATACTATCCTCACTAGAACCAGTCTCTCTCAAGAGGAAGATCCTTCCTAATTTGAGCATACTCGGGATCTATGCTTAGAAGTGTAAGAAGAAACTAAGGTATCTCAGTTTTTCTCTGCAACACCCACCCCGAAAACCCTTCCAATGCGGAGGAATTGATGTAAAATGAATTTTATTATGATCTAATCCAAGGAAATGTTCAGGAAGTAATTTCTAAACAGGTTTTGAATATAGTTAAAACTTCTAGTGAATCCAACCCTAGTCACCTTTAACTCTTGATGGAAAGCAATAGTGTAAGCCACCACACATCTCAAGCAAGTCATCCCTTGTCATCCCAAAAAAGAGAGAACTCCTAGCTAAAGATTAATTATGGAGTCTTAAATTTGATGCTTCTAAATCCAAAATAGGAAGTGGAGCAGTTAACCAACTTGAAAGGGAAGACTTACTTTGCATCTTACAGATTACAGTTTGGCTGCACAAACAATGTGGTTGAATACAAACTGCTTACTTGTAGAATTATCTTTGCCCATGAAAAGAAGGTCATTGATCTTATGGTTATGGGGTATTCTGAAGTTATTGTAAAACAAGTCCGTAGCCAGTATACTTGCCACAACAAAAGATTGGTTGAATACATAAATAGAATTTGGAATTTGATTGAGGACTTTGACGCCTTTGGAATCACTCTGATTCCTAGAGAAAGCAATCTGATTGCAGATGCCCTTGCCATTATTGCTAGCACCTTGGATCCTATTCAAGACTCCAAGCTAAAAATGTTTTTGGTTGAGCTAGTGTTAGTCCCAGCTATCCCGGATAATGTCCAAAATTTTTAGGTATTCGATGATTACCAACATATACTTTCCTTCTTGGCAAGTTCAAATGTCTTTGAAGGACAAATAATCGATGAATCTGAAAGAGATCAGGGAGATTGGGATCCTGAGAATTATGACACAGAGGGGATAATGGAGTTAAAAAGCAACAATATTCCAAAGGATCTGGTGGCTCAAGAGAGAATATTTGACTTCGACCCACGGGCTCGTCAAAAGGTGCCCGCATAAAGTGATGGAGGAAAGTATGAATCTATTAATCTAACTCACTCAGGTCTTGAAAGGAATGTTCTCATAGGTAAGACTTGTCCTAAAGAAATTAAGGAGAAGATAGTTAAAATTTTGGAAGAAAATACTGCAGCCATTTCTTGGGGGTATGAAGATTTAAAGACCTTTGACACTTCAGTAATCACACATACCATACCCCTAAAGTCAGAAGCCAAACCTTTTCATCAAAAACAATGCCCGGTGAATGATTTAATCAAGCCCTTAATCTAGAAGGAGGTGCAGAAGTTATTATTTGCAAGAATAATCTTTCTAGTATGACATTCTACATGGGTGGAAAAATTGGTTCCTGTGCATAAGAAAAGTGGTGAAATCAGGTTATTAGTAGATTTCAGGAACCTAAATAAGTCCTCTGAGAAGGATAACTATCCACTTCCTTCTCTCGATGAGGTGTTACGGACAGTCAATGGGTCCCAGATGATGTCATTTTTGGATGGCTATTCTAGGTATAATTAGGTGCTTATCAGTCATGAGGATAGAATGAAAACTACCTTCACTACCAAGTGGGGCACATTTGCCTATTGGAGGATGTCATTTGGCCTTATTAATGCTAGAGCTACCTTTCAACATGCAATGGACGTAGCATTCAAGGACTTAATAGGTAAGTGTATCATTATTTATGTAGATAACTTAAATATCTTCTCTAAGAATAGAGAGGACCATGCTACAAATTTGGAAAAAGTTCTCAAAAGGTGTATAAGCTATGGTGTCTCACTTAATCCAAAAAAGTGTGTGTTTGGAGTATCCGAAGGGAAACTCTTAGGAAAAATAATATCAGAAGAGGGGGTATCCATATACCCGGATAGAGTAGAAGCCATCTTAAAGATGACAATGCTCGAAAATAAAAAAGAGATGAGATCCTTCTTTGGAAGGATTAATTTTATGAAGGAATTCATAATAGGGTTTGTAGAAATCATCAAACCTCTGAATGAAATGATGAGAAAAGATGCAAAAATTAAATGGAGGAATGAGGCTAAATCTACTTTCTCGCAGATGAAAAAATCAATATTGGAGGCACCAATTTTGACTAGCCCAGATCTAAAGCCTTTCTATATCTATTCTTTTGCATCTTAGCACTCATGTGCAACTATTTTAACACAACGAGGAGGTGAGAGAGAGGGAAGGCCTACTGCCTTCATGAGCTCCCTGTTTAAAAATGTAGAAGTATTGTACCCGCCCCTTGAGAAGCAGGCCTTTGCATGGTCTGAGCAGTAAAAAAATTTAGGCATTACATTCTTTAGAGTCAGGTTATCACTATAGTTCCCGATCTAGCTGTGAAGTCCCTCCTGATGCAAAGAAAGTTAGGGGAGAGAAGAGGGAAATGGATGGCTATTTTACAAGAATTTAGTTTAGATATCAATCCAATGAAGCTCATCCAAGGACAAGGCTTATTAAAGGCTATAGTGGAGGTTAATAAGAGTATCACTTAACAATAGTACGTAGTGCAGTCATTCACCAAGGATCCCTAGTACACAGATATGATCTTCTTCCTCCTAAAAAAAATATGCCCAGAGGAGATGAATGCTACTCAGAGGAGAGCATTAAGGATGAAGAGTTCTCATTATATGCTAAAAGGGGGATCTTTATACAAAATAAAATTTCAAGGAATGTACTTGCACTATTTGGATCAACAAGAGGCCAAGCATGCTATTACTGAGTTTCATGGAAGACATGGTACAAGACATGGATTTGAAGATGCTTTGGCCCATCAAATTCTTAGATCAAGCTATTAATGGACTCATGTGTTTCGAGATGCACACCAACATGTTCAGACATGTCATATCTGCCAAACCTCTGCAACCAGGGAAAGAAATCCTACAATGTCTTTGTAACCAGTGTATGAGGTACGACCATTCACTCAATGGGAACTAGACTTTGTAGGTTTCATTAATCCAAACTCCTCTGCAGGTCATAAGTTGATCATGACTGCAACTGACTACTGCACATGCTGGACCGAGGATTAGCCCTGCAAAAACAACACCACAAATGTGGTTATCAAGTTTCTTACTGAAAACATCACCACCAGGTTTGGAGTACCATTCACCCTGGTATGTGATAATGGCCCTACTTTCTCTTCAGCTGAATTCATTCAATAAGATTATGAACATAAATTTATTTTGAAATATTCTTCTAATTACTACCCTTAGGGAAACGAAGTAGCTGAGTCTACCGACAAGAATCTCTTGGAGGTAATTAGAAAATTGCTAGAAAACAATCCTAGGGACTGGCACACCCACCTGAGATTTTCCTTATGGGCAGATCAAACTCAAATTAAAGTTGTCCTAGGAAATTCACCATTTAAGCTAGTCTATGACCAAGACCCAGTCTTCCCAATTCATTTGCAAATACCTATTCTAAAATTTATGTAAGAATTCTACACAAGGGATGACTGGATTTAGGTTAGACTAACCAATTTTCTAAACATGGAAGAAAAGAGAGACGCTGCTTTGCAGTAGTTCTCAAAACACCAAGTTGTCATCAAATGTTGGTTTGACAAGAGGGCCAAGGTAAAAACCTTTAGGATATTAGATCTTGTGCTACTATGGGACAAGGCTAAAGAGAAAAAGGGAGACCGCCAAAATTTTGATAGACTCTAGTTGGGTCCATATCAAATAGTTGAGATACTAGGTGAGAATGCTTTCCGATTGAGTGCCTTGACAGGAGAACCTGTTCCGTTTCCAGTTAATGGCCAATTTCTTAAACATTACTTCAACTCACAAGGGTCTGATTTTTATAAATAATTGTACTATATGTACCATACGTAATTAGTCTTTTTTTTTTGTTTTTAGTGTTTGGTCTCTTCCTTTGTTTCTTTTTCTTTAGTTTTTGTTTTGTCTTGTTTGTTGGGGATCTTCATTTCTGTCCATTCCACGATAAGGGGTTGTTATTCAAAGTATGCTATAGGAACTATGAGATAAATTGATTTAGGTATTTTCAAGGAGCTTCTGTTGAAGAATTTCATTCTAAACTCATGTGTTGTGACCATTCTAATGTGGGTTTGAAAAATTATTAAGGATAAGATACATTGTAAATATCTCATGAACTATGATTAAAGTTTGTCTCAAAATAGATAGATCATTTGCCTAAGTGAAATGCTTGCTTTTATTTGGGTGGTTTTATCTCTGATTCAAGTGAAAAAATTGACTCCAAAACTATCATGAAGCTCATTATAGTTCTCAACCCACATTTGAGATCAATTACATTTGATTATTGAGAAGTCCATAAAACATTCCAACAAGTAAAATGTTAAAGGAAAAAAAAGAAAAGAGAATTGTTGAAAGAAAACATAAAAATCAATATCAAATGGGCGATTCAAGTATATCTATCGGGGCTATGGATGCTTGAATAGTAGTAGAGCAATGCTTTGAGAGAATTAGAGGAATCTCCGTTGGGGCTATGGATGCTTGATTGGCAGTGGAGCAATGCCCATAATTGCATTGCACAACAGTTGAAGGACTCAACCTATATAGCTTGGATCTTAGGTGTGGTTGTTCAAGGGTGGGAAAAGTTTTTATAAAGAAGGATGTACCATATATGCATACACTTAGACTCAAATTAGTTCATGATAAAATACATACGAGATTCAACTCAACCTTATCTTGCATATTTGATCTTATTTCAAGTTAGCATGATTCATCAACCAAAGGTTCTAGGTGACTGAATTCTTCAGTATCTTGAAAATGGGTAAACCATTTTCCCAACTGAGTTTCCATTTGTTATGCCCTACATAACCACCCCATCTTTTTCCTTGGTCAAATGGGTCCCCCTTTTTTTTTCCTATTTGTGGGTCTTTCCATAAATTTTTTGGAAAGGTTCTTTTCTCCAAGACTTTGTATTTGTTCTTTATGCTCTGGCGAAAGCGGAACCAAAACTAAACTTCAACTTGGAAATCATCCAATTTTCACTTCCTAATTCAATTCTAGTCCCGATCCCATTTGTTTCTTTGTGTGTTTCCTTTTTTTGGTCCTAGTGTTTCCTTTTCGCGGGGCCAGATCCAGAACAAATATTGAATTCAAAACTTTATAAAGTTCCAAGTTTTGTTCCCTTCCTGTCTCTGCCCCCACCATTTTCTTTTGTTTGTTTTGTTTCGAGGTCAGTGCTCCTGGTCTCGGTTTTGTGTCATTATTTTTCTCTTTGTTTGTTCCCTTTGTTCTTTTGTCTTTGTTAGAATCAGAATCAAACTTGGAACTTTAAAAAAAATCCTTGATTGATCTCGATCCCGATTCCACTCCCATTGCCTTGTTTTGTTCACCACTTTACTTTAGTTGCACGATGGTTTTGTACTTGTTCCCGTTGCGATCCCACACCCGACCTACCACGTTAATGGCATTAATTACAGGCTCCTCACATGTATGAAATCAAATTTTAACCTTAATTAAGGTTAATTCACTAGTTATTATTATGTTAAAAACAATGAAAATAAACTAGAGACGAGAATAGAGAAGAGGAAGCATGGTTTGATCAGAGAACAAGCATTTTGTACGCAAGTTTGGATCAAGGGCCAACTTGTGTGGTAGTGTTTTGAGGTAGGTTCTTTTTCTCCTTTTGTTTCTGTTGGTTGCTTTCGTTTGGTTTTTTTTTTTTTGTTGTTCTTCATGTGATCTTGGGTTTTTACTCTTAGATCCCCATTTATTGCCTTGATTTTACCTTTTTCTCTTGGTTTCTTCTTTATTTTTCTTTCTTTCGTTTATGTTTGCCTTTGTCATTTTTATTTTATCTTCTTTTCGTGGTTGTTTTTATGATTTCTCATGCCCGTACCATTGTGTCCTATGTATTTAGGGTGTCATTTTCAAAAGGGATTCTAGGTTTTTTAATGATCTTTGATCTGTTATTTGACCTTTCCATCCTTTTCTTATGTTGGCTCATTGATTTCGAGTAGGGTTTTTGGATGCCCTAATTCCTTAAGTCGATAATTTCAATAAACTAGGGTTGTTGTGCATTCGTGTTAATTTAAAATTACACCATAGTCGCTGGTTTCCCCTTGGCCGTATGAGGGATAGGTTAGCACTGTTATTTTAAGCCTTCTGGGCTTATCAAATGACCTTGTTTAAATCATAATATCATTGGTTGAACTTTTAACCTTCTAAATAATAACGTCACATTTGATCTTAGTCAGAGTCAGATCTAGGAATAGTTATATTCATAAACCTTATTTGCAATACATGTGAAATCCATCCTGAAACCCACTTCTGATTAACTTTGGATTATCAAAATACCTATTACTCTAGCTTAAGTGAAACTGGAATGAGATATGGATTTGGAATTTTCTCTTGTATCGAGTCTAATTTCTACTTGTATCCTAGTCCCAATGACCATTCTGAATTCCTTCCCGATCTCGCTCTATAGTTTTTTCTAACCCCGGTCTCCATTCCAGTTTGGGTCCCGACAGTGCTTTGAAGCCTTTTAGGGACAGTTTTCTGCTTAGTCCAACTTCCTGTGGGTGATTAACCTTACTAAGTATGAAGAAAATACATAAAGCACAGATTAACAAGGAAAGGTGAACTCTCTAACATGGTTTTTATACTTTCTATGGATCTAATGTTGGGTTTTGTTGCAGGATTAAGAGATGTCAGGAGCATCGGGTGAGGCTTCTCAAAGGAGCCAATCAATGGAGACTTCAAAGTAGGGATCTAAGACTAAAAAGATCAAGGAAAATCAACTCCCTTCTACTTTAAAATACAAGCATCAGGATCCTACCATCACTGCTTCTAAGGTGGATTATGATTGGGTGGATATAACTAATACCAACTTGGACCCATTCCATTGCAAGGAGTTGTTTCTGGAAATATTTGTTGAGGAGGTAATAGGGAGGACTCAAAGAATTTTTGACTCTGGATTGGCACATGTTGTTGTATTTCCTCTATCAATCCAGTGTCCTAAATTAATAATGATAGCAACCAAAGCCTACAATCATGCTACCAGACAATGTGTGGACTCATAGGGGAATTTCATAATTGATCTAACTATACAAATGATCGAGTTCATGTTCCATGTGACCACTCCATAGAATCCTAGGCAACTCATTGAGGCAGAGGCCTTAAAAATATATAGTAACAATAAGGAGGCTAAAAAATATCATTTGAACAAGAGATGGATGAGAGCTGAGAAAAAGTCTCTGGTTAAGCTTCTAGATTAGCCTAAAAGGGAAAACTTATACAAGGATGCTGGGGACATAATAACGATGTTATCCAAAGTATTTGGGAAAAGAGATGCCTTTCAATTCAAGGAATGGATGTTTCCATTCATTCAGGCTATCCTAGATGGCAGACAACAATTTGATTGGCCTATGATTGTGTCTGAATGCATACACAACCAAATGACTAGAGTGAGAGAAACCAAAAGTTTCTTCATGACCTCTTATGTGATATATGCAACAACAAGAAGAGGAATATTTACTAGTTTAAATGCAGTAGGGATATTGGGAGAAGCCCAAGGATAAAATAAAGTGTGGAATGATTATGATCAACTCACTTTACATACTTCTGAACTACATTACAGAAGGGTTAATGATGTATTTTTATGTCATTATTAACCAGCTCATGAGAGATGCAGGGTATAGATTGAACCAGGAAGCCATGGCATTTATTGAGGAATGGGGACATTGGTTTATCCAATACCCCAAGTTCACTTATTTTAGGTTGGTTGGGTTTGATGGTCACCCTCACTTACTTCCTAGGTGTTGCAACAACATGATTGCCTTGATGGAGTTCATTTATCAAGCCTTGGGGGTTAACTCCAAATTTGGTATAAAACATAAGACCGGTTGTCACAAATTCCTCATGAAGTTTGGTGAATATAGTTGTCCACACCTTGTAGGAGCCAAGGTAGTTTGCAATGAGTTGATGCACTCGAAATTAGGCTTGTACATTGCTAAAAAGCATTATGATCCTAAAAAGAATATTAATTCTTTGCTTGCTTCTATTTTTGACAAACACTTCAATCTGTTGGAGGACTTTTGGAGGGATCTTCAAGATGATTATAAACTAAGGAAAAGAAACTATGAAAGGTTGCCTATCCCACTCATGGTGGAGTATGGGGTAAAGGTGGACATTCCCGAAACATTGTTATATGATGGGGTGACTTTGGATCCCCAATATAATGCATAGAATATAGACACCAAAGACTTGGATCAGAGTGGATTGGAGTGCAAAAGAGTACATATATATCAAATAGATAGCAAGGCTGGTATTGGATAGAAGCATCCAATGGGTTGTGCTGAGAACCAAGGAACCTGAGGCTCAAAATTCCAAGAAGAGGAAAGGTGTAGGTACCACTCAAGGGTACAAGAGGAAAAGAAGAAGAATGCCTCCTAGGGAGCCATTGGAATTCTTTCCTCCCAATATAGAATAAATTGAACTTGAAATTCCTGCTCAGGATCATCTTGAAGCACATGAAGAGGAAACCACATCAAGGCTTGGGGCATCAACATCTATGGAAAGTGAGCCATCTACTCAAACCCTTCTTACAAATCAGCCAATTGAAGAGATGCCTAGGGGAATTCTTCACAAGGAAGCCGAATCATTGAAAGGAAAAGATCCTGAGGTTGAAATTCATGATATAGAGATAGATTCTAAGAACACTCTTTCTGATAAAGAAACACATGTGGAGGAACCTCTTGATGAAATCGAGGATGCAAAAACTAAACATGTTTTGATAGAGGAAGAGTAATGGAATTTTTTTGAAGAAGCTAAGAGAGAATTAGATGCAAAGGCACAAGTTGATACATCAACCAAACAAAAGGAGATGGATGCAAAGGCCCAAGTTGATGCACTACTCAAACAACAACAATTAGATGCTAAAATCAAAGCTGATGAATTGGTTAAGCAACAACAACAAAGGGAGCATGAACTCAAAACAAAGGAAGAGAATAATAAATTGGTAATGCTACAGAAGATCGATGATCTTGAAGAGGAAAAGGCTAGATAGAGGAGAGAAAAAGAAGCCCTTGAGGCTAAATTCAAGATTTTGAAGAATATTATAAGAAAAGGGAAGAAGAAGAATGCATAAGAAGAGAAAAGGAGGCTGAAGAGTTGGCCAAGCATGAACAAAAGGAGATAGAAGTAGAGGAAAAGCTCAAGAACTTGTAAAAACAAAGAGATCAGATGCTTGAGGAGAGGAGGTTAGAAGAAGAGAATTTAAAGAAAGAATTAGTAGATAAGAGGCTAAAGGAACAAAAGGATAAGGAAGAAGCTGATAGAATTGCACAAGAAAATGCACAAAAGGAAAATCAGAATGTGCAATAGGTTGATTCTCAACCTAGAGCCACTTTATTGCAACCACTATCTTCTACCACTGCTGCCTCTTCCTCTACACAAATGGTCACCACTCCTATTGCTCCTACATGGTTGAAGCTAGATATTGAGAAGAAGTAGATAGCTCAATCTCAGCCTCTCAACTAGGAAGAAATGATGAAGGAAATAGAGAAGGAAAGACCCAAAAAGAAGGTTAGGTTCCTTCATTCCACAAATCTCACAAATGCAAGAGAGATCATTGTTGAATGTGCAATTCCAGTGGTGGACAAGGATAGAGAAGATATGCAGCTAGCTGATTACCAATTGGGTAAGGTTAACTTGGGGAGACCTGCAAGGAACCAACAAATGAATCTGATTGACGTTGTAGCTTCCTCTACCAATTCTAGAATCATTAAAGACAAGGAAAAGAAGGATGAACTTAAGGCCCAATTGGATCAGTTACACAAATTCTTAAAGGATGTCTCCACTTCGGTGTCTCAACAAGCTGCTACTCTAGAAACACTAGTCCTACTTAGTAAAGGGGAAGTGGATGATTTAGTGCAAATGAGAAATAAAATGGGGATGCTTGATCGATGGATTGATAGGATCAATCAAGAGGTTGGAGAAGTGCTGATAGATGGTTTTGAAGTTCATAAAAGAGCACTTGACCTAATATAAGAAATGAATCATCATACTAAAGTCCTAGTGAAACAAGAAGAGCAATACAAAGGATGTATTTAGAAGGTGAAGGAAATTAGAAAAGTGCCAAAGTCAACTCTCTTGGATCAATCAATTCTTGAAGAAGATAATGCAAATTTATGAGAGAAGACTTCAAGCATAATCTGGTTTAGGTTTGACTTCATTTATAAGCATAGAAGTGAAGTTCAAGATGCTAGTAAGAACTTGAATGAGTAGCTTGATGAACTAGAAGTTGTAATAGCCATTTTGGTCAATGTGGACATTCCGGTCAAGGAAGGCATGCCTTTGGACAATTTAAGAGAGAAATGGAATGATAGATTTCAAGAGGTGATGTAAAAAGAAGATGATGGAGAATACTTTTTGCTGGATAGACTTATAGAGATCAAAGAGGAGGTGAAAGTTGTCAAGAGGGAATTAAGAAAATTGAAAGATATGTAGGAATTTGCCTCAACAGAGTTGAAGAGAATGAAATTTGAAGAGAGTTGGGTAGATGGACCTGATGTGGACGTCCTTCAACAAGTGTTCTCCAATTATGATTGTTGGTGTAATTAAATGTGTTGTACCTTATCCTATGTCATGATTACACCTTGTTTAAGTTTACTTAGGGACCACATAGGAGTTGTTGGATATTTTCCTAGCTTTGGTGGACTTATCATGTTATTACTTTATCACTTCTACCTTTATGGACATATCGTGTGATTACCTCTCCACCTTTTGTGGATGATCCACCATTTGTGGTGATTACCACATTATCACTTTTCCACTTTAGGTGGAGTGGTAGCTTTCCATAGTTGTCTCATGTCATAAGATTACGACACTTGTCATAATCTTATGTGCTCCTATGTACTCACCTTGGTTATATAACCAAGGAGTCTCTCATTGTAAATCAATCAAATCATCTCATATCATTGAATCATATTGATAAGAATACAATTTATTCTTGTCACATCATATTCTCTCTTCTTGTGCTTTTCATTTGGTCTCAAGATCTTGGTAGCCATAGCCAGTTCTAACATGATATCAAAGCTGGTTGGGTGCCATTGGAGACACTTTCTGAAGAGAGATACTAGATTTGGGGAGGTTCCATTTTTGGCTCTTTATTGCAGGTGTTGGCACTCTTAAATTTGCAAAATTTGAGATGCCTATTTCAAAAAAATTTCTTCTGCACTTTCAGAAGTGCACCTGAACAATCAGTCATGACTGACCCACTTTGGAGGCTTGTAATTTAAAGCCTATTGATTTTCGTGCAAAACCCATTTGCAGATATAATTAATTGACATATGTGAGCAGGCTTGTCAAATCTCAGCTTCCCATGATAATTTTTGACAGACATGTCTCCCGGAGGTTGTTTAAATGGTTTCCCAGATTGATTCCTGAGTCAACCTGGCCTGTTTTGACCATTTTTAAGAAGTTGCAAAAAAAAATTTGTTTGGCCGACCTCGCAGACCTCGCGGACCTCACGGACCTCGCGAGATTGGGGCCGACCTTACAACCTCACAACCTCGCAACCTCGTAGCCTCGCAACCTCGTAGCCTCGCAACCTCACAGCCTCGCAACCTCGCAACCTCGCTGACCTTGCAGGATTATTGGTGATGCCATAAAAAAGGTGCGAGGTTGGCGAGAATGCAACCTCGCGGACCTCGTGGACCTCGCAAGATTATTGGTAATGTTAAAATGAAGGTGGGCCCACTTTTTTTTTACATGATCAGACATTTAAAAGGGGGTAAAATTTTAATTATTGGTGCAACCAAGTGAATAAATTTATTCACTGTATAAGTGAATATTATTTTGCTCAAGAGGGTAAGTGAATTAAATGGAAAATATTATTTTGTGTAAAATGCAAGCATAGGTAATAACTTGAAAGATGAATAAAATATTCATTTAAATATTTTATTTGCTGGGAGAGTTCTGAGATTTTGTATAAAGTGAATTTTATTCATTTTATAAACAAGTATGTGCTGGGAATTAAATTGCAGCAAATAAAAGACAGAAATATTGAAGTTATGAAACTTTAATAGTTGGTTTTAAAAGTATTGCTGCAGCAAATGAAGAGTAAAAGGCTGAAACAAAATTTGCACGGGAAGATATTTTTTGAGTAGCTAGATGAAATAATGAGATTCTCCACATGGGCAGATTTTCTATTGCTAGGCAATCATGAGCAAATTCTGTTTGAGGGAATGTTTGTTGCTGCAAAGAAGAGAAGATATTATTTTCAATTTGATCAACGGGAATGGAGCTGCCATGTGTCTGCAACATATTCGAATTTAGGGCTTCTTCTATTTCCTCCATTCTCTATATCTTCTCTTCTCTTCTCATTGTAAAAGGTACTGAAATTTTGTATTGGGTTGGGTAGATAGAGGTTTGTTAACTCTGAGTTATTTTGAGTCTAGAAGCTGTAATTTCTGATTTTATAAGCAAATACAACCAGTTTGTGCAAATAAATCATGAAATGTGTTTACATTTTCATGAATATCTTCAATTTGTGTCCATACTTGTATAGTTAAATCATATGAATTCAGTAATACAAAGTATTTTGAGTTTATCATCTCAAATTTCATGAGATTGTGTTATATGTTTATGGGTCTATTTCAAAGAAATGGTTAAATACTGTGAATAGATAATAGTGATTTTAAGTGTGCAGGTTGGATTTGATAAGGAGAAGTTGATTGATAATAGGAGTGGGATTGTTGGTGTAAGACACTAACAGTTGATGCAAAGCATAAATTTTTTTACATCCACTGGTTGAATGACATTTGCTGATAAATTTGTCTTATGTATTTGACTCCATGGCCCATAATTGGCACTGATTTATCTAGCATCTTAATGCATCTCAGAAATAAATTTTAAATGTAAAATCATTCTTGTTCTTATTGTTTGGACAGTTGTGTCTGTCATGTTCTCCTTGTTGATTAGTGAAATTCCTTCAATAGATTGCCAATATTGAGTGATACTTTTGGTTTCTCAACAATTCTATGAGAGCATAATTTGTTAGCAATTCTATGAGAGCATAATTTGTTAAGCAATATCCTGTTGCTTGTGTGTCTAGATTGTTTGATATTGCTAAAGGGTTACCCCCTAGGTCTTACAGAGCTTGAAGTGCAGGGGAAATGTGTATCCATTCCATTTCCTGTCAGTTGGCCACTAGCCTTTGTTGTTCTTAAATATAGAGGTTGGCTACCTCTAAGAGAATTTCAAAGTCTAGCTGGGTTGCTATTTTAAACACCAACATAATGGAGACTCTATTGGGGAATGATTGATGAAAATTCTTATTGCAGAATCTAGTCTTGAGAGTCAGTACATAGATTCAAATGATCTACCATTCTGATTTAGTTCAAAGTTTAAAGGATTTCAACCCTGGAGAAGGAAGTGTTGCAGTGAACCTAAACAGTTTTGTAATCTGTGGTGCTCTACTAGTGGAAAGGAACTCAGAAAGAAGTTTAACTATAAAATAACTTCATACTGCTTGAAGTTCAGTCCTCTGTGAAAAGAGGTGGTGACTCTGTTTGATAGAACCTGTTGAAAATTTTAAAAAAATTCCAGATCTACAAATCTTACCAGTTAGGAAGACAATTTGCAACAACTACAAAGTATCCAGGTATTTTTCATTTTTGGTTTTCAAAAAAATTGTATATGAAAACCATACTTGAACATCTTAGACAAAAATTTGGTTCCCTATTGAGTGTTTAGCACTAAAAGAGGGAGATAATAGTAATATTTAGTTTGCATACTTTTGAGTTATAATTTGCAACCTATGTATTTTGTTGGAGAAGTATGTTTGTTTTAAATTTTCCCACTAAATAGATATCATATGTAAATGCATTATGGTATTCTAAGATTGTTATGAAAGGTAGAAATAGGGAAAATGAATGATCAACTGTAGAGTTGATGTGTAAAATCTGAAAAGGCATATCAAGATGCCTCAATACATGAATCCTGGCATGGGTCCAGATGGAACTAAGGTTTGTGATCAGTCCCAGCTAGAATGTCAAAAGGTTTTCAGCACTGGAAGGTACAGAGCCATCCATTTCAGTAGCCTTACTGGTTATCCAAATGACATTCTAGCTAAAGTCAGAAATAAGTTACCAAGGTTCATTGGTGATAAGTCAGAATCACCAAACAGACATCTCCAAGAGTTTAGCAATGTGATAGATGATTATGAGATTGATCATGAAGATGTAATCATGAGATTATTTGTTCAATCCTTGAGAGGAGATGCAAGAGAGTGGTTCTCTTATTTACCAGCCTCTTTTGTTCATTCATGGGAAGAGCTCAAGGTAGTGTTCATGGAACAGTTTGGAGAAAGGATTAACCCTTTTCTGATAAGGAAACAGTTCATGAACATGGAGAAAGAGAAAGATGAGTTAGTCCCATATTTTAATCTCAAGTTTTCAATGATCATAAGAGAGATTCCAAAGAAAATAAGGCCAAATGATGCTGAATGCTTGGTCGTATATCTGGGAGCATTTGACAAAAAGATGAGTTATTTGTTGAGGGACAAAGAGCCTACAACCCTGCTCCAAGCATATCAGATGGCTATAGACATTGAGAACAATTTGAGATACTCAATGCTGAAAGGACATAGGGCTATGAGTGTTAGTCATCCTAACACACCTCAAGAGAATAGAACTCATGGAGCAGCTAGTAAAAATTCTTTTCAAGAGGGTAATGATGTTGCTGGTCCAATTTCTCCATCACCACAATATGCACAAAATGTGGTGTCTCAAAATGAAGGTATTAGCTGTTTATTTCAAGAAAGTCAGAACGTGATGCACAAGGATGAAAAGAGTGTATCAAAAAATGCAGATACCTATTGTATGAATGAGGATATTGACTGCAATCAGTTTACAATCAACACATGTGGAGATCCTTGTAGCAGTAATGAAGAGGCAGATACATGGTTTGATGAGCAAATAAATATGCATGAAATTTTTTCTTGCAATATCCTGTGTGATGAAGAAATGAAAGAGATACAAGACATCTTTCCATGTCCTATTTTTGTTTGTGAAGATGATACAAATGTTGATGACATTCCTTTTCAAGTTAGTGATCAAGACATGGAAGATACAAGTGCAAGCATTTACTCTGAGGAATCTGAGCATGGTTTGTGCAGTGATAAGTCATCTTGTGATGGGGATACTGATGAAGGTCAAAATGATTACTCTTCTACTGATTATGAATGCCCTTATAATGATGAAGAAGATGATGAACCTATTTATGCCTTTTCTCCTCATGACTGTTTATGTGAAACAAAGATGGAAACAGTTTTAGATACTTGGCATCTCACACCATGTAATGAAACTATTGATTGTTCTAATGATGAGATCATAGAGGGGGTCCATCTGTAGTCCTATGGTTATGATGAATTTGGTAATTTGTTTGAAGATAAGAGTGATGGTGAGGTTATATATTCATCATTCAATGTGTTAGAACCATGTAGTCCTGATTACAATATTACCAAGGTTGAAAATCATGCTGATTTTTCTTATACTAGTCATACTAGCTTGAATGAAGTAAGCTTGAAATGTGTTACATCAGATGAGGATGATGTTAGTATGCAAGATGTGGAGGAAATGGTTTCACTCCCAGATTATGTGGATATGACAGAAATATCAGATGTATGTATTGAGCAATCTGAGAATGGAAATGAAGTTGAAGATGTGTCTACCTACTCCTCTATTAATTGCAACAAGTTTAAGTGCAGTGATGACTTGAAGGATTTAGACATTCATGCTGAGGAGGTTGAGACTTTTATGTCAGAAATAAATATAATCGAGAATCCATTGTTTGATGAGCCTCCATCGTCATCGAAGATGAGAAATGATGAAACCTATCGGTGGAGGAATAACTCACTCTTTGTTGAGAGTTCTGATAATGCATTTCACACATGGTTGGAATGTGGTCTCGAGCAAGGAAATGAACAATTTGATGAACTCCTTGAGGGAACCTCTTATGATTGTTTTACATTTGAAATAGGTGTTGTTGGTAAGGTTGAACATCATGATTCCATTTACTTGGGGGAATTTGAAAATTTTCAATTTCCAGTTCAGTTGGAAGGTATCTTTGAAGAACATGAGAATGAGATGAATAACAGGAAATGTTATTTTCAATCTGAGCATATTACATATGATGAATGTAACACATACATGTCATGTGATGATGGAAGCTTGCAATTTGTGATTGATTATACAATGAAGAATGACAGAGATTGTAGTGGCAGTGTTTGTAATCAGGCGAATTTCAGTTATCACCACATTTTTCTACTTGTAAGAAGAAGGTCACCTATGTTACTGTGGTATGACAGAGGCAAGCATAGATTGAGGAGGATCAACTCTTTTAATAGATTGGTATTTGATAGAGGTAAATACTGATTCTCATTTTTTCATTTTGTGACTCGGGGTCATCAGATGAAATTGAAAAAATAAAGTTGCATAGGGGAGCAGTTTGAGGGTACCTGTCAGACTCAGCTTTTGGTCTACTCTCCCCAGAGATCTGGAATCTTGCTATGCCCATAGGGGGAATACATCCCCAGTTAGAGCCACTGTTGGCACTCTCAAATTTGCAAAATGTGACATGCCTATTTCAAAAAAATTTCTTCAACACTTTCAGAAGTGCACTTGAATAATAAGTCTCGATTGACCCATTTTGGAGGCTTGTAATTTAAAGCATATTGATTTTTGTGCAAAACCCATTTGCAGATATACTCAATTGACATATGTGAGTAGGCATGTCAAATTTCAGCTTCCCATGATAATTTTTGATAGACATGTCTCTCGAAGGTTGTTTAAATGGTTTCCCAAATTGATTCCTGAGTCAACCTGACCTGTTTTGACCATTTTTAAGAAGTTGCAAATAAATTTTTTTTTTGGCCGACCTCATCGACCTCACAGACCTCATGGACCTCGTGAGATTGGGGTAGACCTTGCAACCTCGCAACCTTGCAGCCTCGCAGCCTTGCAACCTCGCTGACCTTGTAGGATTATTGGTGATGCCATAAAAAAGGTGCGAGGTTGGTGAGAATGCAACCTCGCGGACCTCGCAACCTCGCGGACCTTGCAGACCTCACGACCTCATAGACCTCGCGGACCTCTAGAGATTATTGGTAATGTTAAAATGAAGGTGGGCCCACTATTTTTTTAAATGATCAGACATTTAAAAGGCGGTAAAATTTTAATTATTGGTGCAACCGAGTGAATAAATTTATTCACTATATAAGTGAATATTATTTTGCTGAAGAGGGTAAGTGATTTAAATGGAAAATATTATATTGTGTAAAGTGCAAGCACAGGTAATAACTTGAAAGATGAATAAAATATTCATTTAAATATTTTATTTGCTGGGAGAGTTTTGATGCTTTGTATAAAGTGAATTTTATTCATTTTATAAACAAGTATGTGTTGGGAATTAAATTGTAGCAAATAAAAGACAAAAATATTAAAGTTATGAAACTTTAATAGTTGGTTTTAAAAGTATTACTACAGCAAATGGAGAGTAAAGGGCTGAAACAAAATTTGCACGGGAAGATATTTTTTGAGTAGCTTGTAAGTGTGAAATATGTGAATGAAATCAAAACACTTCTTAATACGACATTATATCAATGATTTAAACTAATTGAGTCAATTCAACAAAGTAATCAATTGAAAGCGTCCTATTGTTCTCTATCTCCAAAGATTTATTAAATCTAAATTGCTCTCAGATTGTTAAGCACTATGATTGTTAAAATGACTATTTTGAAGAACGAGATGATATTAAAATGCAATGCTAAATGATAAATCAAATTAAACTAGCATGATATAGACACGAAATAGATAATTGTAGCTACAAGAGGTAGCCATTGATGTGAAGCTTGATTGTTGAATTGCTTGAATGTTGATGCTTGATACTTGATGCCTGGATTCTTGCAGAGTAAGAGTGCAAAAGATTGATTATCTGGATCCTTTTCTTGGTTCAATGAGGCTTTATTTATAGATTTCCTAGCTATAGAAATGCACAGGGAAAACTTTGAAAGGCTTGGATTCAATCTGGAGAATTGAATGGTGAGAGATTGAGGAGATTGAGAGAAAGAGGGAGGTTGTCTTTACCCATGAAAACACCAGGCAAGAGAAGAGGAAAGATTGATGGAGGAGGATTGAGAGATCAAATTCCAAATTTGTCTCCAAAACTTCCCGTGAAGTTTCAATTGATTAATTTGACATATTTTTGACATAAATTAGACATGGTTTAGACATAGGAAATCTAATTGATTTTTGAGAGAATATACATTGGAATATTCCTTGTGCAACAATTCAAATATTTTGATTTATTTGAATTAATAAAGGAGAGATAAATAATTTAATAAAACGAACTATAGGATAGTTGTTTATTAAATTAAAATAGAAGAATAATGGCAATTAATCAATAAAGTGTTTTGATATTTATTTAATTAATTTAGAAATGATGTGATAGATTGAAATAAGGAAATGATAATTAAATCAAACAAAGTATTTAATTTTGTTTATTTAATTAAGACGAGTTTTAAGAAGAATTTATGAAGAAAGTGAATGTGAACTATATTAAATAAAGATTTATATTTATTCAATAGTAGAGGAATTTAGGATAATTAATCAATTAATTCGTATTTAATTAATCAGAATTCTCCAGACCATTTTTAGGTGTATACATTTTGCCCCTCTTTGAAGTGATGTGTTTACGCGTTGCTTAGAAGAAAATTTTGCTGCTACTGCCAGGATTGATGATAATCAAATAATTTCATATGCCCTAGATATGCCCCAGACGTTGATTTTCAGATGATAAATAAAAATATCAGATGATAATACCCCAGACATGATAATTTTGTGTGCCCCAGACATGATTTTTAGATAATGATAATTCTTTCGTGTGCCCCAGACTTGATTTTCAGATGATGGTAATTTCATGTGCCCCGGACATGATTTTCAGATGATTTGATGATAATATGCCCCCTCGAGAGATAAATAAATGATTTGATGATTTTTAGAAGTTTTTTGAAATTTTTTTATTTTCTGATGATTTGATGTGTTTCGATGATGAAATAATTTATCTCTTGACAAAATGATGAAGAAATGAGTTCGCCGATGAATTTTAATTAATTTCATGGATAAAATTAATCAAAATGTTATAAAAATCCCCCAAAATATACCTTTCAAAAGTTATAAATAGTGCTAAAAGGTCATTTTCAATTCATTATTTGCTTTTTGAGTTCAAATTTCTTAGTGATAAAGATATTTCTGCCAGCTGGAGCGAGATGCCTATTCCTTACCACACTCACCATTTTGAGCGCGTTCAATGTCACAAACGGTCTCCTGCGTATGGACCTCTGGTATGTACCCCTCGACCTCCTCGTATTGTGTACTTTTGTTTTTTATGCTTTTTAGGTCTTAGGCATGTCTAGGTGTCTTTTAGCGCTTTGAAGTCGCGTTGTAGTGCTTACATTCTGATGTAGTGCTTTTAGTAGGTAGTCTAGCGCTTTGAGTTTTAGCACTTGCATCAAAAACTCTAGCGTTTCCAGTAGGTAAAGTAGCGGTTTCAGCGAATTAGCGCTCTGAAGCCGGATTTTAGCACTTTGATACTTTCGACGCTTTAAGTCGGTGGATTAGCGCTTTCAAGGTCAGTTCTAGTGCTTCTGGTAAAGTGGCGCTTTGACGGCCTATTTTAGCACTTTGGCAGCCTGTTTTAGCTCTTCGGGGTGCTGAAATAGCACTTTTGGGATTTAGCGCTTTGGATGACTGTTTAGCGCTTCCATGTCAGAATTGAAGATTTTGACTTAGTGAACTTTGATTATGTCAATTCCGATAATGTCCATTCTTCTGATTACTATGATTGACAATCCACATTCTTGATGTTGGATTGAGATTAAAGTAAATAAGATTAACTCTCATGATAGGCGAGAAGAAATCTTATTTCTTGATGATCCTCATGATAGGCGAGGAAATGATTCAATACCTGAGAAATATCATGATAGGTGAGATCTAGATAATGGTTTGATGAACCTCATGATAGGTGAGGTTTGATTTAATATCTGATAAATCTCATGATAGGCAAGATCTAGATAATGTTTTGATGAACCTCATGATAGGTGAGGTTTGATTCAATATCTGATAAATCTCATGATTGGCGAGATCTAGATAATGTTTCGATGAACCTCATGATAGTTGAGGTTGGATGTTCACCTATGAATTTTGATCGAAAATTCATACCAAATTTTTTGAAATAGACTTGATAGTAGAATGACGTTTAATTCCTGACATAGTTCATTGATTGTGGATTTTTTAATTTTTTTTTGATAATAGGAGGACGTGGGTACTCTCCAGATGCGAGAGAGGTTTCCGCAGATGACTGATTTGATTCCGCACTTGACACCGGATGAGCTCCAAGTGATAGGCCAATATGGTCTCAAGAGTTTACTTGACATGCCCTAGATTAGGATTAATTGGGGTTTGTTGATTGCATTAGCTGAGAGGTGGCATAGCAACCACAATCCCTTTCACTTACCCACCGGCGAGATGAAAGTCACACCAAAGGATGTGTGGCGTATCCTATGCATTCCATTCATGGGGGAGATAGTTACATATGACTCTCATGGGACTAGCAATAGAGATGCTCTCCATCGAGTATTTCAGGATCAGGACATTGAGGGTCCGAGTGTTCGATGGTGAAGGATCACAGACTCTTATGCGACACTACCAGCAGTGCTAGCTGGATTTATTGGAGGATTCCTCTGTCTTGATCGTAGGTCAAAGGGATTCCTCATTGGATGGGGGAGGACACTGGAGAGCATGTTGGTACATGGTACCAAATATGCATGGGGGATGTGCATGTTAGCACATCTTTACCATGATCTTCATTCCATCGTGTACCTAGGTGCACAAAGTATATCCGCAGGGGCGACATTGCTACAGATATGGGTGTGGGAGAATTTTGCTATTTGTCAGCCATTTTCCATTGCAGACAGACCAGCCGGTAGACCCTATGTATTTAGATATAGTGGTCAGTTCACACAGGCCTGGATGGAAAAATTAGAGCACTGGAGGCAAGATTTTGATGATACGGAGACAGTGATATGGCACCCCTATCTTGACTATGAGGATTGGGAGGAGGATGGTGCAGTGTTGGGGTTTTTGTGTGATTCTATGTACCTTATTGGTTGGACTCCTTTTGTGATTGAGAGATTTTTGCTGCGTCGGGTTTACAGACAGTATGGCATTGTTCAGTGTATGCCACAGGGGGTAGCCCACTATGCATGACGACGGATGGATATTCCAGATTGGGGCCCCACATTATCTTATAATGTTGTAGTAGAGGGTTACAGAGCGTTACAACCATCTCCCTAGGACATGCGGAGAGATATTGCAGTTGCACCCATGATAGAGGAGTACACGACATTTTTGGCTTTCGTCCCCCCTCCCCGCATCACCATTCCTGATGAGCCCGCACCATTACTAGTAGAGGAGGATGCGGCAGAGGATGTCATCGGGGGTGAGGGTGATATCCCAGCAGATGAGAGCTCAGAGAGTAGTAGTTTAGACACTGAGGATAGCAGTAGCAGTGGGGACAGTGATGGTGGGAGTGGAGGATATAGAGGGCCAGGTCCAGATATTCACAGTGCACCTTCTTCCAGTATGCCTCGCAAGAGGCAAGCAGTGATAGTGCTAGCAGTAGGGCAACAGAGACAGATAGCTGGGCTTCAGGCACAGGTTCAGACACTGCAAGGGCAGTTGGTACAGGCTCGGGGCATGCTTGTGTAGACTCAGCCACAGATGCAGGCACAAGCACAGACTCACACACAGGCCTTGGCATAGGTATAGGGGCAGTTAGGCAATACGCAAATGCAACTTTGATACCCTGATAGCCGAGTGAGATAGTTCTTGGTAGATAGCTGAGAGCGCACAGGAGACAACAGAGATTGGCCGATGGCACCTCTATAAGTGATTACATGAGAGAGGTTCTGCGGGTTGGCCGAGAGGCAGAGTTTTACCGGGGCCGTTATCATGATGCATTGTCTACTGAGTGCCGAGTCAGTTATGCCCCGTCAAGATCTAGACGAACACACACAAAGACAGTTAGTGAGGGGGTGACACAGCCTCCACGTAGAGATTTGAGAGATCCGGGTCCATCTGGGGGTGGTGGTGGTTCAGGTCCTGCTAGGTCTACTCATTCTGGCAATAGTAGGTCTTAGAGGCCATTGCGATCCTCATTGATGTATCTTATAATGTACCTTTTTGTATGATGATGTATTTTTATGACTTCATTTGTATACTTGACACTTGATGATATATATATGAGATGGATTTGATATGATTATGATGATGGATTCATGATTTCTATGTGATGGATGTTGTAATATGTTTTATGTGATGAGTTAATTCTAAATGTGGTGATGATAAATGATGATTTATTTTAATGTAATGATGTAATGATGTATGTATGGATGGAATATGATATATAGATAAATGATGTGATAACATGTATGGATAGTTGGATAAATGCTTGCTTTATTTTCAAATATGATAATGATGAATGATGATCTTATGATGGATGCTATATGTTTTTGATGATTTTTATGTCAAGTATACTCAGTCTCTTTCCTAGATTAGATAATCATTGATTGAAATCCTTCATGCAACAGATACTCTACAGATAATGAATGATGATGAATGCAATCTAATTTAATCATGCAATGATATGCAAAACAAATGTCATTTTAACAGTCTTTTTGTACTTGGTATCATCATAGAGCTTTATTGCATGTTTAAAGTGAATACAAGCATCGATGGTTGTGTTAATCCAATGAAGACCTGAGTACTTCTTTCATGATTTTTGATATTGCAATCAAACACAAGAATCTAGGTATAATTGAACCAAGATGACCTGAGCATTCATTGCGTAAACAGGCAGAGATTATCATTTGAGTGTGTGAATTTTGAATGTCATCGGTGATACATTTGCATAACACATCCCCCGACAATTCACACATTTATATGATTATCGTACATACAACAGACAATAAAAATATCATTTTTTTTCCTTGTTCCTCTAGTTCAATACATCATTGAGTTACTCCAAAGAAATGATAATCAAAAAGTACAAAATATCCATTTTTAACTTAGAGTGTTCCATTCATTATTCATATTTTAGACCATCCATCCTGATTGTGACACATTTTTGGATTTTCGAGATTTTGACTAAAGACCTAACCTACTAACCTATCTTAGGGGTCTCGGGGGCTGATTTAAGATTAGCCTTGCCTACGCTACACATGCAGAGACCACGTAGTTCGACTGACATAGACCTATGTTTTTGGATTTTAACCATTTTTGACATGTTTTTGGATTTTTCGATATGATACGGATGGTTGATTCTTCTGACAATGATTGAAATTACGCTTTGATCTTTGTTTTCAGTTTTCTGCTACACTGTTGTTCATCCATTGGTGAAAGCAATGTTTATACTGCCCCTAATGATATCTAGATGTTGCCCCCAATCTATGGAGTTATCTGTTGACCACGTGACATGACTTTGATAATGGATGTAATGATGGCCAGACAAATGATATGATATGAATTGATACTGACTTTCAGATGAATGATCCTGACATATATCCAAATAGATGGGAAAGATGATCTTAGAATCACATATGACGCCTGTTTCCAGGTTTTCACCATACGCTTTGATCACACCCGTTGTGTTTTTGTTATTTTTCCCTTTTTTCTATTTTTCTTTCTTTTGTATTCTCTATTTTTTATTTTTTTTGTATTTTTGCATTTGCCAAGATGCCTGTTTGCCAGGTTTTCACCAAGGAAATGATTTTTAAAATTTTCCCCATGCACTAGGAGACTTTAAGCATAGAATTTTCTGAGATGAATACTATTGATAGGTTCATCAAACAGATCCCCTTCTGATGTTGATAGCTGATATGCTCCTGATCCATGCACTGATATGATGAAAAATGGACCAATCTAGTTAGGCTCAAATTTTCCTTTCTTTTCTCTATCCTGCTGATTCCTAGGGTTTTGCTTTAGTACCAAGTCACCAACCTAAAAGACTCTCAGTTTTACCCTGTGATTATAACTCCTTGACATCCTCTGTTAATAAGCTGTTAGATGATTAACAGCTTGTTGACGACACTCATCCAACAACTCTAGTTCTTGCAGTCTAGATACCCTATAGTCTTCATCTGAAATCATACCTCTGAGTGATAAACGAAGGGATGGAATTTCAACTTCAATGGGTAATATGGCCTCTAATCCATATACCAAAGCAAATGGTGTAGCTCTCATTGGTGTTCTGATGCTTGTTCTGTAGGCCTATAATGCAGGGTTGAGTTGAACATGCCAATCACGTCCAACATCGTTAACCGTCTTTTTGAGAATTTTGAGTATGGTTTTGTTTGAGGCCTCTGCTTAGCCACTCCCTTGAGGATAGTACCGTGTTGAAAAATGATGTTAGATGTGGAACTTATCACATAGCTCTTGGACATCTTGATTTTTGAAAGGTCATCCATTATTAGTGATAATGGATTGAGGGATACCATATCAACAGATGATGTAGTTCAAGATGAATGAGGAGATCTATTTCCTAGTGATGGTAGTAAGAGGGACTACCTCTATCCACTTCGTGAAGTATTCTATAGTCGTGATAATGAACTTGTGTCTATTAGATGAAGATGGATGTATTTTGCCTACCAGATCTAGTCCCCATTGACAGAAAGGCCATGTTGTTGTAAAAGGATGCAGTTCATGTGCCGGTGCATGAATCAGATTGCTGTGAACCTAACTTTGTGACATTTCTTTATGAATTGATATGATTCCTTTTCCATGGATGGCCAATAATAACCTAAATGAAGGAGTTTCTTAGCTAAAGTCATTCCACTCGAGTGAGTACCAAAAATACACTCGTGAACTTCTCATAAGGCTGTTTCAGATTCATTGCATTCTAGACATCGGAGTAGGGTACCATAAAGACCTTGACAATAAAGGATATTTGTGATTAATGTATGTTGGGCGGATTGGCGGATAAAGTTTCGTTTTTGGTTCCTGGAAAGATATGGAGGAAGAATATCATCTTTTAGGTAAGCATAGGTTTTTTCGTAGATAGAGGGTTCAATGGTTTCTATATGGCATATGGTAGCGGATTTTAATTAATAATGGGAAGGATAGGACACTTGTTCTACCATAAACTCATAACAAACACGCTTCTCAGGTAATTTCAGTAGTGAAGCAATCATAGCCATGGCGTCGGCAGCTTTATTTTCTGCTCTTGGAATCTGATCAAACTTGATATTTTCAAAAGACTATTTCAGATAATCTATTTGGTGTTTGTATGGCATCAAATTTTCATCTTTGGTTTGATATTCGTCATTCACTTGATAAATGACTAGTTGAGAGTCCCCATACACCTATAAGTCCCTGATTTTCCATTGAATAGCTGTGTTGTCCCCAATAATCAATGCTTCATATTCCACCACATTATTTGTACATTGAAACATGAGTCTATATGACTTCAGAATTGTGTGTCCGTGAGGGGAGATGAACAAGATTCCTGCTCCCGATCCTTGTTGTGTACATGATCCATCAAAATAGAGAATCCATTGTTGAGGCATAGGTGTCATAATATCTGCATCTGGAAATTCCATTGTCATTGGGTGATCATCTGGTAAAGGAGCTTCAGCGATTACTTGTCCCTTGATTGCCTTTCTTTCAACATATTGAATGTCAAATTCACTTAGGAGCATGACCCATTTTTCTAGTCTACCTATTAAGGCAGCTTTACTTAGTAGATACTTTAAAGGATTAATCTTTGCAATTAACCTGATTGTATGAGCCATCATGTAGTGTCTTAACTTCTGAGTAGCAAACACCACTACTACGCAAGACTTTTCTATGAATGTATAGTTTATTTCATAGCCATTTAAAGTTCTACTGATATAGTAGATGGCATGCTCCTTTCCTTGATTATCCTCTTGTTCTAAGAGTGCCCCCAATGAGATATCAGTTGTAGCAATATACAATATGAGGGGTCTTCCTTCTTTTGGTGGCATGAGAACTGGTGGTGACATTAGATATTGTTTGATCTGATTGAATGTCACTTCACACTTCTCATCCCACATGCAAATTATGTGTTTATGCAATAGACGATTGAAAGGGTGACTTCTATCTACCAGCTGGGAGATGAACCTTCTGATTGATTGAAGGCGTCCTTGTAGTGATCAGAGTTGGCTGATGTTTCTAGGAGGTGGCATCTCCATTATAGCTTTGACTTTTTCTGGATCCACTTCAATGCCCTTTTCTGAGACAATGTACCCTAGCAGCTTTGCTGATGTAACCCTGAAGACACATTTCTTAGGGTTTAACCTGACATTAAATTTTTCCATCCGTGTGAAGATTTTATCTAGGATATGCAGATGTCCTTCCCTAGTAGTAGATTTTGCTAAGATATCATCGACATAATCTTCCATGAAGGTGTGCATCATATCATGGAATATGGTCATCATTGCTCTTTGATAAGCCACTCCTGCATTCTTCAAACCAAATGGCATGACGTTCCAATAGAAGGTTCCCCATGGACATGTAAAAGCCGTCTTTTCTTGATTTTCTGGAGCTATTCTTATTTGATTGTACCCAGAGCAATGTGGGGGTACATTTTTCTAAATTTTTGCTTAACAAGCTTTATTCCTGTTGGCAAAGAAAAATGGTGCATAAGCAGATTGGGATCTAAACCTGGCATATCATAATATGACCAAGAAAAGTTGATGCTTCTTGCTTTAAAGAATTGGATGAATGCCGATCTTTCTTGTTCTGTCATGGATTCCGCCAGATGTAGAATTTTTGCCTTCTCTTCTATGCCGATGTCCACTGATTGTGTAGGTTCAACCAAAACTGTTGATCACTCATGATAGTGTTCTGGGAGAGTGTCAAATCTTCGATCCTTTAGTGCCTCAGAAATGTTTTCACCATTGGATGCGTTCTTTATTTTTACTTTTTCCAAATCTAATGCTGCCATAGAATGGTTTTCACCATTAGATGTATTTTCCCTGTTGTCAATTTTGCAACTGGAATATTTGACATCATCCTGCTAGGTCGTACTATTATGAGTATTATAGAGAGAAGTTGTATCAGGTTCGGTATGACATAGGAAATGCATGATGGCATCATCATTTGCAAATTTTGGTACAGTCAAAGGTTCGATAGGTTCCCAATCAATAATCTCTGGATGGATTAATGGCATAGTATCATCAGATTGATTTTAGTCAATGGAGGTAAGGGTGAGGACAACAATATTGTCATAATTTTCATTTGGATTATCGAGATCCATGATGGTACCTTCTTCGAAGTTATCTAGTTCACTGAAATTTTGTTCGTCCTCACTAGAGTCATCAATATTTAGTGATCTCTCAACGAATGGTATAGACCTAGAGCCTTGGCCCCCCTCACATGTAGGTGTATATTTTTGAATCACATCGACTGGAGTATCAATGACAAGTAAATCACAAGGTAAGGTCCACTCATATTCATTTGAGTGTGTTTTAGAACCATCTCTAAAATGAAGGATGTTTTCCATAGATGTCTTTATTTGCTCCTGCTTCTCTTCTTCAGAGTATCCTAGTCCTGGTTTTTCTTTTGTGTGTAGAGTGAGAGGTGTGATAGGTTCTGAGATTCCCTCTTTTTTTAATCCCATAGGCCCTTGTCTTTCATAACCCATCTTTTCCAGAATAGCCTTTCCTTTTCCATACTTGTCTGTGTTGATAACATTTTTGATACCGATCTCAGATGTTGATTTTTCCTCATCCTTGTAAAGCCAATCCAGGATTGCTTTATTGTCTATTTTTTCTGCTATACTTCTGGCTTTTACAAATGTTTCTTTAAGAGCCGTGCTAGGTAAAGATGTCGGAGGTTTGATCATTGATGGTTGACCATATTTCCTAGGAGATGGCATTAACTGTGATAAGTTAAGCGATTGCTCTATTGAGTATTGTCCCATTCCTTTATCTGTCAACTAAAATTGCTTCTGAAAGTTGTCTAATAGAGAAGTTTGTGTACCTGGAATGTTTGTTTCAACATGACTTGTTTCCTTTTCTTTACCTTTCTTTTGTACCCACTTGGTAGTGATGTTTGGACTTTGCTCGTTCTTGGATGATGATGAACTTGAAGCTTCCTTGTTATGAGGGACAAACGTGTCTTGAGATATTCTCAATGTGTCACAATGTTGTGGATGATTATAATCAGCAGTTATAGTCACCTCTTGTCCGTTTACTAGAAAATTTAGGCATTGATGGTATGTAGAAGGTACGGCCTACATTTCATGAATCCAGGGGTGTCCTAAGAGTATGTTGTATGTTAACTCTCTTTCCAACACTTGAAATGCTATATGCTTGATAATGGGTCCCACTAGAATGGGTAAAATAATTAAGCCTTGGGACGATCTTTCCTCCTCATCATATGCTTTGATGGTCATTTTCCTTCGAGCATCAATAGCGTCGTCAGAATATCCTAGTGCATGGATTAATTTGATGGTGCAAATGTTCAGACCAGCTCCCCCATCTATTAGAACTCTCTTAACACGATGATTATGGATACATACTTCAATATGCAATGCGGTGTTATGCGGATGATTTAATGAGACATCATCCTATTCAGAGAATGACAGACAATGTGGGGTAGTCAGGTGTCCCACCATAGCTTGGAATTGACAAATATCCAGATTCTTTGGCACGGTTGTGGCAACTAATGCTTGTTCGAGAACTTCCTTGTGTGATGGTGATAACTTAAGAAGCTCCAATATTGATATTTGTGTGGGGATATTTTGCAATTGATCAATAATATTATAATGAGATTGAGGTGTAACCGTGCGTTGAGATCCCACTCCTTTTAATACTACCTTGGCTTGCCCCCTAGTCATGATGTTTGCCGGTTGATGTTCTTGATTTTCTCGGGGGGTGTTTTGCATTTGATCGATAACATCATAATGTGATGGAGGTGGAACTGCATGTGGGGAGCCAATTCCCTTCAACATTACTTTTGATTGTCCCCTAGTTAGCGCGTTGGCGGGTTGATGTTCTTGATTTTCTCTGATTTTTAAGACATTTATTTGATTATTAGAGTTTTGCACACTTGGGAGTAAATCCAAAGGGGTAATAGTGTTGGGTTTGTTCTCAATAATGTTATTGCTAACTGCATGATCATGTTTGACTTCAGATAGACATAGGATTGTTGTGTCATAGACATGATTAACGTGCTTTCCTTTGCTATTTGAAGATTATGCACCTTTGTCTTAATCGGGCAAAGGATCTTTGAAGGCAAAATGATCATTTTTATTTTGAGGTCCTTCCACATACACTTTGTTGCTGTCCACCAAATCTTGCACTGCATGTTTCAATTCCATACAGTCATTGGTTTTGTGACCCTTGTTGTTATGATAGTTGCAATAATCAACATCATTCCACCATGATGGTTTGACTTTTGGATCCTAGAACCTAGCTTCACGTGCAGTGAGAAGGCCTCTGGTAACTAGTTCCTTCATTGCTGATTCCATTGATTGACCTAAAGGTGGGAACCTTGGTCGATTTGATGGTTTTTGATATGGTAGTGTTTTTGTGCGTTCGTTGTTCTGTATGGTATTTGACTTGAATTTTAGGTCACTATTTTGATTGTTTGAAGAAGATGCAGTCAAGTTGAAAATTGGTTTGACATTTTGTGAATCGCTTGTTGTTTCATTTGTGTTGCGATTCTTTTGCCAAATTTTTGGTTTATCATTGTTTGAGTGTTGATTGGACTAGTTATTTGATTTGTCAGTGTAATGTTTGATAACTCCCCGTTTTACTAGTGCTTCCTCAATCTTAAGACCATTTTGTATGAATTTTTCAAAAGTGGGTGGACATTGTAATTCTAGCCTATAGCTCATTTCTTCTGTCAAATTCTCAATGAATAATTCCATCTTTTCTTCCTCTAGAATAGATCGAGGATACCTAGTGAATAGTCGTCGCCATTATCGAAGAAAAGACAAGAATGTTTCTCCTTTGTTTTGCTTTAAGTTGTAGAGATCCTTGATAGTAACATCATTTTAGATGTTGAATGAATATTGAGAGATAAACTTGTTAACAAGTTCCTCAAACATTTTGATACCAGGTTGCAGTTTTGAAAACCATTCCATACATGCTCCTCCCAAACTCCTTGGGAATAACCTCATCAAATAAGTCTCTTCTTGAGCAAACTCAAGACTCATTGTTTTAAATTCTTGTATATGATCTATTGGATATGTTCATCCATTGTACTTATTGTACTTTGGGAATTCACAGTGTCTTGGAAAAGGTAGCAAACCAACTGTTGCATCAAATGGATAAGGACAAATGTCCTGTATCCGTATATCTCTTGGTAGTCCCTTGCTTCATATCTTGTATTTTCTATTGCAACAGTTGCATTTGAGATGTTAAAGCGGCAATTGGATCTATTGTTGGTGTAGGTTGTGGTATTTGAATCTCATTTATTTCTGGTGTTTCTTTCAAACGGTTTACATCGAAATCTTTTGGAAGTTTTTCCCTTGATTCGGCTAACATTAAAAGATATTTTTCCATGTCTTGTTCTAGAATTTTCTCCATAAATATGTGAAACTTGGGATCTTGTTGACCCTCTTGGATATCTTCCGGAGTTATTTCATTCTTATCATTGCGGTTCAGATTATGCCAGGGATTTTCCTCTTCCATTTCTTGTGATTTTAAGATTTCTTGTTCTAAGAATCTCTATTTTTGGGACCTAGTTAAGATTGGCATACAAATTTTTGCCCTTTCTTCTAAAATGTTGATCTTATGTGTGGGATAATGTCAATTTGGACCTTATTAAATACAGTCGAATAAGATGTCTTATCTTATTGATGAGACAATATTTAAAAAAGTTAATCGCTATACTTTGTTTCGTGATGAAGGATGATAGTATCCTGATAAAGAAACTTTAGTATAGTAATTGATTGTGTATTTGATTTTGACACTTGT
This sequence comes from Sequoiadendron giganteum, assembly GCA_007115665.2. Classification (NCBI taxonomy): domain Eukaryota; kingdom Viridiplantae; phylum Streptophyta; class Pinopsida; order Cupressales; family Cupressaceae; genus Sequoiadendron; species Sequoiadendron giganteum. The sequence continues at coordinate 76,019,586 of CM021100.1, forward strand.
GATTTGCAAGATCTTATTTCAGTTGATAAGTTGGAAATTTGTATGAACCTTTCTGACTTTGGTTCCTAGACAGTGATTCTGATAAAAAGAAAATTTGATTCTGATGAAAATGTTGATAAAATGACAGAGTGATAGACTAGTTAAAATTTTAAACTCTCTATTTTAAAAGTGCTAAAATAGAGACTAGAAGCGCTATTTCCCAGAAGCACTGGAACAGAGTCCAGAAGCGCTGAAATAGGTGATCGAAGCGCTATTTAGACCGAAGCGCTGAAACAGATGACCCAAGCGCTAAAACAATGATTGGAAGCGCTATTTTACAAAAAATGCTAAAATATTGACCTGAAGCGCTGCAAATTTTGACAGAAGCGCTATTTTACCAAAAGTGCTAAAATACAGACTGTAAGCGCTGAAACAGTGCCCAAAAGCGCTATTTCCCAGAAGCGCTGAAACAGTGACTAGAAGCGCTGAAACAGCTTTCCAAAACGCTTAAACAAAAATTTTGATTTTTTCTATTGTAGAATCTGGTCTAGCCTTGTGGCATACTGTATCAAAGACTGCGGAAGATATGAAGGATGAATCCGTTGACTACGCTTGTCAAATTGTGTGAGAGATCTTCTTTGAAAGAAGGCTCGTGAATAGAGCGGTTCTACCGCGTAGTGTAAAGAGTGACCCCTAGAAAAATCATGATAATGGTGAATAAATGTTCTATGTTGTAAGAAGAGTTTCTAATTTTGATATAGAAAACGTTGTCTTCTCAATTTATTTCTATAACTGAGAGGTTGCTTGGGCTTTGTAACTTTGATTTTTCTTTTGACAAACGTGGTGGACTTCCAATTTCGTAGCATGGATTTTTTGATTTGTTTTTGACTTGACATTTTCAAGATGATCTTCAATTCGATTTAAATGAATTTGTGAAAGCACGACAAGCAATTTTGAATAAGTGTTTTAAAACTGAAACGATTGTGTATATTGAAAAATCATGAATGATCTTTATTGATTTTGACGGGTTGTTTTAACAATTATATACAAATCAAACAGACTCACACTTAAGGACAAGTAGGTCATCATTATACTCACAGCCCACATCTTGCAATTACATTGACTCGCACAGCTGTGTCACCCCCTAGAGGGCGCCCGTGTTTTTGGCATTGCTAGGCGTGTACTCAAAGTGACGGAAGTAGATACTGAATCCCTTGAGCAAGCGGTCTTGGTAATTATATGGTGAGTGTCTTGGGGGCAGATTCTTCCCTCCCCTTGCACTGTGAGTATGAAAAGGTATGGATATTGACTCGGCGAGAAACTACTCTATGGTTCGTAGATAGGGTTCCGTTCAGTGTGGCAAATAGATAAACTCCCTCAGGAGACCTCCTAATCTTTAGAACAAAGATTTTGGGGATGGTTATCTTGCCTACTACCCTCAAGCTAGACTTTCATCAACAACTTGCATTTTTATTATAGTGGGTTGGATAACCTGGCTTTGGTTGTTCCCACTTAGGTCGTTCCTGTAGGGTGAGTACTTTTTCCCACTACGACAGGCCTGCTAAAGGATTTAAAAAAGCATAAATGACATGAAATAAAAGTGAATCTGACACTTTGGTCACCCAGTTAAGGGGAGAGCATAAGCCTGATCACCACAAGCAAAACATATAGATTTGTTCTATTTTAAAAGCCCAAAAAGAAATATTCTTAATCTAAGTGAAGGTGTTGCTTCACAAAAATCATGATGTTCTTTATAACTTCTACTGTAAAAATGCAGTGACTATCCTAGGATTGATAGATTTGAAAAACTTTCAAGTGACTATCCTAGATTGATCAATTTTTAGAAAATTTTGCAGTGACTACCCTAGATTGATCAATTTTATCCCAACTGTAAAAAATAAATACAATCTAGCTACGGAAGCGTCAGATCCAGACTGTTTTTACAAAAGCATCAGAATATGGAACCGAAGCGCTAGGACAGTGACCAGAGGCACTGAAATCTGAAAACAACGAAATAGTGTATCGAAGCGCCGAAGTTTGTCTTGGAAGCGCTAAACCATCGAAGTGCTGAAGTTTGTCTTGGAAGCGCTAAACCATCAAAGTGCCGAAACAGTGTACCGAAGCACCAAATTTTGTCATAGAAGCGCTAAAACAGTCGATGCGCTAGATAAGTAACCGGAAGCCTTGAAACTTTGAAAGCGTTGGAATAGGGACCGGAAGCACTGAAACTTTTAATGAAAGCACTAAAATAAATCACGTTGTAACTTTCTAGAAAAATTTGAAATTTTGATAAAATTGGGGTTAATGCCCCACAGTGGGTGCCAAATTGTAAGTGTGAAATATGTGAATGAAATCAAAACACTTCTTAATACGACATTATATCAATGATTTAAACTAATTGAATCAATTCAACAAAGTAATCAATTGAAAGCGTCCTATTGTTCTCTATCTCCAAAGATTTATTAAATCTAAATTGCTCTCAAATTGTTAAGCACTGTGATTGTTAAAATGACTATCTGAAGAACGAGATGATATTAAAATGCAATGCTAAATGATAAATCAAATTAAACTAGCATGATATAGACATGAAAAAGATAATTGTAGCTACAAGAGGCAGCCATTGATTTGAAGCTTGATTGTTGAATTGCTTGAATGTTGATGCTTGATACTTGATGTCTGGATTCCTGCACAGCAAGAGTGCAAAAGCTTGATTATCTAGATCCTTTTCTTGGTTCAACGAGGCTTTATTTATAGATTTCTTGGCTGTAGAAATGCACAGGGAAAGCTTTGAAAGGTTTGGATTCAATTTGGAGAATTGAATGGTGAGAGATTGAGGAGATTGAGAGAAAGAGGGAGGTTGTCTCTGCCCATGAAAACACCAGGCAAGAGAAGAGGAAAGATTGATGGAGGAGGATTAAGAGATCAAATTCCAAATTTGTCTCCAATTTGTCTCCAAAACTTCTTGTGAAGTTTCAATCGATTAATTTGACATATTTTTGACATAAATTAGACATGGTTTAGACATAGGAAATCTAATTGATTTTTGAGAGAATATACATTGGAATATTCCTTGTGCAACAATTCAAATATTTTGATTTATTTGAATTAATAAAGGAGAGATAAATAATTTAATAAAGAAAACTATAGGATAGTTGTTTATTAAATTAAACTAGAAGAATAATGGTAATTAATTAATAAAGTGTTTTGATCTTTATTTAATTAATTTAGAAATGATGTAATAGATTGAAATAAGGAAATGATAATTAAATTGAACAAAGTATTTATTTTTGTTTATTTAATTAAGACGAGCTTTTAGAAGAATTTATGAAGAAAGTGAATGTGAACTATATTAAATAAATATTTAAATTTATTCAATAGTAGAGGAATTTAGGATAATTAATTAAATAATTCGTATTTAATTAATTGGATGCTCCAGACCATTTTTAGGTGTATACATTTTTCCCCTCTTCAAAGTGTTACGTAGGTTTACACAATGTGATTTATTTTAGCGCTTTCATTAAAATTTTTGGCGCTTCCAGTCCCTGTTCCAGCGCTTTCAAAGTTTCGGCGCTTTCAATCACTGTTTTAGCGCTTCTATGACAAACTTCGACACTTCGATACATTGTTTCGGCGGTTCGGTGATTTAGCACTTCCAAGACAAATTTCGGTGCTTCCGGGTATTAGCGCCTCAGGTAACTGTTCTAGCGCTTCGGTGTCATATTCCAACGCTTTTGTAAAAACAATCTGGATCTGACGCTTCCACAGCCAGATTTTATTTACTTTTCACAGTTGAGATAAAATTGATCAATCTAGGGTAGTCACTTCAAAGTTTTCTAAAATTGATCAATCTAGGATAGTCATTTCAAAGTTGGAATAAAATTAATGAATCTAGGAGAGTCACTTTCTTGTTTTTCTTAAAGAATCTATCAATCCTAGGATAGTCACCGCATGTTTACAGTAGAAGTTATAAAGAACATCATGATTTCTGTGAAGCAACACCTTCACTTAGATTAAGAATATTTCGTTTTGGGATTTTAAAACAGAACAAATCTATATGCTGTGCTTGTGGTGATTAGGCTTATGCTCTCCACTTAATTGGGTGACCAAAGTGCCAGATTCACTTTTATTTCATGTCATTTACGCTTTTTTAAATCCTTTAGCAGGCCTATCGTAGTGGAAAAAAACACTCACCCTACGAGAATGACCTAAGTGGGAACAACCAAAGCCAGGTAATCCAACCCACTATAATAAAAATGCAAGTTGTTGATGAAAGTCTCGCTTGACGATAGTAGGCAAGATAACCATCCCCAAAATCTTTGTTCTAAAGATTGGGAGGTCTCCTGAGGGAGTTTATCTATTTGCCACACTGAACGAAACCCTATCTACGAACCATAGAGTAGTTTCTCGCCGAGTCAATATCCATACATTGTCATACTCACGGTGCAAGGGGAGGGAAGAATCTGCCCCAAAGACACTCACCATATAATTACCAAGGACCGCTTGCTCAAGGGATTCGGTATCTACTTCTGTCACTTTGAGTACGCGCCTGGCAATGACAAAAATACGGGCACCCTCTAGGGGGTGACACGGCTGTGTGAGTCAAAGTAATTGCAAGATGTGGACTGTGAGTATAATGATGACCTACTTGTCCTTAAGTGTGAGTCTGTTTGATATGTATATAATTGTTAAAACAACCCATCAAAATCAATAAAGATCATTCGTGATTTTTGAATATACACAATCTTTTTAGTTTTAAAACGCTTATTCAAAATTGCTTGCCGTGTTTTCACAAATTCATTTAAATCAGATTAAACATCATCCTGAAAATGTCAAGTCAAAAGAAATCAAAAAATCCATGCTGCGAAAGTGGAAGTCCACCACGTTTGTCAAGAGAAAAATCAAAGTTACAAAGCCCAAGCAACCTCTCAGTTAGAGAAATAAATTGAGAAGACAACATTTTCTATATCAAAATCAGAAACTCTTCTTACAACATAGAAAATTCATTCACCATTATCACGATTTTGCTAGGGGTCACTCTTTAGACTACGCGGTAGAACCGCTCTATTCACGAGCCTTCTTTCAAAGAAGAGCTTTCACACAATTTGACAACCATAGTCAATGGATTCATCCTTCATATCTTCTGCAGTCTCTAATATAGTATGTCACAAGGCCAGACCAAATTCTACAATAGAAAAATTTATAATTTTTGTTTAAGCGTTATGGAAACTTGTTTCAGCGCTTCTGGTCACTGTTTTAGCGCTTTTGGAAACTGTTTCAGTGCTTACAGTTTGTATTTTAGCGCTTTTGTCAAAATAGCGCTTCAATCATCTATTTTAGCACTTAGGATCTGTATTTCAACGCTTTCGGTATAATAGCGCTTCCAGTCACTGTTTCAGTGCTTTGATCATCTATTTCAGCGCTTCTGGTAAAGTAGCACTTCGGTTGTCTATTTTAGCACTTCTGGACTCTGTTCCAGTGCTTCTAGGAAATAGCGCTTCTGGTCTCTATTTTAGCACTTTTAAAACAGAGAGTTTAAAATTTTAACCAGTCTATCACTCTGTCATTTTATCAACATTTTCATCATAATCAAATTTTCTTTTTATCAGAATCACTGTCTAGGAACCAAAGTCAGAAAGATTTAGAAAAATTTCCAAACTTATCAATTGAAACAAGATCTTGCAAATCATAAGTGTCAAAATGAAATACACAATCAATTACTATACTAAAGTTTCTTTATCAGGATACTATCATCCTTCATCACGAAACAAAGTATAGTGATTAACTTTTTTAAATATTGTCTCATCAATAAGATAAGTCATCTTATTCGACTTTATTTAAAAAGGTTCAAATTGACACTATCCCACACATAAGATCAACATTTTAGAAGAAAGGGAAAAAATTTGTATTCCAATCTTAACTAGATCCCAAAAATAGAGATTCTTAGAAAAAAAAATTTTAAAATCACAAGAAATGGCCGAAGAGAATCCTTGGAATAATCTGAACCGCAATGACAAGAATGAAATAACTCCAGGCGATATCCAAGCAGCTCAACAAGATCCCAAGTTTCACCTATTTATGGAGAAAATTCTAGAACAAGACATGGAAAAATATCTTTTAATGTTAGCTGAATAAGGGGCAAAACTTCCAAAAGATTTTGATGTAAACTGTTTGAAAGAAACACCAGAAATAAATGAGATTGAGATACCACAACCTACACCAACAATAGATCCCGTTGCCACTTTAACATCTCAAATGCAACTGTTACAACAGAAAATGCAAGATATGACGCAAGGGACTACCAAGAGATATGCAATATAGGACATTTGTCCTTATCCTTTCGACGCAACGGTCGGCTTGATACCGTTTCCAAGACATTGAGAATTCCCAAAGTACGACAAATATAATGGGAGAACGGATCCAATCAATCACATTAGAGAATTTAAAATGATGAGTCTTGAGTTTGCACAAGAAGAGACATATTTAAAGCGACTATTCCCAAGGAGTTTGGGAGGATCATGTATGGAATGGTTTTCAAAGTTGAAACCAAGTATTAGAACTTTTGAGAAACTCATTAACAGGTTTATTTCTCAATACTCATTCAACATCCAACATGATGTGACAATCAAAGACCTTTACAATCTCAAACAAAATAAGGGAGAAACGTTCTTATCTTTCCTCCAAAGATGGCAATGCTTGTTCGCTAGGTATCGAAGGTCCATTCCTGAAGAGGAAAAGATGGAGTTGTTTATTCAAAACTTGACAGAAGAAATGAGTTATAGATTAGAACTACAATGTCCTCCAACATTTGAAAAAGTGATCGAAAATGGTCTTAAAATCGAAGAGGCATTAGTCAAGAGAGGAGTTATCAAACATTTTAACAATAAAACAAACAACACAAGTAACTCCTCAAATCAATACTCAAGCGGTGAGAAACCGAAATTCTAGCAAAAGAGTCGCAACATGACTATCAACGGCACAACAAATGATCCCCAAAACGTCAAACCGGTTTTTAATTTGACCGCATCTACATCAAAGAATCAGAACAATGAACAACATGTCAAGTCAAATACCATACAAAACAATGAGATCATAAAACCCCAATCATATCAAAAACCGTGAAGTCGGCGAAGGTTCACACCTTTAGGTCAATCAATGGAATCGGAAATGAAAGAACTAGTTACTAGAGGCCTTCTCACGACACGAGAAGCTAGGTTTTGGGATCCAAAAGTCAAACCATCATGGTGAAATGACACTGATTATTGCAACTATTATAATAACAAGGGTCACAAAACCAATGACTGTATGGAATTGAAACATGTAGTGCAAGATTTGGTAGACAGCAACAAAGTGTATGTGGGAGGACCTCAAAATAACAATGATCATTTGGCCTTCAAAGATCCTTTGCCCAATTATGACAAAGGTGCATCATCTTCAAACAAAAAAGGAAAGCACGTTAATCATGTCTATGAAACAACAATCCTATGTCTATCTGAAGTCAAACATGATCATGCAGTTAACGATAACATTGTTGATAACAAAACCAACACCATTACCTCTTTGGATTTACTCTCAAACGCGCAAAGCTCTGATAATCAAATAAATGTCTTAAAAATCAGAGAAAATCAAGAACATCAACCCGCCAATGCACTAACTAGGGGACAATCAAAAGTAATGTTAAAGGGAATTGCTTCCACACATGCAGTTCCACCTCCATCACATTATGATGTTATCGATCAAATGCAAAACACCCCCCGAGAAAATCAAGAACATCAACTGGAAAACGTCATGACTAGGGGGCAAGCCAAGGTAGTATTAAAAGGAGTGGGATCTCAATGCACGGTTACACCTCAATCTCATTATAATATTATTGATCAATTGCAAAATATCCCCGTGCAAATATCAATATTGGAGCTTCTTAAGTTATCACCATCACATAAGGAATTTCTCGAACAAGCATTAGTTGCCACAACTGTGCCAAAGAATCTGGATGTTTGTCAATTCCAAGCTATGGTGGGACACCTGACTAGCCCACATTGTCTATCATTCTCTGAACAGGACGATGTCTCATTAAATCATCCGCATAACACCGCATTGCATATTGAAGTATGTATCCATAATCATCGTGTTAAGAGAGTTCTAATAGATGGGGGAGCTGGTCTGAACATTTGCACCATCAAATTAATTTGTGCACTAGGATATTCTGACGACGCTATTGAAGCTCAAAGGAAAATGACCATCAAAGCATATGATGAGGGGGAAAGATCGTCCCAAGGCTTAATTGTTTTACCCATTCAAGTGGGACCCATTATCAAGCATATAGCATGTCAAGTGTTGGAAAGAGAGTTAACATACAACATACTCTTAAGACGACCCTGGATTCATGAAATGCAGGCCGTACCTTCTACATACCATCAATGCCTAAAGTTTCCAGTAAACGGACAAGAGGTGACTATCACTGATGATTATAATCATCCACAACAAAGTGACACATTGAGAATATCTCAAGACACCTTTGTCCCTCATAATAGGGAAGCTCCAAGTTCATCATCATCCAAGAACGAGCAAAGTCCAAACATCACTACCAAGTGGGTACAAAAGAAAAGTAAAGAAAAGGAAACAAGTCATGTTGAAACAAACATTCTAGGTACACAAACTTCTCTATCAGACAACTTTCAGAAGCGAGTTCAGTTGACAGATAAAGGAATGGGACAATACTCAATGGAGAAATCACTTAACTTATCATAGTTAATGCCATCTCCTAGGACATATGGTCAACCATCAATGATCAAACCTCCGACATCTTTACCTAGCATAACTCTTCAAGAAACACTTGTAAAATTCAGAACTATAGCAGACGAAATAGACAATAAAGCAATCCTAGATTGGCTTTACAAGGATGAGGAAACATCAACATTTGAGATCGGTATCAAAAATGTTAACATCAACAGAGACAAGTATGGAAAAGGAAAGGCTATTATGGAAAAGATGGGTTATGAAGGACAAGGGCCTATGGGATTAAGAAAGGAGGGAATCTCAGAACCTATCACACCTCTCACTCTACACATAAAAGAAAAACCAGGACTAGGATACTCTGAAGAAGAGAAGTAGGAGCAAATAAAGACATCTATGGAAAATATCCTTCATTTTAGAGATGGTTCTAAAACACACTCAAATGAATATGAGTGGACCTTACCTTGTGATTTACTTGTCATTGATATTCCTGTTGATGTGATTCAAAAATATACACCTACATGTGAGGAGGGCCAAGGCTCTGGGTCTATACCATTCGTTGAGGGATCACTAAATATCGATGACTCTAGTGAGGACGAACAAAATTTGAGTGAACTAGATAACTTCTAAGGGGGTACCATCATGGATGTTGATATCCCGAATGACAATTATGACGAGACTGCTGTCCTCACCCTTACTTCCATTGACTTAAATGAATCCGATGATACCATGCCATTAATCCATCTAGAACTTATTGATTGGGAACCTATCGAACCTTTGACTATACTAAAATTTGCAAACGATGATGCCATCATGCATTTCCTATGTCATACTAAACCTGATACAAATTCTCTCTATAATACTCATAATAGTATGACTCAGCAGGAGGGTGTCAAATCTTCCAGTTGCAAAATTGACAACAGGGAAAATACATCTAATGGTGAAAACCATTCTATGGCAGCATTAGATTTGGAAAAAGTAAAAATAAAGAACGCATCCAACGGTGAAAACATTTATGAGGCACTAAAGGATGGAAGATTTGACACTCTCCCAGAACACTGTCATGAGTGATCATCAGTTCTGGTTGAACCTACACAATCAGTGGACATTGGCACAGAAGAGAAGGCAAAAATTCTACATCTGGCGGAATCCATGACAGAACAAGAAAGACCGGCATTCATCCAATTCTTTAAAGCAAGAAGCATCAACTTTGCTTGGTCATATTCTGATATGCCAGGTTTAGATCCCAATCTGCTTATGCAACATTTTTCTTTGCCAACAGGAATCAAGCCTGTTAAGAAAAAAATTAAGAAAAATGCACCCCCACATTGCTCTGGGTACAATCAAATAAGAAAAGCTCCAGAAGATCAAGAAAAGATGGCTTTTACATGTCCATGGGGAACGTTCTACTAGAACGTCATGCGATTTGGTTTGAAGAATGCAGGAGCGACTTATCTAAGAGCAATGACGACCATATTCCATGATATGATGCACACCTTCATGGAAGATTATGTCGATGATATCTTAGAAAAATCTACTACTAGGGAAGGACATCTGCATATCCTAGATAAAATCTTCACACGGATGGAAAAATTTAATGTTAGGTTAAGCCCTAAGAAATGTGTCTTCGGGGTTACATCAGCAAAGCTGCTAGGGTACATTGTCTCAGAAAAGGGTATTGAAGTTGATCTAGAAAAAGTCAAAGCTATAATGGAGATGCCACCTCCTAGAAACATCAGCCAACTCTGATCACTACAAGGACGCCTTCAATCAATCAGAAGGTTCATCTCCCAGCTGGTAGATAGAAGTCACCCTTTCAATCATCTATTGGATAAACACATAATTTGCATGTGGGATGAGAAGTGTGAAGTGACATTCAATCAGATCAATTATTAGCTAATGTCACCACCAGTTCTCATGCCACCAAAAGAAGGAAGACCCATCATATTGTATATTGCTACAACTGATATCTCATTGGGGGCACTCTTAGAACAAGAGGATAATCAAGGAAAGGTGCATGCCATCTACTATATCAGTAGAACTTTAAATGGCTATGAAATAAACTATACATTCATAGAAAAGTTTTTCTTAGTAGTGGTTTTTGCTACTCAGAAGTTAAGACACTACATGATGGCTCATACAATCAGGTTAATTGCAAAGATTGATCCTTTAAAGTATCTACTAAGTAAAGTTGCCTTAACAGGTAGACTAGAAAAATGGGTCATGCTCTTAAGTGAATTTGACATTCAATATGTTGAAAGAAAGGCAATCAAGGGACAAGTAATTACTGAACAGCTAGCTGAAGCTCCTCTACCAGATGATCACCCAACAACAATGGAATTTCCAGATGCAGATATTATGACAGCTATGCCTCAACAATGGATTCTCTATTTTGATGGATCATGTACACAACAAGGATCGGGAGCAAGAATCTTGTTCATCTCCCCCCACGGACACACAATTCCGAAGTTATATAGACTCATGTTTCAATGTACAAATAATGTGGCGGAATATGACGCATTGATTATTGGGGTCAACACGGCTATTCAATGGAAAATCAGGGACTTACAGGTGTATGGGGACTCTCAACTAGTCATTTATCAAGTGAATGATGAATATCAAACCAAAGATGAAAATTTGATTCCATACAAACACCAAATAGATTATCTAAAACAGTCTTTTGAAAATATCAAGTTTGATCAGATTCCAAGAGCAAAAAATAAAGCTGCAGACGCCATGGCTATGATTGCTTCACTACTACAATTACCTGAGAAGCGTGTTTTTTATGAGTTTATGGTAGAACAAGTGTCATGTCCTTCCCATTATCAATCAAAATCCGCTACCATATGCCATATAGAAACCATTGAACCCTCTATCTACAAAAAAACCTATGCTTACCTAGAAGATGATATTCTTCCTCCATATCTTTCCAAGAACCAAAAACGAAACTTTATGCACCAGTCCACCCAAAATACATTAATGAAAGATATCCTTTATCGTCGAGGTCTTTATGGTACCCTACTCCGATGTCTAGAATGCAATGAATCTGAAACGGCCTTACGAGAAGTTCACGAGGGTATTTGTGGTACTCACTCGAGTGGAATGACTTTAGCTAAGAAACTCCTTCGTTTAGGTTATTATTGGCCGTCCATGGAAAAGGAATCATATCAATTTGTAAAGAAATGTCACAAATGTGAGGTTCACAGCAATTTGATTTATGCACCGACACAAGAACTGCATCCTTTTACAACAACATGGCCTTTCTGTCAATGGGGACTAGATCTGGTAGGCAAAATACATCCATCTTCATCTAATGGACACAAGTTCATTATAACGGCTATAGAATACTTCACGAAGTGGATAGAGGCAGTCCCTCTTACTACCATCACTAGGAAACAGATCTCCTCATTCATCTTGAACTACATCATCTGTCGATATGGTATCCCTCAATCCATTATCACTAATAATGGACGACCTTTCAAAAATCAAGATGTCCAAGAGCTATGTGATAAGTTCCACATCCAACATCATTTTTCAACACCGTACTATCCTCAAGGGAATGGCTAAGCAGAGGCCTCAAACAAAACCATACTCAAAATTCTCAAAAAGACGGTTAATGATGTTGGACGTGATTGGCATGTTCAACTCAACCCTGCATTATAGGCCTACAGAACAAGCATCAGAACACCAACGAGAGCTACACCATTTTCTTTGGTATATGGATTAGAGGCCATATTACCCATTGAAGTTGAAATTCCATCCCTTCGTGTATCACTCAGAGGTATCATTTCAGATGAAGACTATAGGGTATCTAGACTACAAGAACTGGAGTTGCTGGATGAGCGTCATCAACAAGCTGTTAATCATCTAACAACTTATCAACAGAGGATGTTAAGGAGTTATAATCACAGGGTAAAATTGAGAGTCTTTTAGGTTGGTGACTTGGTACTAAAGGAAAACCTTAGGAATCAGCAGGATAGAGAAAAGAAAGGAAAATTTGAGCCTAACTGGCTTGGTCCATTTGTCGTCATATCAGTGCATGGATCAGGAGAATATCAGCTATCAACGTCAGAAGGGGATCTGTTTGATGAACCTATGAATAGTATTCATCTCAGAAAATTCTATGCTGAAAGTCTCCTAGTGCACGGGGAAAATTTTAAAAATCGTTTCCTTGGTGAAAACCTGGCAAACAGGCATCTTGGCAAACGCAAAAATACAAAAAAAATAAAAAATAGAGAATACAAAAGAAAGAAAAATAGGAAAAAGGGAAAAATAACAAAAACACAACGGGTGTGATCAAAGCGTATAGTGAAAACCTGGAAATAGGCGTCATATGTGATTCTAAGATCATCTTTCCCATCTATTTGGATATATGTCAGGATCATTCATTTGAAAGTCAGTATCAATTCATATGATATCATTCATCTGGCCATCATTACATTCGCTATCAAAGTCATGTCACGTGGTCAACATATAACTCCATAGCTTGGGGGCAACATCTAGATATCATTAGGGGCAGTACAAACATTGCTTTCACTAGTGGATGAACAACAGTGTAGCAGAAAATTGAAAACAAAAATCAAAGCGCAATTTCAATCATTGTCAGAAGGATCAACCATCCGTATCATATCGAAAATCCAAAAACATGTCAAAAATGGCTAAAATAAAAAAACATAGATCTATGTCAGTCGAACTACGTGGTCTCTGCATGTGTAATGTAGGCAAGGCTAATCTTAAATCAGCCCCCGAGACCCCTAAGATATGTTAGTAGGTTAGGTCTTTAGTCAAAATCTCGAAAATCCAAAAACATGTCAAAATCAGGATGGATGATCTAAAATATGAATAATGAATGGAACACTCTAAGTAAAAAATGGATATTTTGTACTTTTTGATTATCATTTCTTTGGAGTAACTCAATGATGTATTGAACTAGAGGAACATGGAAAAAAATGATATTTTTATTGTTTGTTGTATGTATGATAATCATATAAATGTGTGAATTATCGGGGGATGTGCTATTGAAATGTATCACTGATGACATTCAAAATTCACACTCAAATGATATTATCTGCCTATTTACACAATGAATGCTCAGGTCATGTTGGTTTAATTATACCTAGATTCTTGTGTTTGATTGCAATATCAAAAATCATGAAAGAAGTACTTAGGTCGTCATTGGATTAACACAACCATTAACGCTTGTATTCACTTTCAACATGCAATAAAGCTCTATGATGATACCAAGCACAAAAAGACTATTAAAATGACATTTGTTTTGCATATCATTGCATGATTAAATTAGATTGCATTCATCATCATTCATTATCTGTAGAGTATTATTTGCATGAAGGATTTCAATCAATGATTATCTAATCTACAAAAGAGACTGAGTATACTTGACATAAAAATCATCAAAAACATATAGCATCCATCATAAGATCATCATTCATCATTATCATATTTGAAAATAAAGCAAGCATTTATCCAACTATCCATACATGTTATCACATCATTTATCTATATATCATATTCCATCCATACATACATCATTACATCATTACATTAAAATAAATCATCATTTATCATCACCACATTTAGAATTAACTCATCACATAAAACATATAACAACATCCATCACATAGAAATCATGAAGCCATCATCATAATCATATCAAATCCATCTCATATATATATCATCAAGTGTCAAGTATACAAATGAAGTCATAAAAATACATCATCATACAAAAAGGTACATCATAAGATACATCAATGAGGATCGCAATGGCCTCTAAGACCTACTACTGCCAGAATGAGCGGACCTAGCAGGACCTGAACCACCACCACCCCCAGACAGACCCGGATCTCTAGAATCTCTGCGTGGAGGCTGTGTCACCCCTTCACTAACTGTCTGTGTGTGTGTCCATCCAGATCTTGACGGGGCGTAACTGACTCGGCGCTCAGTAGGCACTACATCATGATAACGGCCCCGGTAAAACTCTGCCTCTCGGCCAGCCCGTAGAACCTCTCTCATGTAATCACCTATAAAGGTGCCATCGACCAATCCCTGGAGGGTATCTATTGTCTCCTATGCCCTCTCAGCTATCTGCCGAGCACTGTCTCACTCGGTTGTCAGGGTATCAACCTGCGTCTGCGTGGTGGCTAACTGCCCCTGTACCTGTGCCAAGGCCTATGCGTGAGTTTGTGCCTTTGCTTGCATTTGTGTCTGAGTCTGCACAAGCATGCCCTGAGCCCATACCAACTGCCCCTGCAGTGTCTGAACCTGTGCCTGCAAAGTCTGGACCTATGCCTGAAGCCTAACTATCTGTCTGTACTACCCTACTGCTGGCACTGTCACTGTCTGCCTCTTAGGAGGCCTACTGGAAGAAGGTGCACTCTGAATATCTGGACCTGGCCCTCTATATCCTCCACTCCCACCATCACTATCCCCACTGCTACTGCTATCCTCACTATTTGAACTACTGCTCTCTGAGATCTCATCTGTTAAGATATCACCCTCACGCCTGGCGACATCCTCTGTCGCATCCTCCTCTACTGGTAATGGTGCGGGCTCATCAGGAATGGTGATGGGAGGAGGGGGGACGAAAGCCAAAAATGTCATGTACTCCTTTGTCATAGGTGCAATTGCAATATCTCTCTGCATGTCCCAGGGACATGGTTGTAACACTCTATAACCCTCTACTACAATATCATAAGATAGTGTGGAGCCCCAATTTGGAATATCCATCCGTCGTCGTGCATAGTGGGCTACCCCCTATGGCATACACTGAACAATGCCATACTGTCTGTAAACCCGACGTAGCAGAAATATCTTAATCACAAAAGGAGTCCGACCAATAAGGTACATCGAATCACAAAAAAACCCCAACACTGCACCATCCTCCTCCGAATCCTCATAGTCAAGATAGGGGCACCATATCACTATCTGTGTATCAACAAAAACTAGCCTCCAGTGCTCTAATTTGCCCATCCGAGCTTGTGTGAACCGACCACTATATCTAAATACATAGGGTCTATCGGCTAGTCTATTTGCAATTGGATATGGCCGACAAATAGCAAAATGCTCGCACACCCATATCTGTAGCAATGTCACCCTTGCGGATATACTCCGTGCACCTAGGTACACGATGGAATGAAGATCATGGTAAAGATGAGCTAAGATGCACATCCCCCACACATATCTGGTACCATGTACCAACATGCTCTCCAGTGTCCTCCCCCAGCCAATGAGGAATCCCTTTGACCTGCAATCAGGACAAAGGAATCCTCCAACAAATCCAGCTAGCACTGCTGGTAGTGTCGCATAAGAGTCTGCGATCCTCCACCATCAAACACTCAAACCCTCAATGTCTTGATCCTGAAATACTCGATGGAGAGCATCTCTGCTGCTGGTCCCATGAGAGTCATATGTAACAATCTCCCCCATGAACGGAATGCGTAAGATACACCACACATCCTCTGGTGTGACTGTCATCTCACCGGTAGGTAGGTGAAATGTGTTGTGGTTGCTATGCCACCTCTCAGCTAATGCAGTCAACAAACCTCGATTAATCCTAATCTGGGGCATTTTAAGTAAACTCATGAGACCACACTGGCCTATCACCTGGAGCTCATCCGATGTCAAGTGCGGAATAAAATCAGTCATCTGCGGAAACCTCTCTCGCATCTGGAGAGTACCCAGGTCCTCCTATTATCAAAAATAAAATTAAAAAATCCACAATCAGTGAACTATGTCAAGAATTAAACGTCATTCTACTATCAAGTCTATTTCAAAAACTTTGGTATGAATTTTTGATTAAAATTCATAGGCGAACATCCAACCTCAACTATCATGAGGTTCATCAAAACATTATCTAGATCTCACCAATCATGAGATTTATCAAATATTGAATCAAACCTCACCTATCATGAGGTTCATCAAAACATTATCTAGATCTCGCCAATCATGAGATTTATCAGATATTGAATCAAACCTCACCTATCATGAGGTTCATCAAACCATTATCTAGATCTCACCTATCATGATATTTCTCAGGTATTGAATCATTTCCTCGCCTATCATGAGGATCATCAAGAAATAAGATTTCTTCTCGCCTATCATGAGAGTTAATCTTATTTACTTTAATCTCAATCCAACATCAAGAATGTGGATTGTCAATCATACCAATTAGAAAAATGGACATGATCGGAATTGACATAATCAAAGTTCACTAAGTCAAAATCTTCAATTCTGACATGGAAGCGCTAAAATAGTCATCCAAAGCGCTAAATCCCAAAAGCGCTAAAACAGGCTACCAAAGCACTAAAAATCTCAAAGTGCCACTTTTTCGCATCAAAGCGCTAAAATAGGCCATCAAAGCGCCACTTTACCAGAAGCGCTAGAACAGACCTTGAAAGCGCTAATCCGCTGACTGAAAGCATCGAAAGTCTCACTAAAATCCGGCTTTAGAGCGCTAATTCTTGACTCCTAAGCGCTAATTCGCTGAAAGCGCTACTTTACCTACTAGAAGTGCTAGAGTTTTTAATGCAAGCCCCTAAACTCATACTGCTAGACTACCTACCGAAAGCGCTACATCAGAATGTAAGCGCTACAACGTGGCTTCAAAGCGCTAAAAGACACCTAGACATGCCTAAGACCCAAAAAGCATAAAAAATAAAAAGTACACGAATTACGAGGAGGTTGAGGGATACATACGAGAGGTCCATATGTAGGCAGCCGTTTGTGATGTCGAACTCGCTTGAATCGGCGAGTGTGGTAAGGAATAGGCATCTCGCTCCAGCTAGCAAAAATATCTTTATCACTAAAAAATTTGAACTCAAAAAGCAAATAATGAATTGAAAATGACCTTTTAGCACTATTTATAATTTTTGAAAGGTATTTTTGGGGGATTTTTATAACATTTTGATTAATTTTATCCATGAAATTACTTAAAATTCATCAGAGGACTCATTTCTTCATCATTTTATCGAGAGAGAAATTATTTCATCATCGAAACACATCAAATCATCCGAACATCATAAATTTTTGAAAAAAATTCTAAAAATTATCAAATCATTTATTTCTCTCCCAAGGGGGCATATTATCATCAAATCATCTGAAAATCATGTCTGGGGCTCATGAAAGAATTATCATCATATGGAAATCATGTCTGGGGCACATGAATTAAAATCATCTAAAAATCATGTCCGGGGCACATGAAGGAATTATCATCATCTCGAAATCATGTCTGGGGCATATGGAATTGATAAATTATCATCAATCCTGGTAGTAGCAGCAAAATATTTCTTCGAAGCAACGCGTAAACACATCACTTCGAAGAGAGGCAAAATGTATACACCTAAAAATGGTCTGGAGCATCCGATTAATTAAATACGAATTATTTAATTAATTATCCTAAATTCCTCTACTATTGAATAAATTTAAATATTTATTTAATATAGTTCACATTCACTTTCTTCATAAATTCTTCTAAAAGCCCGTCTTAATTAAATAAACAAAAATAAATACTTTGTTCGATTTAATTATCATTTCCTTATTTCAATCTATTACATCATTTCTAAATGAATTAAATAAATATCAAAACACTTTATTAATTAATTACCATTATTCTTCTATTTTAATTTAATAAACAACTATTCTATAGCTCTCTTTATTAAATTATTTATCTCTTCTTTATTAATTCAAATAAATCAAAATATTTGAATTGTTGCACAAGGAATATTCTAATCTATATTCTCTAAAAAATGAATTAGATTTCCTATGTCTAAAGCATGTCTAATTTATGTCAAAAATATGTCAAATTAATTGATTGAAACTTCACGGGAAGGTTTGGAGACAAATTGGAGACAAATTTGGAATTTGATCTTTCAATCCTCCTCCATCAATCTTTCCTTTTCTCTTGCCTGGTGTTTTCATGGGTAGAGACAACCTCCCTCTTTCTCTCAATCTCCTCAATCTCTCACCATTCAATTTTCTAGATTGAATCCAAGCCTTTCAAAGCTTTCCCTGTGCATTTCTATAGCCAGGAAATCTATAAATAAAGCCTCATTGAAACAAGAAAACGATCCAGATAATCAAGCTTTTGCACTCTTACTCTGCAGGAATCCAGACATCAAGTATCAATCATCAACATTCAAGCAATTCAACAATCAAGCTTCACATCAATGGCTGCCTCTCGTAGCTACAATTATCTGTTTCATGTCTATACCATGCTAGTTTAATTTGATTCATCATTTAGCATTGCATTTTAATATCATCTCATTCCTCAGATAGTCATTTTAACAGTCATAGTGCTTAACAATCTGAGAGCAATTTAGATTTAATAAATCTTTGGAGATAGAGAACAATAGGACGCTTTCAATTGATTACTTTGTTGAATTGATTCAATTAGTTTAAATCATTCATATAATGTCGTATTAAGAAGTGTTTTGATTTCATTCACATATTTCACACTTACAGGATGAAATAATGAGATTCTCCACATGGGCAGATTTTCTGTTGTTGGGCAGTCATGAGCAAATTCTGTTTGAGGGAATGTTTGTTGCTGCAAAGAAGAGAAGGTATTATTTTCAATTTGATCAATGGGAATGGAGCTGCCATGTGTCTACAACAGATTCAAATTTAGGGCTTCTTCTATTTCCTCCATTCTCTATATCTTCTCTTCTCATTGTAAAAGCTTCTAAAATTTTGTATTGGGCTGGGTAGATAGAGGTTTGTTAACTTTGAGTTATTTTGAGTCTAGAAGTTGTAATTTCTGATTTTATAAGCAAATACAGCCAGTTTGTGCAAATAAATCATGAAATGTGTTTACATTTTCATGAATATCTTCAATTTGTGTCCATACTTGTACAGTTAAATCATATGAATTCAGTAATACAAAGTATTTTGAGTTTATCATCTCAAATTTCATGAGATTGTGTTATATGTTTATGGGTCTATTTCAAAGAAATGGTTAAATAATGTGAGCAGATAAGAGTGATTTTAAGTGTGCAAGTTGGATTTGATAAGGAGAAGTTGATTGATAATAGGAGTGGGATTGTTGGTGTAAGACACTAACAGTTGATGCAAAGCATCAACAATTTTAAATCCACTAGTTGAATGCCATTTGCTGATAAATTTGTCTTATGTATTTGACTCCATGGCCCATAATTGGCACTGATTTATCTAGTAGCTTAATGCATCTCAAAAACAAATTTTAAATGTAAAATCAGTCTTGTTCTTATTGTTTGGACAGTTGTGTCTGTCATGTTCTCCTTGCTGATTAGTTAAATTCATTCAATAGATTGCCAATATTGAGTGATACTTTAGGTTTCTCAACAATTTTGTGAGAGCATAATCTGTTAAGCAATATCCTATTGCTTGTGTGTTTAGATTGTTTGATATTGCTAAAGGGTTACCCCCCTAGGTCTTACAGAGCCTGAAGTGCAGGGGAAATGTGTATCCATTCCATTTCCTGTCAGCTGGCCACTAGCCTTTGTTGTTCTTAAATATAGAGGTTGGCTACCTCTTAGAGAATTTCAAAGTCTAGTTGGGTTGCTATTTTAAACACCAACAGTAGGTTCATATCCGATTTTGTTGGTGCAAATTTGAGCTCACCATTGCTTCTAGGAGGCTCGAGAAAGTCAGATTTGGCTTTTGTTTCACTCAATTTGATCACTATTTGCATTTTTGGCAAACAAGTGTTTATTGCAAGCCATTTTTATTGAAGCCATCATCATTTTTGCTTCAAAAATCCACTTTTCGCTCATTTGCAAGAGAAACGATTTCTGGGTTTTGTAGCGAGGGTCAAAATCTCAAATGGGTATATTTTATATTTTTCATATCTTTCACAGATTTGGAGTAAATTGCTATATAAAAAGCATGTTATTTTTCTCTTGGCTAATGGTTTAAAAAAAAATCATTTTCTCATATTTTGCTTGCTGGATCAAAAAATGATTTATGGGTTTTGTTATTAGCATCAAAATATTTATGGGTTTCTCTTTTTGTCTAGAAATAGTGAGTAAATTTTTCAGAAATCAAATTAGAATTTTTTTTTTTGCTAGAAAACTCGTTTTTCCTACAGGCTAAATTCAGGTTTTTTGAAAAAATCACAACTTTTGGTCAGAGTGTCTATTTTTTGCAAACAAGATATTGACAGAAAGATAGTTTCAAGCACTTTATAGTGGTGTAGGCCATTTTTTTAGATTTGATCATCTACACAAATTTGAGGTTATTTTTTTTTATCATGGAGACAGAGGTGAACATTCATCAATGCATGCATTATGTAAGAGTTTATGGTGAACTCCTCAAACACTCCAAGATCACCTGCAAGACAAAATAACTTCCACAAGAGAGAAATGGCATAAATATTATGCTATTATTAAGATGCAAGAATGCCAAATTGAATGTTCAACAAAATAACTGTCGCTCTAAGGGAGCAAACTCATGGACGACTTTGATAATGACCACAACTTTATGACAAGGGCACTGAAGCCACTGGAATTCAAAGGAACTTGATACTATTAAGCAACAAAAGTATGAATCTTATGGCTATCAATTATATATGAACCATCAAAACAAAGTACAAAAGTAGACATTGCTTATACAATCTACTTTTTTCCCTAAAGATAATTGTGACAGTGAATTCTTCACTAATCAAGAAATTGCTGGAAGAATTTTTCCAGAGCACGCTCTATTTCATTTTTTGTGTGCACTAGGTTTGCATTTTCTCTACACTTCATTCCAGATCCAGATCATTTCTCAATCGACTATTGCTTCATAGATTCCAGAGTTGTGTTAGTTTGTGAGTTTTCCAGTGTTCCTTGGCACCGGGTCTAATGTTGCTTTATCATGATTCCACCTTGAGTCAATCAGTGACTCACATATGGTTTTCATGGAAAATAAAAGTATCTTTCCTTACTTGTCAGATTGAAGATTCCAGTGTTACTCCATAGTGTACTTCCACTGCTTCTCTTGCAGCAGGTTATCTCATTATGGGGGGCTAAATGGTTTCTCTTTTCATCCTTTGTGTGGATGGAGATTGATTGGATTTGTGATGGATCTCATTATTGTTTTTCATTTCATCTCTTTTTTGGGGAAGAGTTTTGTTCCACTGTGTTTTCTCCTTTTCTCCATTTGTGAGAGATTGCATTGCATTTGTACATGGGTACCTAACATGGTCTCAGTGCCGAGATCCATCTTGCATTATTTTCTTTTATGTACATTCTCTCCTAGTTTCACTTAACAGGGGGTGTTGGTGTAGTTAAATATGTTGTACCTTGTCCTCGGTAGTTAGTTAATATGTTGTACCTTGTCCTCGGTAATCATTACACCTTAGTTAAGTTTACTTAGGAACCACATAGGAGTTGTTGGATCTTTTCCAACTTTGGTGGACTTATCATGTTATTACTTTATCACTTCCACCTTTCATGGACATATCATGTGATTACCTCTCCACCTTTTGTGGGTGATCCACCATTTGTGGTGATTACAATATTATCAATTTTCCACTTTAGGTGGAGTGATAAATTTTCATAGTTGTCTCATGTCATAAGATTACGACACTTTCCATAATATTATGTGCTCCTATGTACTCACCTTGGCTATATAACCAAGGGGTCTCACATTGTAAATCAATCAAATAATCTCATATCATTGAATTATATTGATAAGAATACAGTTTATTCTTGTCACATCATATTCTTTCTTCTTGTGCTTTTCATTTGGTCTCAAGATCTTAGCAGCCATAGCCAATTATAACAATGACGAATATTTCATTGAGAATCAACTCTAGGAGTAAGCTGGCAACAAATTTTTCTCTCTTTGATATGCAACTTCCTCTTCTCTCCTATTTGGAAAGGTTTGATTTGCACTTAACTAAAGGTTCCCATCAGCCAGTTCTATCTTCTTCCTTTGGCCAGTAGGGCAATAACCTTTTGGAACTCAAACTAGTCCAGTTTCTTCTTTAGTTCCTATTCCTTGATTTATGGATCTGAGTTTGTAATTGAGAGAAAATTATGCATAACATGCCTATATATACTTTTAGGCTCTATTTTTTAAAGGTCGGCTGATTGAAGAAGGATTAGCCACCATATATGATAGTAGATAGGAAACATAGTCTTAGATCTTTTCATAATTGTAGCAAGATACTTTAAAAGTTTTTAAACTGAAATCAGATACCTATTTATTTTTTGATGTTGTTTTTCATGTTATTGGTTGGAAGTGAATCTCTTTGATAAAGTTAATGAAGCATAATCAATTTGTAAGCTAGTGAGTTTGTTGTACTTAAATTTTTTCTATTTGATGCAAATCAATAGGGGAAACCAGATTTTAATATTATTTCATTAAATTATCTATGAATGGAATTACTATATGTCTATGTTGATCTATGTTTTAGCAATGAGTGAGTGATCTATTTTGAATCTTACAAGAATTTTAGTGAATGGTTATGGTAATTGAACTACGCACTATGAATGCATGTAACGGTGTAGGTTATTCTATGGATTACATCACGTTGTGGTTTTTGGTCTGTTAAAAGAAACACTCATTATGGGAATGCATGTCTAGATATTGAGAATTTTTATTCATATTATACTATTCTATGCCTTGATTGATCTTTTTTCTATTTATTTAAACCCCCCATTAAACACAGATTGGTGAATCTGATACAAGTTGTGTTCTTTACTACTAGAAAAGGCCCCTTGAATATTATAGTTGCATTGGCCATTGAGTAACATCAACATAGTTGAGAACCAACTACTAGGACCTTAAAAGTTAGATTACTATATGTTGTCTCTCTTTTTCAAGAGAAATAGGGTAGAGATATTCTATTTTATGTTTTGCTATTTTGACCATCAAAAAAAGCCCTAAAGACCTCAATCCAAGGATGGAATAAGGGAAAGAGATCTACTAAAGGTTGTCCTAGCATGTAATTAAAGACAAAAAGAGGGGTTCACCACCAAGATAGGGCTTGGAAAGATAGAAGTGTAAAAGATATTCAAAACCTAACTATATGACCTAGATTATGAAACTAAAATGCAGAATAAAAGATTGAGAGAATACAAAGGTGCACCTAGAAACTTGAAGAATCTTGAATTAAAATATGAAATAGTGGAAATACTACTTTTGATGCACACTAGGTCTCATACGCTAGTAGGGATGATTTAGTCCCAATCTAGGGTTTCATGCCAAAACCAAAATCTAGAACTGTTGAATTAGGATCTACAAAAAAAGTCTGAAAATAGGTATACTAGGACTCATATACCACAAGTGGTGATTTAGTCCCAGTATTAGGGTTGTTCCAAAAATTTCATATCCTCTAATGCTTTCCTATAGCTTCCTTCTTTCCAAATCTTTGGTTTTCAAATGTTGAATTATGCTCTGTAGATAACTTGAAAACTTTTCTCCAATCTTTCTCTTCAAAAGATATTCAATCTAAACCACCTATATCTACAAATAACACATCAAAGACATGGGAGAATTTTGTTTTGTTAGTGGATAGGGGTTTTCCTTGGTCAAACCCCATTTTTCTAATCAAACTTTGAAATAAAATAAAATAAAATAGACGAATGATGAATGAACAAATATGCAATGTTGCAACTCACCAAACCCTTGAAAACAAGGATAAAATCTTGTAAGTAATGGCTATAATGGATGTAGATCTTGAATATTTCTTGAATGATATAGATCTTGACTTGAATGCTTGCTTGAATCATAAAACTCTACATCATAAATGTTAGCTCAAAAATAAATATGATGCTTGATACTTTAATAGTGCAAAAAAATGCTTGATAATCACTCTTGAATGATTTTATAATTCTCTCACTTGAATTCTCATAAGATCACTTAAGTTGCTAGATTGTTGTTGTTAGGATAAAATATGTGAAATAACCTTTTATTTATACTTGTTTATGCCAAATTTCCCAAAATTAAAAAATTGCAAGTTGACATCAGATCTAGGAGAACAAAATATCGCCAAGAATTTGAATTTAATTTAGGTCTAAGCTAAGTGAGAGTCATACACCAGTTTGGGCATATGATTCCTAGTAGGGTAATATTGGGACAAAAATTTCAAGAAATGTTAAGTTCTATGCAAAATTCAGGACTAGGCCTTGAAACTTAGGTGGGACCCATACACCCAAGGTGGTGTATGAGTCCCAAATCACTAAATATGAGCCAAATAATCCAAAATCACTAATTTATGATTGGCCTTAAGATATGTGTTGGGATTATCCTTGGAAGATGCATTAATTAAGGCTTGTAAATCCAAAATAAGGCCAATTAAAGTATAAAGAAGCCCAATTAATTAATAAAAACCTAGATTAGTATGAAAGTGTGAGAAAAAAATTTACAACACCCTAAATAAGGCACAATTAAGTCCATTTAGTTCAAAAGGATCCAAACAAGTGTGAAAAATGTAAAAGGATACATTTTTCTATACACACATCAAAACTATATCTAGACATCTCAAGCTTTGCATTTTTAGAATTTTCTGTATCCACGAAAGAATACACTCCTATTTGAATTGGGAAACCATATCCATGTTTATTTTTCCTCACAATGATATGTTGTAATTCAATGATCTACCCGCAAACCTCTAGTAGAAGCAACTTGTTTGATGGATACATGCGAAGTTTGTATGACATCATATTGAAGCCTGCCACTCTGAGGTAGGTAAAAATTTTGTACTAGATGAAACAATACCCAATTTCTCTAATCATTTTATATATTTCAAGGAGATCCTTCTAGAAAAGTTTCCTTCCAAGCTCTAAATTATCATATAGATGAATTATCATTCACAACAACGAAATGGAAAAAATTGGCCTCCAAATCCAACTAGGGATAATGTTGATAATGATTAATTCTCTCAAATCATAGGAGACCACCATGGTGAGTCCTAAAAATGAGGCCTATGAAACCAATAGATATACAAGGTATGAAGACATGAAAAACCTAGTGGATGAGAGAACATTGCACATTTGCTCATGAATGGTGTCACTAATAAGGTGAGCTCAATCAATCTTCTTTTTGTGAGAAGAATTGATGGTATTAACAAATATGAACATCCAAGGATAAAAATACTTTTCCTTAGGTTACCCAAATACCCAACTTAGCAACACAATCAGGTCCTTGAAATCTTCTGTATACTCACTCCTATGTTGTATCCTTGCTGATTTGGTAGCCACCTTTCTAGATTTCTCTAACAAGTGGTCATTGATGTAACCCAAATTATTAGTTAGGGTATCCTCAAATTACTTGACGAACTTTTGCATAACTATCGCTTCATATTCATGATTAGAGGGGATTCTAAAAATCGTGTCTATAATTTTAGGAGTTAAATCAAGTACAATTTCTCCATTGGACCCTTGATCTTTTGGGTCTTGCAGTTGTAGTGTTGGAAAAATGTCAACACTAGTTATAGATATTAATAGTAATTGGGAAAGAAATAACCTCCACCAAACCTAACTTAGAGATATCCCTAGCCATGGGATTCCTAGCACCATCACTATTGAGCCTTCACTTGAACTTGTCCAAGTTGACATGTCTCAAGTCAATGTCTGAAATCTTGGTGTATGGGAAGAACATCTTGGAGGGTGGATGATAAATTTTGAATTGGAACTTAATTTTCTTAGAATCCTTAGGTGGTATTCTTTCTATAAACACAAGTAACACATATTACCATTTACATTTCCAAGAAAAGAAAACCTTGCAAATTAAGCCAAGTTAGACACCATAAACTTTGCATTTCAAAATTATGCATTGCTACAAATAAATTCATAAGGTTTCGAGGATTAGCTTTTGACCTTTTGCTTTACCTTATCCCTTAAAATGTGTATTTCAAACTTAAACTGTCTTTGTATAGTTCTTTGAATATTGGGGATCAAAGTTCTCTTGTATCCCTTACTTTAAGTCAAAGTTCTTAAGGCATGACATATTTTCTTGAGCATCAGGGATCAG
Organism: Sequoiadendron giganteum; assembly: GCA_007115665.2. NCBI lineage: Eukaryota > Viridiplantae > Streptophyta > Pinopsida > Cupressales > Cupressaceae > Sequoiadendron > Sequoiadendron giganteum. The sequence continues at coordinate 76,046,247 of CM021100.1, forward strand.
GAATCCGACATACTCCTTACGGCTTCCATCTCTATAAGGAGCTAGATAATAATAATCATTGATGTCCGAGGTCTGAAAATGTTAACCACTTCTCCTAAGGAAAGATCAAGGTCGATGATCAAAGTTTCCTCTTGTCTTATGTAAATGTTTTAAGGTATGGAGTAAGGGGAAATTGTGATGTTTGACACTTGAAAGTTATTAATCTTGAATCATTCAATGAAGAACATGGAAGAAACCTCAAGGAATCCTAAGGTTTGACACTTGATGATGATGTGCCAAAGGGACACTCAATTTGGTAGGGTAAAAAGAGCTAAAAATGACAAGAGTGAAAGAAAAATGAAAAAAATGAAAAAACACAACAAAGAATCATGAATAGTAGAATTAAAAAACTAGATCAAGGATAAAGGAAAGAAAAGAAAACCAACAAAAATGAAGGCAATAACGAAACAAACAAAACCCAAACTCTACAATGAAAATCTACACCATTCAAGATAATTAATTGAAGAAATTTGTAGATGAAGTTCATGGAAATCAACCAACCTAGAAGAATGTGAGAGAGTGGGTAAAAAAGGAGATGAAGATAAAATTAAACTAAAGTGATGTGGGCACACCACAAGCTAGGTAGACTAAGAAAAATCAATCACAAACAATCAAGCAACACCAACGGGCCATGAGAGACAATCATGCACACAAACTAGTCTTGAAGCCACCTTACTCTTCCAATGCAAAGACACAAATCAATGTCCTAGAGAAAATAATAGTGCACTTTCTAAGGTAAAAGTCATAGAGCTCAATCAAAATGTAGCTTGTTCACATAGGTAATCATGAAAATGAATGAAATACAAGCATAATACCAACAAAATTTTACTCATTGATGGTGTAGTTTGTATGTAGGTCGGTGGCATTAAATCCAGATGGAATTCCATTAAGTTTAAATTTACACTTGTCATCTTGACAAGATATTACATGATGTGCCCACACAACGAGACACCATCATCATAGTGAGTAAGTTGGGGTACCCAAGAAAGTGAAGCCTCGACCAACTAAGCCTGACAAAATGAAATCAATAGCCAATGGAAGGCGAACAAGAAAAGTTGGGGATTGGGCCTGATAAGGAAGGCATAAATTTCCTTGGAAGCCCAAAATCCAACCCCCGAAAATAAACCAAAACAAAAAAACAAGCAAGGGGAAAAGGAAGTAAAAAAGGAAAAAAGAAAAGAGGGACAAGGACACACAAAATGAAGGAGAGGGGTCCCCATTTTTTTGAAACAAAATGGGGCATGAGTGTGAAGGCACAAAAGGTACAAATGGGCTATATAATGCATAATTTTAGGAAATTTGGGACTCAATTAGGCTCAATAATTTAGGGGGAGAAAAAAATAGTGTGAAATTTTCAAGGGTGGAAATTTACGATGCTATACTATGTGATGTGATTTTAGAAGTTGTCAATAATGGTGCTTGATGTCAAAGAAACAAGGTTAGAGAATTATTTTAATTGAGGGACTAGTTGAGTCTCTCAAAGGATTGGTCAAAACCTTTGAACCACCTTCCATATAGGAGGCAATAAAAATGTTCTTGACACTCCAAACCACTATGCCTAAGAATAGGATTATTAAAAAATACTTTCCTTCTCTAGAAGCCTTTCTATAAGAATATACAATAGTTACTCGTTGAAACAAGATCTAGAGAAAAATAATGAATTGAGAAGGAAGAAGCTCTACTTCACTTGTAAGGAACCTTTATTTATTGGACACAAGTTCCTTAGAAAGGGTCAAGTGTACTATGTTAAATTAGTATTTGAAGATGAGTCTAGATTTGATGAACTTAAGCTATCGAGCAAGGAAGAGGAAGAACCCAAAGCATGGATTGAAGAAGGAGAAGATAATTCAAAGGAATGAGGAATCTATAGAGAAACCTTTTTCAAGATATTGGGTACTCCCAAGTATAATTATTTTAAGACCAATGGGGTTCTAATGGGAAACCAAGTTACTAAAATCATTTATATAGGTGATATTCATAATTTAATAGACGAAGGTCTAGTAACAATTTGATGATTAAAAATAAAATAATTCAAAGTTTTTAATATAATTTTCACTAATTTATTCTCTATACAATACATTAGGAAGATCCCTTGACTAAATATTAATTTGGAGATTACAATTGAAAGATGAATTCTATTAGTATAGGAGACATTGACATTGTTGTGGGAAATCACTAGTTGCACTCACTGGGAGAAATTACACATAACTTTCCAAACCATGCAATTAAAGTTTCAATAAAAGTAGTACTTCATAAAATGATGAATATAGTTCCAAGAATCACATTAAAAAAATTATGGAGATAACTTTTATTAGATAGGTAAATTGGGTAGTGTAGTGCTTGTTATTAGTGACTAACTCTCTTGAAGGTAGAGGGGCATACCTTGTTTGCATGCATCTTATATTGAGTAAAAAGAAGGTTTTTAGTGACATTACTCCAAGGAGATCACCTAAAAATTATTTTAAGCACACTACTGAATTGGAGGGTGGTAAGCCTATCATTACCACATCTTATAGCCATCCCATAAGGTATAAAGAGAAGATTGCAAAGGTAATAAAGGAATTGCTGGACATTGGGCTTAAAAGGCCCAAATTTAATCCTTTTTACTCTTCTATAATCTTGGTGAAGAAGAAGAATGGCTTGAGAAGAATGTACATGGATTTTAGTGTAATAAAAAAAACACTATAAAATTTGATATCTGATCCGCAAGATTGATGAGTTGATAGACAAGATTCATGGGCAGCCTATTTATCTTAAATAGAACTTGGGTAATATTACCATAAGATCAAGATCTAATACGAGAAAATCTACAAGACATAATTCTAGTGATGCTATGGGAATTATAAAATTTTGGTCATTTTTGGATTGAAAAACACCCCTACAACCCTCAAATTGTGCATGAATAGTGTGTTTTCACTAAACACATGATATTTTGTTCTTAATTTTTGTGATGACATCCTTATTCAAAAAAATTCTAGGAGTAGCACCTCAAGAACCTTGATGATGTGTTAGGAATTTGAGGAAAAACATATTTTTGTAATATATAATCAATGCGAATTTGTTATGATAAAAAAATTATAGTTGTGGAAAATCATTAGGATGAAGACAATGTAGGTAGATATGGAAAAGATCAAATTCATTTTTGATTGGCCACCCTTGAATATTTTGACATAGTTGTGAGAATTATTTGGCTTATGAAATTACTATCACATGTTCATTAACAAATTTTATTATCTAGTCATTCCTTGATTGATCTAACAAAGAAACAAGCTTTCTCATGAAGTGAAGTGGGGCAACAAGATTTTGAAAGGATGAAAGAGGTAATGAGATCCTACTTGGTGATAGTTATTCCTGATTTCTCGCTTCACGTTTTTTAGAGTGTGATACATTTGGAGAAGGATTATGATCTATGCTTATATAGAGCAAGAACTCCATTTTATTTGATACTCACAAACTCAAGGAGGTATAAATACGATTATCAAACTATGACAAGGAGACATTGGTCATTATACACTCACTAGATAAGTCTTAACAATATTTGGCTGGAAATTGATTTTTGATCAAAATTGTCACAATTTATTGAATTAATTTCTCATTTAGAAGGATCTAAAAAAGTAGCAACAAAATTGGGTAAGTGAGCTTCAAGAATATAATTTTGATATTGATTTTGTTAAAGGAAAGAAAAAATATGCATTATCCAAGAAACCAACATTTTTCTCCATGTTTAATATATTTTTAATTGGAAGATAGAAATTCTAGCAAAATAGGCTAAGGATGAGTTTGATATTATTTCTTGGAAGGGAATTTGTTGGATGATAGGTTCATTATGATCAAAAAAATCATTCTCTATAAGGAAACAAATTATTTAGTGGCTGAATAAAAAATAAAAGACAAGTTTAAAGGTGCTCCATGATACTTCCTTGGTGAGGCACATTGGATATTTCAAAACTTATAAGTAGAACAAGGAGATATTAACATGGAAAGGAATCAAAGATGCCATCATTATTATACATGTTAGGCTATGCGACTTATTTGTAGAATAAAATAGAGATAATATTCCCAATAGTAGCCTTTATCAAATCTTGAATAGAAATGGGAGAGAATCTCCATTAATTATTATCATGGGACTTCCCAAATCCCAAAGTAAAGACTGCATATATGTAGTTGTAGATAGACTCAAAAAAATATGCAAACTTCTTTGCTATCCCTTGAAATTTTAAGACATCACAAGTTTCTGACCTATTCTTTAAAGAGTGTTTAAGCTTCATGTATTTCCCAAAAGCATCATAAGCGATAGAGATGGTCAATACTTGAATTTTTTTAGCATTAATTTTTTTAGTTAGTAAGAACCAAGCTCACACCAAGAACTAGATATCACCCCAAAATGGATGGAAAAATTGAGATTGTAATAAAATAGGTGGAAGACTACCTAAGAAATTATGTTGTAGATTAATCAAGGGAATGGTAAAGTGGATCCATCTAGGGGAGAACCATTATAAAATGAATTATCATGTGTCCATTAGGATGAATCCCTTCATGTCTCTAATAGGTATGATGCTCAAGGTTGTTTTGACCTTGTGCTGATTGACAAGAAGGTTTCAAGAGTGAGTGACTTAATCAAGGAATGCCAAGACATCTTAAAGTCACTCAAGGATAATATATAGTAGGTGTAAAACCAATAGAAAATATATACAAACATAGAGCAAAAATAATTCAAGGATAAAGAATTGGTGTTTGTGTGGTTAAAACCCTGAAAACAATTCTCCTTGAATATGAGTGGAGAAAAATAATTCAAACCTTGTTTTTATGGGCCATAAAATTTTTTGAGGTTGTTTGGTGAAATTGCATATGAGTTGGAGCTGCCTTAGGAGAGTAGGATTCACAATTTTTTTTATGTGTTCTATCTCAAACATGCACTTGGAAAACACATTTAGGGAAAATTAATTTTGGTCCTTACATCATTTATGGATGTAAGAAAAAGGAAGTAGGGAGGTTAATAAATCATTGAATATATAGTCCAATGGAAGGAACTTCCCATTGAAGATACAACATGCGAAGGACAATATATTTTGGAACATCCTAATTTGAAATTTCTTGAAGGAAATAAATTATGAGTGGGTTAGACTTGTCATGTGCCCCTTTTTTGTAATAATATTTCAATACACCAAAATACCTATTTCTTGTTCCTCATGTCTCCCCTACTATAATTTTGCATGTGAATTCTTCTTCCTTCCCCCTATGTTAGACTAAGGTCCCTAAAGTCTCTAAGCATAAATGCATGCCCAACCTTCTAAGTATTTTTCATTCATCGAAGGTGTTGGAAACACAAGGGAAAACAATTGAGAAGGGGGAGGGGGGTGAATAGGTTTTCCAAAAATTTCAAACTTATTAATATTATTAACCTTAATTCTCAGATCTGATTATTAACAGTGAAAGCATGAATTGACAACACATCAAAAACACACATAACACCAGTATTTTTTGCATGGAAATCCTTTTAGGGGAAAAACCATAGTGGAAGTTAATCCACAAATTATACCCTATTAAAATTATAAGAAGAATATAAGAGGAATGCACATGCATTCAGGTGCACTGCCTAGAGCTCACTGCTCAAAGGAAGAATCACTGTCTTACAAAACTATTCAGATTAAAACCATCTGAAGAAATTGAACTGGGAGAGTAGCATCTGAAAATTCCTGAGTATAGTTATGGTTAAGCACATGAACACTTCTTCACTATATTTCAGTCTTCTTCACACTCTGCTTTGCCTTCAAATGATTTGAACCTTATTCGCACATAGCACTCATATACTTCACATTACTCATACACCTCATACATCTCAAATGAAGAAATAATCACTTATGTATATCCACAACAATATTTATTATAAATGCACATCAATCAAAGTCAGCCACAACATAGTAGGGACCTAAAAAAATATCCTCAAACAAAAAACACCTTTAAATATTCTTCTTGAAAGACCCACAACACGCTTGAACCACCTTGTCAGCCATGAACATGAAAAACATGAACACACAAGAGAAAATATAGGATCACGAGCGCAATGATCAATGCAGATGTGCAACACAGATAGAACATGATCTAGAAACAACCTCGAATGTCATAGGAACATACACAACAACTCAAATTACTAGAATCACATTGTCTTCTTCCATGAACACCATTTGTAGTAACATAATAGCTATTAGAACACAAAAAATTATAACTTCCTAAGATCTTCATGCACACCTCTAAAAATTACAAAGTAGAAAATAGATAGGCTTGGAAACAAACCCTTTAATCCTCAACATCTAGTTTAAAAAAACCTAAATTTTCCTCCATACCGATCTTCACTACTTCACAGACAACCTGTAACATATTTATTTCAATTTTCTCAATATCCTCAACATATACATCCTTAAAGACTTTTATGCTAATAGTGCTAACATCAATTACAACCACATATCAAAAAATCAACCATAACATCCAACAATCTCCCTCTTTGGCATTGATGGAAACACATGATGTGAAAAACACACCATCAACGCAATTGACTCTTCTTCCAACATTCTCCCCTTTACACATTGCTCTTCTCATAATGTTCTTCTCCCCATTACTTTTAGCTCTTCCATAGTTTTTCACATTACTCTTCCCCCCCTTTGACATCAATGGAAAAAGTAAACAAGCTCTAAATCACATATCTAAATCATCTGCCTGCCCCCTAAGTAGCATCCACCACAACATCAATCTGAATCAAGATATGACGATGAATGCGTGGACTAATGCAAAGACTATGCATCTTAGTTCTGATTAGGAGGGGTAATCACCCCTAGCTTCTCTCTGAGATACTCAAGAGTATCTTTAGGCAAAGGCTTAGTAAACATGTTTGCAGTTTGTTCCTTAGTAGGCACATACTCCAGTGCAACTTCCTTATCACTCACTTTATCTCTCAAAAAGTGGTACTTGATAGATATATGCTTTTTCTTTGAATGCAACACCAAATTTTTAGAAATATTTATAACACTTGAGTTATCACAGAATATGGCAGTAGGCTCATCATACACAACTTTGATATCTTTCAACATCTACTTCATCCATAATAATTGAGTACAATTGTTAGCAACAACAATATATTATGCCTCTACAGTAGACAAGGAAACAACATTCCACTTTTTTCTTAACCATGAAATCAATTTATTTCCTAAGAAAAATGTGCCACCACTAGTAATTTTCCTTTCATCCACATATCCCACCCAATCATCATTAGTAAAGGCACTTAAAGTAATATCATCATCTTTAGGATACCATAGGCCAAAATTAATTGTTCCCTTCAAGTATCTAAAATTTTTCTTCACAGTAGTTACATGAGATTCCTTAGGATCGACTTGAAATTTAGAAACAATGCACACAACATTCATGATATCAGGTCTAGTTTGAGTCAAATACAACAATCTAACAATCATTGATTTGTATCTAGTCTGATTTTCTTTTTGAGAATCATCATCTTGTGTCAACGTGCATCCGTTCACCATGGGTGTACTGACTAGTTTTGAATCTTCCATACCAAACTTCTTTAGTAGTTATCTCACATATTTAGACTAAGATATAAAGATCCCTTTATCTACCTGAGTAATTTGCAATCCCAAAAATAATTTCAACTATCCAATCATTGAAATCTCAAAATCATTTTGCATCTCATTAGAAAACTTCATGCACAAACCATCATCTCCTCCAAAAATGATATCACCAACAAAGAATTCCACAAAAAAATCTTTATCATCATCAATCTTGAAATCTAGATTACTATCAGCATTACCTTTGTTAAATCCAAGCTTCATCAATTACTTATCTAATCTATCATACCAAGCTCTATGGGCTTTTTTGAGTCCATACAATGCTTTCTTCAACCGAAAAACTATATCTCCCTGACCAATCAATTGAAATCCATTAGGTTGCTCAATATACACCTCTTCCTCTAATTCACCATTTAGAAATGCTGACTTGACATCCATCTAATAAACTTTGTAGTTTTTATAAGCAACATAAGCAAGAAAAAATCTCACAGCTTCAATTCTAGCAATAGGAGCAAAGGAATCTTCAAATTCAATACCTTCCATCTAAGAGTATCCTTTACATACTAGTCTTGCTTTGTTTTTGATAACTTCACCTTGTTCATTCAGTTTGTTTCTAAAGGCCCATTTAGTTCCAATTATATTTTTGTCTTTAGGTCTAGGAGCAAGAATCCAAGTATTATTCTTCTCATTTTTTTGTAGTTCTTCTTTCATAGCTTCAATCCAATGTTCATGTTTGCATGATTCATTGACATTACTTGGCTTAGCTTTTGAAATTAAACAATATTCTTCTGCAATTCTTCTCCTAGTTTAGACACCTTTGTTCTTATCTCTTATAGTTTTATTTTCTGAATGATTCAATCTCACATAACTTGAAGTCTTAGAGTGTTCTTGAATTTTAGGCTCTTGAGGTCTTTCTTCTGTACTTTCACCAGTCTCTACTTCTTGTTCTTCTCAATTCACCAAAATGATCTGAATTTGATTTGAAGTCTAACTCTTGTTTGTACTATTATTATGATCATCAAAATCATATCCAAAGGTTTTGAAGGGTCTGACAATGTCTTCATCAACCTTAACATTTTCACTTTCAACTATTTTCTTCAAACTCTTGTTGTAGCACCGGTAGGCCTTGCTCTTAATAGAATAACCAAGAAATATTCTATCATCACTTCTAGCATCAAATTTTCCTAGATATTCATCTATCCTGATATAGCATTTTCTCCCAAATATTTTGAAATATCTAACAGTATGCTTATGATCAAACCATAGCTCAAAACGAGTCTCACCAATATTACCTTTAATTTGTACCCAGTTAAGAATATAGACAATAGTACTCACAACTTATCATCAATGGATATGAGGGACATTTCCTTCCAACATCATAGTTCTAGCAGTATCTTGAACTGTCCTATTCCTTCTTTCTATAATCCATTATGTTGAGGGTCCCATGGTGTAGATAACTGTCTCTTTATCCCATGCTCTTCACAAAAAGAATTAAACTCACCAAAAGTGAATTCACCACCTCTATATGATCTCAGTCACTTAATCTTTAGATCTATCTCTATCTCAACCATAGCCTTAAGTATATTGAACTTTTCTAGAGCTTCAAATTTCTCCCTTAAGAAAGTAACCCACATCATCCTAGAGTAATCATCAATAAGCAACATGAAGTACCTGTAACCTTGTAGAATTTTGATTCTAGCAGGACCACACAATTTAGTATGCACAAGCTCCAACAATTCATTTGAACAATGTTGTTTGCTGTGAAATGAAATTCTAGTTTTTTTTCCCAACTGACATTCCTTGTATATGGTATTAGTAGGCTTCACCAACTTAGGAAAATATCTTACTGCCTGTGATGAACTTATCTTGATAATACTATCAAATTTTACATGACACATTCTTCTATGCCATAATTAAATTTGATCAACTTGAGCAATCATAGAACTTTTACTACCAGCATTCAAATGAAAGATGTTACCTTTTGTTTTTGTACCTAAAGGAATCACATTTCCAAAACTTCCCAATATGCTACACTTTCCATCTTTGAATTGAAGATTGTAACCCTTATCAACCATTTTTCCAACACTCAAAAGATTATGCTTCAAACCTTCAACATAAAGAACACCATCAGTGTTATGCTTACCATCAAAAGAAACGCATCCTCTGCCATGGATTGTACCACCATTGTTATCAAAAAATCTTACAACACCACCATCATACTTCTCCAAGATTATAAATTTACTCTTATCACCTATCATGTGATGTGAACATCCATTTTCAATTATCCATTCATATTTTTCTTCAACTCGGGCAGCTAGGGCTTTCTCCACATTTGTACAACTAGCAGATTCAATAGACAAAGATTTTTTTTTTTATATAGAAATAAACACAAACTCATCTTCACTTGCATTCCATTTATCAAATTCATCATCTCTCACACCTTCATCAGCAGCATAGTAACACTACTTCTAAAATTTAGGCTTGTAAGGTCTTGGCTTAGGAACTCTTTCTAGACACCTTCATGCAAAATGGCCTATCTTGTTGTAAGAAAAAAAATTAATAGGAAAATTTCCTTTATACTTACCTTCTCCTCTGGCTTCCCTTTCGACAATAAGTGCTTCAAGCTCATTCAGTTCTCTTTCTTCTTCTTCAATCTGTCTCATTTCTTCCTCATATCTAGATACCTTTCTATAATAAATTTCACTCGGATTATATCTCTACTTGTCTCTCCTGAAAGTAGTAGCTTTAAATGCATATTCTATCTTAGGAAGGGCATCACCAAATTAACTTAACTCAAAAGTAGGAGGTTTACCAACCAACATATCTCTGGTTATATTTGTCACAGTTCGGAGCTCATCAATGGCTGCAACTTTAATTTTGTATGCATCAGACAAAGTTCTAAGCACTTTGGCAATAATATCTTGTTCTTCTACCTATGCACCAACACATCTGAGACCACACACAAGCTCATTCACTTTATACTTGTAAGTAACAATATTCTCATCATTTCGCATCTTCAACAGTTGATTTTTTCCTTTCAGACACTATAGCTTAGCCATCTTCACATTAGCATCACCTTCATATAAAGTTTCCAACTTTTTCTAGATCTCATAAGAAGTTTTCAGATCCATAACATTTGTCATCTTAGTATCACTTAAAGCACTCAACAATGCTTCCTTAGCCCTTATGTTATATTCAACATCCCTAATCTCAGCAATAATAGTAGAACCATTTGGAGGGATAACATACCTATTGCATGTAATGTGCCAGTAGGATTCACCAATGCATCTCAGATGACACTCCATTCAAGTATTTCATAGAGAATATTTTTCTCCATCAAATATCAAACTATCCTTCTTGTATGTTGCCATCCCGGATCACCTCAAGCTATTAAACTTATTCCAAGGAACCTTCTCTGATACCAATTGTTGGCAACACAAAGGAAAACAACCGAGAGGGGGGATGAATCAGTTGTCCCAAAATTTAAAACTTATTAATCTTATTAACCTTAATTCTCATAGTTGATTATTAACAGTAAAAGCATGAATCAACAACACATCAAAAACACACATAAAACCAAGATTTTTTGCATGGAAACCCTGTTAGGGGAAAAACCATGGCGGAGGTTAATCCACACATTATACCTTGTTAAAAGTATACGAAGAATATAAGAGGAATGCACATGCATTCAGGTGCACTACCTAGAGCTCACTGTTCAAAGAAAGACTCACTGTCTTACAAAAATATTCATATTAAAACTATCTGAAGAAACTGACCTGAGAGAGTAGCATCTGCAAATTCCTGAGTATAGTTCTGATTAAGCACATAAACACTTCTTCACACTTTGCTCTGCCTTCAAGTGATCTAAACCTTATTTTCACATAGCACTCACATACTTCGCATTACTCATACACCTCATACATCTCAAATGAAGAAACAATCTCTTATATATATCCACAACAAGAAAGTAGATTGCTTTATGTCGGCTTCAACAAAATAATAGAATGAACGTAAACTGTCAGCCCAAAACAATAAATATTATCAATAAAAATCAACCAAAGTCAACCACAACATAGTAGGGACCTAAAAATATATCCTCAAACAAAAAAAAACTTCAAATATTCTTCCTCGAAGATCCACAACACGCTTCAATGACCTTGTTAGCCACAAACATGAAAAAAATGAACATGCAAGAGAAAATCTTGGATCAAGAGCACAATGATCAATGCAAGTGTGCAACACACATATAACATGATCTAGAAACATCCATGAATGTCACTGGAACATACACAACAACTCATATTACCAGAATCACATTGTATTCTTCCATGAACACCATTTGTAGTAACAAAATAGCTGTTAGAACACAAAAAATTATAACTTCCTCAGATCTTCATGCACACCTCTGAAACTTTGGAGTAGAAACTAGATAGGCTTGAAAAAAAACCCTTTAATCCGCAATATCTAGCTTACAACATACTGAATTCTCCTCCATACTGATCTTCACTGCTTCACAGACAACTTGTAACATATTTATTTCAATTTTCTCAATATCCTCAATTTTATGCTAATAGTGTTGACACCAATGACAACCACATATCAACAACTCAACCACAACATCCAATAGAAGGGTAAAATTTTCTCATGCAAGCATGCCCAAACTTATAAGTAATTTTCATTCGTCGAAGGGTCAAAGTTTCTCACCCAGAAATGCCTTCCTATCCATGTCCAAATTTCATTGGTCTTGTAACGAAGATTTTAATACCTACTTAGGGTCTCTAACACTTCCAAGGTTTTTCGCCCAAAAGGATAGAGAGGGATACCAAAATGCTAATATTACATTCAAAGATTATGTGTTAATGGGGGTGTGAATGTATCTAAATACAATGATCTAAATGTAAAGAACTGATAAAAGAGACTAAATAGTAATGTAAAACCTAGAAAATGGAAGATGTATGGAAACACATAATGATATGCAAATATGTACAAGATGACATAAAAATATAAACAAACTATTAAAAAAATGAAGGAAACAAAATGTGTGCACCTGGAAATTGAAAAGGGATGGCATGAAGGTCTGTAATCCTAGAAAATATGAACTAGAAGTCAACTAGGACACTTACGCCATTCTGGGTGACCTAGTCCAGTTTCTGTGAAAATCTGTTAGGACCCGTTTCTGCCAAAAGAGTACTCAGATCTATAGAAAATCTAGAAATGCATGTATATTCTAGGACTAAGTCTCCACTAATGGTGACCTAGTCCACTTCCAGATTTCAAGAGATCTGAAGGTGCACTTTGTGGCTCTTGGTTTGCTCTTCTAGTTCTAACAAGTTTCCAGACCCAAAAATGCAGAATCTAGTCTGTAGGTGTCCTTTTGTGTAGATTATTGACCTAGCCAACAAGGAGATTCCCTTAACAAGTCTTCAACCCATTATTGGATGATCTCCATACTTCCAAGATACCTAAATATGCAAACACACACAAAGAGAAAGAAATATTGATTGTTAAGAAATATTGATTGTTAAGCCATGGGGGTTTGCCTTGGTCAAACCCATTTTAGATAATTAAATCAAATGAAGAGACAAGATAATAAAGCATTTAATAGGAAATGGTGGATTCAATACCTTTCAATGATGAATGATCTTGTGTTTTTATAGAAATCAACCCTTGAGTGCTTCAGAAAAAGTGTTTTTTTGACTTAGAATGTAGAAACCCTAGCTTGCTTGAAAAGAGTGGTGGATGAGTGCTTGAGAAGATTAAGTGAATGAATGGAATGGAGAAGTTAGGTGAATGAATTAGGGTGAAAAAAATGAGAAAAACCCTTATGTATAAGAGTTGTGCCCTAATTTCCTGAAAATAACACCATACAGGCCGACCTTAGGGTTTAGGAGACAAAATCCAGAAAGAATTTTAGTTTAAATTTGAATTTTATGCCACAGGGGACTAGGTCACCCAAGGTGGCAACCTAGTCCACCTGGGTAAATTTGATTGATTGTCGAGAATTAAAGTATGATTATTGTTAACTATCAGGATTGTCTCATGAAACACACTGAGGTAAGGTATGTAAATTCATTAAGGGGTCATTATAGCATAAGAAAGGGTTGATTTAGTGATGACAAGCCTAGAAAAGTGTGAGGGTTGGTTACAACACCTTACAACACTTTAGACTAAGGAAAAAGGTGTTATTTAGGTGAATTATGATGAAAGGGTCCTAAAAAAAAGAGGATATGTGTTACAATACTTCACAACACCTTTGCAAGACACCTTAGAACCTAAGCAAAATAGGCCCAAAAATCACAAGAAACGGCCCAAATGAGTGAAAAGTGTCAAAGGCTACACTTTTTGGTGACACAGGTCCTTGCTAGACTTTCAAAGTTCAGTATCTCAATATGCCTTTTCCTTCAACATTTATTTTAATTTATTCTTTTTGGAATTTTAGTGTCCCTCCTCTTGATATGATTTTCATTCCATCCCCACCCTTTACTTGTCTCTTTTTAGGGAGTTAGAATTTCTCTCAGTGGTACACTTATGAACCCTAGTCCTTGGCTTGTGTTATGAATAACAAGTATCCCTAACACTCCAAATTTGAAACTCCTACCATTCTCATTTTTTATTCCACCTACCTCTAAGTAGATCTTAATATGTCTTTAATGCTCAAATTTTGATGCTACAAGCTCTGAAAGGGGGGTTTTCTATTGAAAACAATATTTTATTTTAGGTACATGGATCTACATGTGCTTCCAACTATATAAGTTAAGTAAATGAACTCATCCACCATTAATGTGATGCTTAGGGTTTGAGCCTACACAACCTCATACTATTATTGTAGAGGACTATTATAGGTTTTAGAGCATCCCTTATCCATACCTTTTGTGTACAAATATGCACATATGGGCCAATTTTGAGCATGATATAGTAGAAAAATAATGCCTGATAAGTATGGGAACTCCTTGAAGTGTACCAATTAAGATTTGAGGACTTAAATATAGACATTTGACCTTTTATGGAGGTTTAAATGGTTGATTGATGATAGATAGATGGAGATAAATAGAAAATATAAAATCTTAACCAAAACAATTGTTGTGAGCCCTCACATTCAAGCCTTAAGATTTGAGGACAAAAAATTGAAATTTTATTGAAGGTCATAGGATGAAAACCCTAATGATATCACATGTCAAAGGACTAAAATCCTCTTTGTTGAATTAATAATCTCACCCAGAGGTCATATTAGAGCTTTCATGGCAGTAGCTATCAATTGGGTAGAGCTAGACTACAATATAGAAGGTCGTAAATGTCAGTATAGAGTCCATAGTTCATTAGAGCCACTATATTAAATTTTGTAATGTTTACAATCTCATTGAATGCAAGAAAGGCTCTACAATTTCTTTATGTCATAACTCAAATTGAATTCAAGATTTTTTTGGGTTTGCTAGATTTGGGTAGAATAGTTTTGTATTTGTCATTTTAAGATAGAATAAGGGAATTAAAAGTACATAATATTAAGCTGTGAATGTTGTTGCATAAACATTAGTATATTTGGAGTTTATATAAAATAAAATGTGTAAAGAGCTTTAAATAAAATTTGTAGAAGGTTATTTAAATATTTATATTTATTTTATAGGGAAATTACACTTTTGTTGAGGTCTTTTGTGTTGTTCAAAGAAATAATAATGATTAACTTGCTAACTTCAATGATTATCTACATATTTCATTTGATTTCCTATATATCATTCCCTAGATTCCCCTATCTTTATTCCCTAAGTATCAACTATTCCTTCAAAGAATCTCCTCTCTATTGTTTGATTCTTTAAAGAACATGCTCTGTATCCTATTTCTATTTAGCTTAATAAAGAGCCATTTTAAGATTTATTAGTGATAATCCAACTCCTTGTATAAATTATTAGTATTGATAACCAATGAATTAATTATATAAGTAACATCAAGTAGAGTTGAAGACAAGTAGTGATTTGTGTTTGTTGAGTTAGAACACCTTGAGCATAAACCTTGCACCTTAATAATTCTATTTTCAACATTTATTTCCTCCTATTCACACATCTTCCTCTTCCCTTTACCTCGATTATTGACAAGATCCACTAGAAACTCACCACCACTAGTTTCCACCTAGGGGTTTTCTCTAGCCTTCTATGAGTTTTGACCACAATATCATCCCTACCATCTTAAAACTCATTTTCACCATCCTTGGGGTCTTAAGAAATAGGGGAGTTGTCAAAGGAAAGGGACACATGGTTTGGGGAGGGTGAGGAGGGTAGGAGGGAAAGAGACAATTTTTTCCTTTAATAGGATTTATGGGGGGGGTGAGCAAAGAGGGTTGTCATAGAAGATTTGGGATTCAAAATAATAGCATGTTTAAAAGTCAAAGGGATGAAGGATTGATGCAGAGGAGAGCTTCCCTTCATCCCAAATATTTTTGAAGGGGAGAGTTTCAAAATACATGTCCTTAGTTGTTAAGTCAATTTATTTTTTTTGTGTTGGTTGGTGAGATGGTAATTATATTCCAAAGTAGTTAGGTTTGAGGCACAAAACATGAAATTGAAATTCGATTCAATTCTAAGTTGACAATGGACCTAGAATTATGGACCAAATTAATTATTGTGAAAAGAGATACACAGTTAATGAGTTTTAGAACAATAATTGATTTATGTATAAATAAGTGAAATTAAGCATTATGACAACATATTTACATGTACTCAAATTATTATTAAAAATAAAATAAAAACATTTTTATCTCTTACCCCAACACACTATAAATACAAATATCATTAATGAACTAATTATAAACACTCATTACAATTTTAAAATTTAATATATTTTATGTAAAATTCAAACATTATAAACACAAATGACCATAACCCCACAAATTTTTTAAATTGAGAGATCTTAAATTTGATTATTTGTAATCAATATCAAAACCTTAAGATTTAATGGAGTATTTGTTCTCTTAAACCTTTTATATTAATGAATTGTTTTATGAATGTCCTTACTTGTAAGGAATGAGAAACAATGTAGTGCCTCATTATTTGGGAGCAAGATAAGGATTCTCCATGTCTAAAGAATCTTTTATTGTTCTATAGTTTAGGGAATTTTTTGTTTTCTTGTCTATAGAGGAAGCAACCATCACCATTCTCTATGCCTTTCCTCATGACTACACTCAATGAATCTAAACAACATTAAGACAAATGTAGGTAAACATGAATTCCCCACGTTTGAAGAATCTTTTTATTTTCTTTTTTTGCCCACTACACACCACCACCGTTTAGGTTTATAATTTTCATTTCCATACCACAAAATAACAATATATATCACCTCTTTTTTTCCAATACAAACATGGTGTTGGGAATCTAAATATTCATATATGATAGTTTAATGGCATGTGATCATCATTCATTGTACTGTATAAGGAAATTTCACATGTATGAGTCAAACTTACATATAAATTAAGAGATAAAAAATAAATATATGTTACTATGTTATTGGTATTTACAAATATTTAATGTATATAAAATTTTATAAGAAAAAGTTGTGATTATAAAATTTTATAGGAAAAGTTATGTGATTATAATTTTTAATAAGAAAAATTATGTGTATAAAATAATAATTAGAGTATACTTTAATTTAAATTTTAAGTGAATCAAAGAAATAAATTTATATTTAATGTCATTTAGATTATTTGTATGTTGTTTTCAATATTTTTTATTGTGATTAATTTGATCTTTTAAAGATGTTTGGTTGATGAGAATTCATTTAACTATCAAATCAATATATTCTAAACAATGGTTTTAAATAAATTACATGAATCTTCCGAAATCTATGTTATGAAACAATCAAATCAAAATATTGATGCACATTAATATTCTTAGATATCATCTTTAATATATTCAACTATGAAAAAAATAGGCAAACAAATTTTCAAGCATATATTTTTCTAAAGCATTCTCATGTAATAGAGATCTTATCCATGTGACAAATTAGATTCGTGACAATCAAGATTAAATTTACAATGCTTAGATTTGAATCATACAATTTTCTAAATTAACATAGATTTTGAAATAATCATCAAACCCAAAATATCAATTTTTAAATAATGATAAATTTATTTTACACAAATTTAACATTATTCTTTCATCATCGATTTTAAAATAAACCCCCTTATCCCTTGCATACATTTATTATACTAATCTATTTTAACTTTATTATCTAAATTAACTTTGTATTAATCTCACATTTATGCCATTTTCATAGATAATCCCAATGTAGCTCTTCTATTCTCATTACTAAATGATTTCATGTAGCTTTGGGGAATGCCATATACTCCTTTTAATGTTATTTATATGTTAAAAAGATATTGCATTACATTTCAGATGGTTGTGGGAGGAAAATCACTTATAAGTTGAATTGTCTATGTAGTTAGTGTCTTCGTGGGGTTAACTTTCTTTTATCCTTTTACTTTTGTAATGGAATAATAAAGTGATTGCAATGCAATTTACTTAAGGCAACTCAATAAATAATAATAAACAACCTAAGATTTAGAGTTCAAATAAATAACACAATAAAATGTTGAGTTAAAATAAATAAAATAAGGTATTTATTTGAGTTTTAAATATTAAAATATAACGATGTTAGAAATAAAATTTTATTTTATTATAGAATTTAATTAGAAAAATGGTTGAGAATTTGAAAATTAATTATTCTTTGCGTTGGTTTATATTTATATTTGTAAAATTAATCTCTTTCTTTTTATATATACAACTGATTTTATAATGTAAAATTAAAGTTGGACTTATAGAATGAAATTAGTAGGGAATTGGTAAGTATGCAAGATTCACCTTAGGTTATTATACCTATGTTTATAGAGGGTTGGTGTCCATGAACACCATTTAGAAAATTTATAGACAAGGGTTTATTCTCCTTTGGTCAAGCCCTTAAAGGTAGGTCACTTAACAATGATAAATCAAAACAAAGATACCTAAAAAATATGCAATATGTCTAATATGGTATTTTTTTTTGTATGTCATAATAATGTTTCTATGGATGCCTCAGAGTTCTCTAAGAAAAATGCTCTCTAATAAATTTTCAATGAATTCAAAATAAATAATGAACAACCTTAAATATGACAACAAAGCACACAATTCTACATTGAGTATGCTCACACTAGATAATAATAAATACCAATAAAGTTTAAAATTTAATTTGGATTTTAAAAGTTCTAGGTTTAGATCCATGTTTATAGAAATAACCTAGGTTGTTTTTGCACTCATGGATATGAACTAGGGTGGTGAATGAGAAATTTAGGGATAATAATTAGCTCACTAAGATGAGTGATGATGGATTACACTAGGATTAGGTCAAGAGATGAATTTAGCTAATGAATATGTCACTTGTAGACTTATTATTTCTTAAAGGAAAAACCTATTAAAGTGGACCCAAAAAATAAGGAAAAGGAGTATGGGATATGATTTTCACCATTATATTTTACCTCCACTTTGATGTGCATGTGAGCTACTATAGTAATGTATGTTAAATTAAAATAAACATTCAACTTGAAGATGAAATATTTCAAACACTCAAAGGATATGGATATAGATGATTATTCCTATACTCACCTCGCAAGAAGTGATCCATAAAAAAACATACAATTTAAAAGTTCATGCAATGAATAACTATGTGTGAAATGTGAGTTTTACTTAACTAGTTCATCACCTAGGTCCCATTCACAATAGTTATTTAAGTTTACTTAGGGTACACATAATCTACTTATCATTTTATTTCTCAAGTCATAAGATTAAGATATATGTTATAATATTATGTAATCCTATGTCTCACCTTGACCTATATAGCCAAGGTCTTCTCTTTTTAATATCAATTTATTATCATTGTATATTTGCATCTTTCGATAGAATAGAATTATTCTCTCATTTATGATCTCTCTTGTGATTTAATAGAAGGTCCTAGATCTTTTATGGATATAATATTTAGCCAAATATTGCATGGTATAGAGAATTCTATACCAACTCTTATATGCTATCAAATATTTATGGAATTTATTTGTGTTAGTCTTAATTGAAAGATATAGGTTGCAAATATTGGTGAATTTTAAAAAGTTGAGTGATTTTTTATTGTATCAAATTATGATCTGTAGAATGAAAAAAACTTGATAGAAATATCAATTTTGAGGGGGTTCCTCTTTGTAGATTTGTATTGTAGGTTTATTTTGGAGTTTGTTGATGTAAATCTGAGCTCACCATTGAGTTTAGGGTGTCCAAAAAAGAGTTTTTTCTTTTATTTTATCTAAATTAGACATATGCGATTAGATCTACAAGGGTTTGATGTTGAGAGGTGGTTGCCAAATCAATAAGGAAGCTACAATTTTGGAGTATTTTTGGTCAAATAAGACCCAGCTATTGCATCCAAAAAAACCAAGAACCTTAAGATCAATTGTCAATTCATCAAAATCAGAGCACTTTACCTAGGGCCATCAGAGAATTTTGTCCCTCCTTGATTATACGGATCATAGGGATTATTTCATACATGAGTGAAATATTCCCTCTGCACATGCATGAATCAATGTGTATTAGTGAATGTATAATTTCTATTTTTAATTATTTTTTTAACAATAACTAAATGTGTGAACTTTATCTTGTAGAAGTAGGTACCATATGCACTTAGTTCAATGCCACATGGTAGGCCCCAAAAAGCATCTAAATATTTTTGACAACCACTCCACCAATGATGACATAAAACTTAATTATGAAACCACTCCGACAACCCACAAAATCACTTCCACCAAAATTGGCAATTTTAGTGAAGTTTAAAGTGGTTTCACCATATGGAGGATGGTTTTGGCATATTCCAGTGAATACTCTATTGATGCCAACATGATGTTAGTGTAATTTTATCATGATGTTAGCATGACATCAACAAGTTAGCTCTAGAATTGACCCCCCTCTCAATGCAATTTTTGAATTTGCAATCTAACTTTAAATGACCATAAATCAGTCATTTGACCTTCATTTTCAAGAATTTTTTAATTTGGGATAGATTTTAATGCTCTTCAAAGTGGTGCAATCGATTTTTTAATTTTAGTGCTTGATTTTTCTAGAAATTGCAGATTCTCATGGTGTTTCCAAGTAGTTCTCATTTTGGGAACTTTTAGGGCCCCATTCAAGCTCCTATAGTAAAATCTTTGGTGCAATTTTTTAAAATGTGCATAATTTTTTCTATACTTTTTAGTGGTGTGATTAGATTGATCTCATTATGCCTAAAACTTTTACTTTCATTTTATGACCAAGTTTGGAATTTTCATGCGCTAAAATCAAGCCCACTTCATTATTTTTTGACAAGTAGCACCTGTAATCACTCTAATCATAATGTGTCCAAATAATGCATTTATGGGGGATTATTAATTGAGTAATTTGAGGGGTGATATTATTATTTTTTGGGATCTTGATTAGTCTGTTGTGTGACTCAAGTTGAGGAGTTTATTATGGCTATCAAAAGGCACCCTATTGTAATTAGATTAGATAAATGGAACTATAAGTATTGGTAAGATGAAATCATGTAACATTTTTGGCAGCTTAATATTTCCTCCATCTCCATGGATGTAATGCATTAAATTGCACAAGAAAATAATATAAGATGAAATATGCTGAAAAATAATTGATAGTAGCTAATAATAACATGCCACTTCAAGGGGGAAAACCTCCAAATATCTCCATTGAGAATATAATTTAACATAATAATCAAATAAGAATCAATACCTCCTATATATACCCTAATTTTCCTAGGATATCACCTAGATTGACTTATATAACCATATACAAGCTCTAGGCCGACCTAAATAACTAAATAAAATTATGATAATAATAATATGACTGAATTATGACTTAAGCTATCCATAAACCAACTAATCATAACCCTATTTCTATTTTAAGATTAAGAGAATAATAATTGTGTGACTTAAAAATTGAACATATCCTAGGAGTAAGTGGTTAAAGTTATTATATTGACACAAAAATGACCACTAATGGTATTGAGTTCCCTTGTGTCCTTTGGACCAAATTGTTTTAGATGTATGGAAAATTGGAAGACAGTTGTGTGAGACTTAAAAATTGAACATACCCTAGGAGTAATTGGTTATAGTTGTTATATTGACAAAAAAATGACCACTAATGGTATTGAGTTCCCCCATGTCCTTTGGACCAAAATTTTAGAGATGTATGGAAACTCAAATGAACCTCCATTCCCAAAGGATCATATTGTAGATTATATTTTTCCACTTGATGAGTTTCAATTGTATGATCATAAAATAACTACAATGCTTGTTGAATGCGGAATAGTTTGCTTGTCTCGATGACTTAGAGACTTCTACAAATTTTTCTTCTCCTCCTAAAAAATTCTATTGACACTTTGGTTTCTATGACTCCTATTATAAATTTAGAGGGTTAATCTTCTTCATCTACGAGTCCACATCTTGAGGTTGAGGCCTCTAGTGATCCAATATTGGTAGATTCATCTAATTTACACACTAAAGAATCTAGTATAGAAGATTTAGAGGATATTTAGTACGGTCATTTGAATCTTAGTGTTCTCTCATCTATTGAGGTTATAGAGACATGTGTTGATATTAAATATTCTTCATCTACTGTATTGAGACTATTGTTGCTACATCCGTATATTTTTTATCATTCAATGTAATAGGACATTCATTGTATTATAAATATAGCTAACTAGGATGACTAATTAACATATATTATTGGTTTATTTACTGAGTCCTATCTTGTAGAATTTGAGGAAACTATTGATGATATCCATCTCATCTTTGATATTAATTTGTATGGAATTGCATCATATTCTTCAGATGCTATGGGGGATTATTTTGATTGTCTTGTTCCTTCTATATCTCATAATGTTTTGCAATTTTACATTGGTATGGATAACTTTGACTAGAATTTGGAGGAGTCACTTTTATCTTTGGATTGTGTTGTACATTCATCTCTACAAGGTTCAATATTGTCATTTTCATCAGTGTTGCATGAAACACCTACATTGATTATGGTAGCTTTCAGCATTGGTATGGGGACACTTGAGTGGAATTGAGAGAAAACATGTATATTTATTTTTTATTTCCTCATGTTCCTTTCAAGAATGGGAATAAATCATAATTATTTGTTTCTTCCTAAGGGGAGGAATGTTGTTAGACATGATTGGATCATCTTCAACATTCATTGTCAGGAATATACAATCATTGAAAGAGACTCTATATTAAGAGGAACTACATAGTGTCTCTTCTTCTTCTCTCTTATGGGTTGGAATTTTTCCTTGCATGGGTTTTTTCTTCTCACATTTCTTTGAGAGAATTCTATATTTTATCTCTTTTGGGGAAATGTTTTGTCCCATTAGGTTTTCTCCTTTTCTCTATTTTTGATAGATTGAATTTGTACATGTGTACCTAGAATGGACTAGTAGTTAGGACCCATACTTGCATCTTTCATTTTTTTTCTTGCACATTCTCCCTAATTTATACTTAAGGGGGGATGTTGGTGTGAAAGGGGTGTTTTACCTAGGTAGTTCATGGCCTAGGTCTTATTCAAACTGGTTACTTAAGTTTACCTAGGGTACACATAGGATACTTATCAATTTATGTCTCAAATTATAAGCTTAAGGAACATGTCATAATATTATATAATACTATTTCTCATCTTGGTCTATATAACCAAGGGGCTCTCTTTTTAATATCAATTCATTATTATTGTATATGTATATCCTTTGATAAAATATAATTATTCTCTCATATTTGATCTTTATTGTGATTGCATAAAAGTTTCTAGATCTTGGGCGACTATAATGTTTAGCCAAATATTGTATTACATATAAAATTTTATATCATTCAATGGTCCCTTAAAGAAAGAATCTTCCCACGGTTAGTCAACCCCTTGAGGATACCAAATTTCTAAACCCCCAACCAAAATAAAAAAGGTGGCGTGGGCTTGGCTATATCTAAAGCTGTTGTTGGGCTCAAAGAGCTCCAAAATACACCCGCAAAGAAATAAATCAAAGTTTCTGCCAAAACCAAGTAGGATCTGAAAAAGGGTAAGAAGGACACCACTTTCCAAGTCGAGGAACTACCCATGAACAATGAAGATGTGGAATCTACTGACAGAGAATCTTAAGGGGATACGATGGTTGTTGCAAGTGTTGACATGTGGACTAAGCAAACTAGTGTATGAAGATCTAACATATTGGAAAAGCATAAAAAGGAGGTCTTGGTTGACAAAATTTCTATTAGTTCAAATTAGAGTGGTGATAAAGAGGATAGCAGACATGCCACTATTGAAGAGACTGAGGATTTTGTGGAAGGGTTGAGCTACTTCCTTGAGTTAAATAAGATGTTTTAGTAGGATTCCACACCTGAGTCCTCTGATCATATGACTTTGGGGAATATGACTAACAAGGAAGAAGATGATAAGGATGAGGAGCTCAACAACATGAAGGATCATGTTGCTAAACTAGAAAATAAATTCATGAGGCTGGACCGCTTCACAATCAAGATCATCCACCGATCTGTTGTTACTTTGTCAAGAGTGTTGAAGGAGGAGGTCGATAAGAATATTATGGAAGAGGAATCCAACAATAAGTGGATTGGGGATGATGTGTTGAAACTCCTCTTTGAGGAGTGGGAGGGTTTAGCTAAGTACTGGGTGGGGTGTGTTTTGCTACTAGGTAGGTGGTCCTTTTGTTGTTTGTCTACTATTTTTGTTTTTGGACAATATGTTTGTTGTGCCTGTTGCACACACGCCCCGTTCGGAACGGGGACTCTCTCTTCCCTCTTTTGATTGCTGACCCCTTTTTTGTCTACCTCATTTTGCATTTCCATTTTTGTGCCCTAATTGGTTAATTCACCCTTCAAAGTCACATACTAGGTTTGACCGAACTTGGCCCCCCTTCAAAAAATGCTAAGTCTAAAGTCAGTTCGGGTTTCCCTTGTCAGAATGCCCTTTCTGGTGTCCATGGCCCCTCCCGGGCCCGGACCCTTGGGTTTCCTACTCTGGATTTCCATTGCGGGTTTGCTGTTGCTGGCGTCTGGTGCCCAACATCCTTCCAGACCCCGAACCCCGGATCCCAAATTTCCCCTTCTGGGATTCTACTTGCGCTTTGCTGTTTCTCATGGTCGTGGTTGGACATCTTCTCGGCCACCAAACTCCGGTCCTCCCACTACCATCTACGAATTTGAACCGACCAACTCACTGGCTGCCATACGACTGAATTTAATTGCTACATTAATGGTTATTTTAGCTATTTAAACGGATTTTTTGGCTATCATTTTCACCCGACCAAGTGATAGAGAAATTTGTAGAGCTCCCCGCATCCAGCAATCTCTGCCTCCGCACCCGAGCTCTCGATTGGCTATTTTTCTCGTGCATTCAATAGTATCCTTCATCAGGATTTCGAGGTATGTTCTCCATCCGCGCACCTCATCTCCTTTTTTGTGAAATTTTGAGTGTTAAAGCAATGTAAAATGTAAAATTGGGTTTAAAACTAGTAAATTGGTACCCTCCCCTAAAAACCCATATGTTCAAATATTAAAAATCAATTGTTTGGGGCTTCGACATTCAAACCAGAGCTTAACCTTGCCATGACTGTTCTTCAGAATAGTCGCTGGCATCTCTTGGGCCCAGACCTTCCCACAGCCGCCTACCAAACTCCAAACCGAACTTAAAAAAAATTCATGCGGCCAAAATTGTTCCGGACCCTGGGATCCGGATTTCCTCTCATGGGTCTCCGTTGTCTCCCCACCGTTTTAAACGATAAATGTAGTGCATGTTTTCGGCCTCCGAAACCTGGCCTTACGAAATCCATGTCAAAACTTGCAGAAAATTAAAATCGACAAAATAAATAAACTCTCCTCGGGATTTGGTCCTCGGAGTTCCATTACTAGAATTCCATTCTAGCTTCGCCATTCTGACGACCTGACATGAGCATCCTCCCAGACCTCGGATCTCGATCACATGATATCCGTTCAGAACTCTAGGAAAGAATCCAAATCCATGAACAACCCGAACCCTAACCTTTGGAATTTTGTATGTGGAATTCTGTGTCGCTTTCGCTGTTTTGCAGGCCATCCCGGGACGTCTTTTCGAGTCCCAGACCCCGGTCCCCATTTCGCCTTATAAGAATTCCTAGTAAAACGACCTAGCCTAAGCCTCTTTCAAATCCTGACCCCTGAAATTCCTCTCCTAGAATTCCAGTCCATTGTCGCTATTTTGAACAGCGAATTCAATCTAGCTCTCCGACCCTCGGGTTCTGACCCTTTGTTCGTCGCTGGACTTTCCCATCTCCCGAATTCTTCTATGGGGATTTCCTTTCAGAATTACTTTCCCGAATTGCTATTTGCATTTTTCCATTTTATACGGCCGAACTCGACTGACTTCCCGATGATGACAACCCGAGCTCCAAAACTCGGTTCCCGGAGTTCTGTCTCCCTTGCACCATTTTAAACGGTTGTCCTACAGCTGATGCCCGAACTCCCAAATGAAGGATCAAATGACCTCCAAATCCAAAATGGATTTCGACCCACTTACTAAAATTAGGTCTTCCTTCACACCAACCCTCATTTGACCAAATCCAACACCGAGAAACCCCTTTGGGAGTTCCATGCTTAATTTGCCCTTCCAAACGACATTCTACCAAGGAAACTCCGCCCCTGGGAACCCGAATTGTCTGCCTTGTTTACTGATGATGATTTAACAAATGTTATGAGGTTCTTGAATATGAATAATGATTACGGGGCTAACTTTGATGTGCAGGAACTTCTTCGAAGCTATTTTACATGTTTAAGGTTACTAATTCAAGTCTTTTGTGCAAGATTTATGGAATCCAACGCAGAAAATTCCGGTGCCGCCAAAGAAAAGGGAAAAGGAACCACCAAGACACCCTGAGGTAAGGAGGATAAGGATCAGATGAAGTTCCAATTCCAAGGGGTACCATTGCAATCCAGGATCACCACCCTTTGGAGGGACATCATGGATACAAACATCGGGCAGGTTGACATTGATGAGTTTACTCGGCAGGTCAAAGTGGACCCAAAGATGGGGAATGCAAAATTGATCAGAAGTAGTGGACTCGCTAAGGCTACAGGCTTCCCGCCAGCTTTGGTGGCCCCCGAATTGGTATTGGCATGTTGAGAGGCACATCAAGTGAAACCAGAACCATAGTGGATAGAGATGGAAATATTCTTGCAGACATGTGTCCCCTCTTGGGATAGCTACAACCTTCCACATCCCTGCCTTCGAGACCATGGAAACACCAACCATAGAGGATTGAAAGGCATTGTCAGAACAAGATTCGATAGGGTGCAAAAAATTGATCAATTAATACTGGTTGAAGGATAAGTGAGCCAGTGCTGGAAAAGTCCCGCAGGAGCTCTACCGCAGTGATTTCTTTGAGGATTAACATGAACTCATGACCTTGTTGAGAAGAGTAATGGGCCTTCCTGCTACGGCCTTCTTCTAGGAATGGATGTTTTACTTTATAGAGCAAATTCTCCATGGTAACACTGCCTTCGATTGGGGAGAAATAATCAGCAATTGCTTCCACGAGCAATTTATCAATGTAAAGAAGACATCACAATTCTATATGATGTCCTACCTGGTATGCTCACTTGCCAATCGACGACATTACCATGGATTGAACATGATACCCAATGCGGTGCCAGGAAGGGAGCTTAAGCCCTATGACCGATACCCCCAGCTACAATACCAAAACTTTAAGAAGGACTACTACAGGGTAAACGATGCCTTCATCGCCTACATCATCCAACTACTTGGAGGAGATTTTCATAAGAGAGTATCCCACAGTGCCAGGGCCCTCCTCAAGCACTATGCCTTTTTGTACATATAGTTTCCCAAGTTTACTTACATGCACGCTCAAGGATTCACAGAGAGGCCAAAGAAGCTGCCCTAATACCCTAATGATCGAATCTTACTATTGGAGCTGACCCAACAGTTGTGACATATTCATAATATCCCGAGCGACAAGCACTTGGCAGGGACACCTTATCCTATTGGCCTTGGTCAGGGAATGTACAAGATCCACACATCGCAATGCGTAGGTTATTTAGAGAAAGAGTTGGCTGAATACCACTTCAAGTAGTACATAGCTCGACCGAGAATGGACCCTTACGGTCATATCAGAAAGGCACTAGGACGTGAGTACGCCCACCTCCACAATATCGAGGATTTCTGGGCCAACTGCATGGATGACCTTGAGGTGCAGTTGCGGCATTACATCCTCATGACTGCCATGTACTTGCGAAGGATAAATTTATGCCTGGTTCCCAACCAACTTGAAGAGGATGAGGACACAATGATAGATCCGGGATATGATGCCATCGCTAATCTATCGTTGTCTGTAATTGACTAGGATGAGCAAGAACTTGATGACATCGACGTGCTCACAAGACCCGTCAAGATCCAAACAAGGGCATGGATTGACCAATAGGTGGCCTGATTGAAACACTAGGGAGTCACCTTAACATTTAAGGGACTCGAGAGTGAGCCTGGTGGATCCGGTGGTGGTGTACCCGCCGCAACAACTGGGGAAACCCCCAAATCCCCACCATTTGTCAAAACCAAGAAAAGAAAGGAAGCTAGCAAAGAGGAGCCTAACCCAAAGGTATATGCTCGAAAGGCTTCAGAGGGTGAGCCATCCAATAAGAAAAGGAAAGTGACCAGAGTTGTCAAGATGCCAATCATAGTTGAAAATCCACCCCTCGAAAGTAGGGAAGAAGAGACTGACTCGCCAGGGTCCCCATCTACTACAATTACTGCCGCTGTTGTTGTTGCCCCCGTCCCACATCCTTCGCTTGCCATTTCTGCTTCTTCACCACCTGCGGTGGACATCTCTATTCACCTTGCTTCCACCTCTCCAATCATGCAAATCATTCCCGTGGATTCTTCTTCTGCCATGACCTTGCCAATCTCCTCTTCCTCTATGTTTCCTTCCCTTCCCTCTATTTCCACTGCTACAATGCTTGCCCTCAGCCTCCCGAAATATTTTGTGAAGTACATGCAGAACGTGCCCTCTGAGCTTTTGGGGATGCTCACTAATCTCATAGTGCAAGATGCAATAGCTTAGGCTATGGCCCACACACCATCTCTCCCTCCACTTTCTGACCCACCAAGAATGGAGGTGACAATGCAAATATCTGATGAACTTGAGAGATGCCAGCTGGAGGCTGCAACGAGGCCGGACGATGAAGAATTCGAGTACCATGAACATCCACTATTTAAATGCTAAGAGATTGATGAGGTTGCCTATGAGTCCTCCAATGAGAGAAGCGAGGAGTTGGACACTGAATTGATAAGAGAAACAAATGATCCTAAACTCAATGAGGAGTGGAGCAAACAACTCAAGGAGATTGAAGATAAAGAGGTTGAGGATCGGCTTGTGCGTGAAGAGTAAACTACTGTCCCAGAGACTGAAGGCATCAAATCTCCAATCGAGGGGCATGGTCAGATCCTAGAGCATGATGAGGAGGAATCCCTCCATGGAGCTGAGCAAGAAGGGATGCCCGAGGAACATGAACAGGGCCAGGATGAAGAGGAAAGAGATAATGAAAGGAAAGATCCTTCTGACGAGCAGCTATGCACCGAGTCTCCCCCTAAGTATATATTGCTTGAGCAAGACTCCGATGATGAGAAGGGAGATACAGAAACTAAGAAGAAGGCCCTTGTTGTCCGAGCCATTGAACTTGAGAAGGAGGATAGCAAGAATCAAAGTGAACTACCTAAGGAAGAGCCTCAAATGCCCGACTGGCTGGAAAAATAGTTGAAACAAAAGACTCCCACCTTGAAGGATCCCAAGGCAAGGCTGGAAGCCATTCTGGCCAGAGCTTGAATAAGCACCAAGAAAGAGAAGTAGCCTAAGATTAGATCGAAAGTAACCATGGATGCCTCCGGATCTAGGGTGGTGCAAATAGCGACACCGATGGTTGGAGAACAAGGAATCACTTATAACGTCTCCACCATTGACTTAGGAGTGGCCACGAGGGAGCAAAAGGTTGATCACCTCCAGGAGTCGGTCGCCACAATGGTGCATCTTATCCAATAGGATAAGATCTCCAAGGAAGAAATCAAAGAGCAAGTGGCTGATTTGGTGGCCTATATTCAGCAATGGTCATCCCCGAATGAGCAACCCATGACATCATCCACCCTGCCTCGGCTACTATCCCAAGAACAAACTAATAAATTGGAGAAAAGAAGGAACCTGGATAGGACTACAAAAAATTGGTTCTGGTAGGTCTTGGACATGGGGAACATAGGTATCAACTTGGTTGTCCGAACAATGAATAAGTTCTTGGAGGTACAAATAACCCTTGAGGGCACAAGGCAGATCTGTGAGGAGTTCCTGAGGAAATACGGGGCATCCTACTCGAAGATTGAGGCCATCCTTGCACTGCCAAGCGAGGTCTGGGAGAAGGACCTTGCCTTCAAGGATGATGATCACTGGCTAGTGGATACATGGAAGCGAGATTTTAATCACCAAAAGAAAAGGTTGGAGCAGATCTCGGAGCGTATAGCGCTAGATATCGAATGGGCTAGGGAAACCAGGGACGAGTTCTTGTGGTACCTCAAGTTAATGATGGGGTATGAGCTACCTACTGCTGAAATAAATCCAGAGAGCATAAAGCCACACTTCTTAAAGATCATGGAAGATGAGATGTCAGCTGAGGTCACCACTAACTTCATGAGCTTCGCTGCTCGAACCTTCACATAGTTAGAACTCTTCAAAGATAATGCTACTAAATATGATGATGACTGGAAAAATCTTGTCCGCAATTCCCAGGAATGGAGCTATCAGATTTTGTGATCCGACATCATGGAGTTGGACAAGTTCCAACCACTAATCTTGAGCTTTATGGAGTATGTTGTGTTGAAGAAGCGCGAAGGCAACCCAGTCATCGATGAAGAATTCCTTAAAGAATAGCTACATCAAAGGGCAACCAACTACAAGATGAAATTGCTATAGTGTTGTCACTAGATGACAAAATAGGGAAAAGACAAGAAAAGTCTTATAAATGAAATGTATTTGGGGGTAGGTGAAACCATAGTGTAAGGTGAATCTTGGCCACACAATGGAATCAAATCTTGGCCATTTATTTTGTTTTTTGAAAACTATAAATAGGGCTCTCCTCCTCTCATTTTAAGAGAGTTGAGTTGTTGTAAAGGCATGCTGCATAAATTATAATAGAAAATACAGTCATTTTCTGGTGTATTTCTAGGTTTCTCCACATGTTTCATGATTCTTCTCCCTTTAGTTAAAACTTTGCTTCAAGTTACTTAGCTGCTTTAGTTTCCTTAG
This sequence comes from Sequoiadendron giganteum, assembly GCA_007115665.2. Classification (NCBI taxonomy): domain Eukaryota; kingdom Viridiplantae; phylum Streptophyta; class Pinopsida; order Cupressales; family Cupressaceae; genus Sequoiadendron; species Sequoiadendron giganteum. The sequence goes on from CM021100.1 coordinate 76,077,236, forward strand.
TTAGCTGTAGTGGATTTAGTATGTTGTCTTTGGTTTTTAAGATTCATGTTGTGTGTATGCTTTCCTTGTCCATACTTTTGGTGATTTGCTACTGGTAAATGACTGTGCAAAGTTAGCCTAGACTATAATTTTATAGCTGCTCATTAAACCTTGTCTTTGTTCACATTATATGGCGGATGAATGATGAATATCTGCAGTCCCTAGAAGATAGCATAGATTTCATGACATTGTGAGAATTCAGATTAAGTGAAATTCTATTTAAGGAAACTATCCACAGTAGGAACCTCCATAATCACTATTCATTGGTAGTTGCGGGTCTAGGTACAATCCTTCTTCCTCGCTCTTTTTTCCTTTTTTTAGAAATAATTTGTGTTAAGGTTCATTGCACATTGTAAAGCCAAATTTGACAAAACAATGGAATCCAAGACTGTTGTCCGAGCCTACATCGCAGTGCAGTAATTCCATATTCAAAGAACTCCATTCATTGAATCAATTCTCCTACAGCTTCAAACCACGTAAGACCACCTTTTGATTCTAGCAAAATCACATCAAACAACTGATATATTCCAAGCACCATCATGACCTCACATCCGAGAGACCTTGGGATAGTGTTCTGCAATTTGATTATGGAAGATTGTCTTTCAAGAGAGGTAATGCACCTACATATTACTTGTGTTGTGAAGTGCATAAAAACACCATCAACAATGTTGTTTATAATTTTGTCTTTTGATCTAAATTTTTCCTTTAGGCCCCTCATGTAAAGGGCATTGCACCCTGTAAATGTAACTTATATTATCAAAAAAATTAATCATTGCAGCATTATAAATTTTCACCCTTGACAATTTAACACTATATTTTTCTTCCCCCCTAAGTGCATGGACCTAATTGTACACCTAATTTCTTAAATTATATACTTATAGCCCATTTAGAGATTTATCAATAAAACCCATATTGAAAACCAATGCATGAATTTAATATTTTTCTCCTGACACTTTACACTTTACAAAATTCACCTTAGGTGACTTGGTCCTCCTATTTTTTCTCCAAAATTTAGTATGTTGGAGTTGGAAATTTATTATTTGAATTTCAAATGTCAAATATTGGCTATAAAGATTTAATTTTTGGGAAATTAGAATAATTGCATATAAATACCTAGTCATTTCACCATTTGAAAACTAAGTGGCAATTAACAAGCAATATCTAGCAATTATTAGAGATTTTGTGATCAATGAATTATCAAGCAAGTCAAGAGCATTCAAGACCAGATTTATTGCAACAATTCAACATCAAGGCATCATGCCAAAGTTTATATGAGTTTTTTCATGTTTATGTTTAAAAAGTTTGGAAAAGGGGGGATCCTAGGTCCTCAATACAAAGAACCTAAGATTTAAGGGTCCTCTTCCCAAATTTCATTAGACTACCAACCACAAAGCCAAGAGATTGACTTTAAAACTCAATGGCGAGTCAATCAAACCTGGGTTGGTATTTCTTTTGGGTCTTAAGATGATTAGGAGTGAATTGAAATAATGAAACTAAATGAATTATATAAACTAATATGTAAAATGCAGATTCTTGAAGATATACAGACTGTAACAACACTTTTTGCAAGTAGATCTAGGAGATATTAGAGGGCATGCACGTGTCACCAAAAGTTGATTTTGATGTGTGTAAAGGGATTGGTTCAACCCTGAGAAAATGGATCCTTGATAGGGCTTTTGAAAATACATTTTATAGTCCTGTGGTGCTAGATTTGAGATGTTATTTTTAACTTACAAATTTGTCGAAATGATGGAAATAAATTCTACAACTTAGTTTCTATGTATTGAAAAGAATGATGACAAAAAATGCAACAATGAAAAATTTCTCTTCAAGATATCTTTAATCTTTCTTCAACCTATAATTTTCACATACACTAGTCAAACCCCCCATTTAGTGTTCCCACTTTCATAATGGCAATGTTAATGATAAAAACCTTGAATGGAAAGGAAGGAAATGATGAATGGAAACTTGTTGCAACTCACCACCATTCAATGGATTCCTTGAAGGACTAAATTTATGTGCATCTCTTCAAAGGAATTGTATCTTGCTTTATTGATTTACTTGAATGCTTGAATGTACAAAGACCTACAATGTTCATTAGCCTTCACAAGTCAACATGAACACACATAAACTTGAACATGATGTTAGGATCTTGATTTTTGTTACAATTGGTTGATAGTGTTGCTCTTGAATGCTCTTGAAAATAATTTAATCAATAGGATTTCTCTCATGAATTATGTTAGATTTTAAATGATAAAATAACTATGTATTTATAGGTGTTTATCTAATTTCCCAAAAATTAGATTCCAAAAGCCGACACTTAAAATTTGAATTTTTATCATTAAAATACTGCCAAAAACATATTTTAAATTGGGTCTTGACCCATAAAGGGGACCCATTTTCCCATGGGCGAATGGGTCCTAGCCTATATTTCCAAGAAACACATAATCCATAGTAATTTAATTATTAAATGAATTTATTTAATGTTGGCTCTCCTTTTTAGAAAATGATAAGAATAAGGCTTCGGAATGCATAATTTAACAAATTAGAAGCTTAAGTAAGTCCAATAAATCAAGGGACCCAAACGTAGTTTGAAATTCTAAATGTATGCTATTTCCTACACTACAATGTTATCACTTTGTTTGTGAATACTAACCCTTGTAGGTTTCTAAGAAAATCAAGCAAACAACTATCAAGCCTTAAGGAGATTTGTTTGAATTTAGTCCTTCAAGGAAGACATTTGTGAGTGGTGAGTTAAATTCCATTGCTGATTCATCATTCATTTATCATTTAGCCTCTATCCTTCAAAGGGATAAGCTCTCTTTCATTGGAATTGCCATTATGGAGGTGGAAACACCAACATAAGGTTTGACTGAGGAAAGCCCCTATATGTCACAACCCTTCCTCTCACTTTGAATGTGTAGGCTTTAGATTTGAAGAATATTGGGAGAATTTTGAAGGTTAATTATTCATTAGTGAATTCAAATCCTAAACCTTGACAACATACAAAAACTCAATTATCTCAACAACTAGAGAAAGAAATCTCTAGTCTAGCTCTAGAGGACTATGAAAGTAGATCAAAATTCCAATTAAAAGGACACTGAAACCTTAGGTGACTTATTCCTCCATTTTCGGCCCCAAATTTATATCACAGGTTTATAGAACTCTTCTCAATCTATTTCTAAAGTATAAATTTGTCTATGACTTTTTGGATATGTTGGTTTTGCATTAGAATAGTTATTTGCATTATTAGCATAGTCATTTTGTTGCATCTCATTCAAAAACCCATTCCAAATTTGGTCAAGGGAAGGTTGACTCACCTTTTAGGTTGTAAGTTAGTCCTAGTTGAGCCCCCAAGGTAGAAATGAGAAACACACACTAGGTCTACAAGGTGTGTACTCATAAAAAGGGTGGCATAAATGGGAAGGACGCACTAGGTCTATAGGTGTGTACCCATTTTTTAATCCATACCAAAAGTCATACTCCCATATAAATTTGATAAGGTGCCACAAAAATGATCATTGCTTCATAAGGCTAGAAAGCTACATTATGCTAGACACCCATGGAATACATGGAGCCAATAGAAAGTAAGTTTTATTATGCTCGGTGGCTATGAAAAAGTTTAAATGCAAAAAGGTAAACAATCAAAATAATCAAAGGGGTTTTACTTTATGCATGGAAGGTCACACCTTAGGTAACATCGCACTTGAAATCACCACCAAGAGAGGAGTAGTCAAGGAATAAAATATTCACACCAAATAGAGAATACAAATAATAGCATTACCACCAAGGAGAAAATCATATTCCAATACAGGCGACACTCTTGTAGGACATCAAGTCTAATATCACTATAAAGAAGACATGTCACATGAATTAAGAGGACCACACTTCCTAGGATATGTATATTAGAATCACTAAGAAGAGTCCATGCAAACAATGATCAAGGGATGATATGCCCCCACTTAAAATGTCAACATACTTGCTATGTTGGTATTTTAAGGAGGAAGAGGGTATCCTTGAAAAGAAAGAACAACTCCCCAAAACAAGTTATCCTTTCCCTCCAACCTTAGAGACAAGGAAAACCACACCAAGGACCATCATGATGTTTTCATGAAAAATATGGTTGCATCTAAGATTGTAACACCATGAATGGAAATGATCAAGACACATAACGCTACAAATTCCACATAGTGATGAGCAACATGATAGGATGAAGATCATTATAGATTAGAGGAACTAGGTGCATCAACACATGGAAGAGCATCACAACCATTAATTTGTTGTATTTTATTACTTGAGGACTTAAATTCATTGGTATAATGATCGTGCACTTGATGATATGCATAAAATGAGCTTTTGTTGTAGAATTTCTTTCAAGTTCTTGGAGGGAGAGTAATTTGGTTGGCTTTGAGATGCATCGACAAGATATTCTCATGATCAATAGTAGGGGACATTTCTTTCTCTTGTGAAGAACCACTTGACTTATTATTAAAAGAGGTCATACATACAGTAGATGATAAAGAATTTGATGAAGATGGAGATGAAGGTTGGAAACCTAGACGGGTGATCCCACAATGCTGGTTTACAATTTCTAGGAGATTCTGATTTTTGATGAAATCACATATTTTTAGGAAATATAATGATTTAAGCCTTAAAAATTTCCATTTTAAAGATTCCAATTTAAGAGGGTTTGATCAAACCACCTTAGATCAAACCCCCTTGTATAGAACCATACCTATAATGGAGTCTCCTTTACACCTATCAAAATGCTGATAAAAAACCACTTTTGATTTACCTTTTGGGGGATCAAATGAATTCATTTAAAATTTATTTTTTGTAAGTATGTAGTCCTTATTATAAGCTTCCCAAAAAGTATAATTTTAAATAAATTTAATTTAATTATTATATTTATTTTTTATTTCTTGTGAATGTAGGTTTTTCACCAAAAATCAAGCTCTTTGTTCTACACATGTGGAAAAATAGTATAGAAAAAATGTCAAAAATCACTAGTTTGCACCATCTTCAAATTCCTCATGGTTCAGTCATTGTAGGTGCCCAGAATTGAAGATTTAGTTAGAAAAAACCACTTTAGTGTCTAGTTTGTCCAAAAATTGTAAACCAGTATTGTGGGATCACCAAGACTCTACTTGGAAGAGTATGATATAGAATTCACTTGAATCCTATCATTTTGTTTCATGTTTTCATTACATCCGTGTTTACAAAATTTTTTTTATCCAGGACCATAACATGCTTCCAACTTAAATGAATATATTTTATCTGCATTGTATTCCTTTGAGAAATATTTTCTTCTTCCCAAGCATGCAAATGCATCTTCCTCTCATAGGGTATGGGAGTTGAAGAGTTCCCATCACCACCGTGGGGTGATTTTATTGATTTAGAATCAGGTTGAGAAATTGAAACATAAGACTGTGTTGGTTTAGACTGTGATATTTTATACTCCCATAAAGGAGGGTGTAAAATCTAGTGAACCCCAATCACCCCCAAAACATATGTTTGAGAATCTTTGCAATTTGAGGGCAAGATTTGAGAATCTAATGGCCCACAATCGTCATTTAAGAGTTTTGGTGTAGGTGAAAGACAATTACCATCAACTTGTATAGATTCTACCTTTGAAGTTGGCATCAAAGTATTAAGAGATTTGGAAGTGTTATAATTATCTTAAACTTGTGAATTACAAATTTTTCCATCTTCTTTAATTGTGTATATCTTGTTATATTCAAACTTCATCTCATGGCGAAGATTAGATGGGACTCCTTTCATGGCATGAATCCATGGTCTTCATAGGAGAAGGTTGTATGAAAGGGGTCCTAGCATGATATGGATAGGGGTAGGAAAAACCATAGGTCCAACCTTGATGGGTAATGTGATCATTCCTAATGATTTCTCATTAACGTTTTCAAAGCCATGAATATTAAAATCATTAGGTTTTATAATATTCTTATCCATGCCAATTTTATTTAGGAGATCAATGCTATGAACATTAAGACCCTCTCCATTTTCTATGAGAGTATTCCTAACTCCAGTTTCATTAATGATTGTGTTTATCATTAAGGCCTCATGTTTATTTTAGATCTCAAGCGAGGGTAATCCATGTTGAGGGAATGTGATATCCAACTTTTTCACTTACATACAATCAAATGAGATAGCTATATCATTTGGTTTAATAGAATATTGCACATTAGTCTTCTAAAAAATATCTTGGAGCATCCTATTGTATGTAGGTGATGTTTGAATCAAATCCCAAAGGGAGATGTTTACTAGAATACGATGAAGTTTCTCAAAAAGATCATACTCTTTACCACTACGCTGAGGAATGCTATATGTGAGAAATTGTGTGATAACTTGGTGCCTATAACATATGCTTACTAGTTAGTTTCCTTTCAAAGTTCAAGATATGGCCAGGGGGTTTAAGAGGTCTTGTAATGAGAGGTGACTTAGGATATGCACTCATTAAATGAATTTATAAGGTTACCTTAGCCTCTTCATCTATACCATCTTTTGAAAGAAATGTCTCAATGATACCATCTTCTTTTTCTACCATATCTTTCTGAATGGGTAAAGCATTGGGAGAGGGACAAAAAAGATCTCATGATGCTCAATAATTGGGTCTTCTAACACCAAGATACATTCATCACAAGTAGGAGAGGTATCAAGAGAATAAAAACAAAGATTTCCATGATTGCCAATGATTGTATGCTCTTGTATCAAACATCCTCATAAATGGGGGGTATATTGGGAGATGAACGAATAATAGGAAAAGTGATGTTAAGGAATGTGTCAATGATCTCATTTTCTTGTGCTATAATATCCTCCCAAGTGGGAGAGGTAGGGGGAGAGGAAAAAATAATATTCTCAAGATGCTAAATGATTGGGTCTTCTAATACCAAGATACCTTTGTCACAAGTAGGATAAGTATCAGAAGGAAAACTAGGATTATCATGATTGTCTATGATTGCATACTCTTGCACCAAAACATTATCACAATTAGGAGAGACGTTAGGAGATAAATGAAGGATAAGAAAGGTTATATTAATGTTGAATGCACAAGACAATTGAGAGGGGGGTGAATAAGTTGTACATTAAAACATAAAAAACCTCATTAAAATCTAGATTTGCATTAATCCTTAAATCCTTATCATGCATTAACATAATGTAAACATGAGAAAAATTAATGAAAACACATTCATACACCTGAGAAAACTCGATTTACTTGGAAAACCCAGGGATGGAAAAACCATGATGAGTATTATCTCACAATATAAAGTAATTGCAACAACGAATACAATAGGCTCACTATCAGAGGGATCACTGCCCAAAAGAAAGAAGGGATTACTATGAATGGCTCAGTACTAGATTAGAAAGAAGAGTATAGAAGATTGTTACAATGATAAATCCATCTTAGAGCAACAAAAAGGTTCCACCACTACTTCACCAAAACATTTACTCTCTTTGAAGAATGTAGACACCTTCTGCTCACTGCTTCTAATAGTCTTAGTCGTTAAAGCTCACACTTCATTTCACACTTTCACACTTCACATCATAATTCACAACACACACACTTCACTTTCACATCCTTCATCAACTCAACATATATACCATCTTCAACCTTGAAAATAATCTACAAGGTCAATTATGGACCTCAAACATGCAAATTAAAATTAGGTTCGTACCAAAACATTCCCACGATGGAGAGGAGCAAAGGTGGACCACATCACACCTTAACTAAGACCAAAATCCATGCATACATGCCTCACCACACTTCCAAAAACATCGAAGCATATCCGTAATTAGTGTAAACGCCCAAGGTCGACCAAACCTATGTTAGCACCATTAAATATTTAAGTACATGCTTCACCAAATCCAAAGATGACTCATGGACCAAACAAAAAACTTAAACACAATCTATAATATTCCATCAACACCTCAAAATCCAATAAATCCTTCAAAACAATATACACCTAAAGAACATGCTCATTCTGTACAACCAGATAACCTTCCACACACTGTAACTCATGAATCAAACGTTGTAGAGCACCAAAACTCAAATAACTTAGACTAAAGATATATATGAACAATATAAGAACACTTCTAGATCCACAAAACTAGAAACCACCACGTGGAGAAATTTGGAGCAAAACCATTTCTCCCATACTACACTACAACATAGTTCACACACTGGTGAACACAAATTCTTTTGTTGAATGATCCAGAAAATGAAACTCTGAATATAACACCTTTGAAAACCTCTGATCAACATATATGAACCACACAAGTAGATATTAAACCATGAAGAAATGCATAGAGAAATACTAAACACTACTATGCCATACTAAATGCTCTTTACCACACTTTTTCCTCTTTTATTTAAATTTTCTTAAAAGAACTTAGAAACCAAGCACTAAAAACACCTTCTCAGCATCTCAACCACACAAGAGGTTGAACATCCACAAGAATATACTCATCAAAGCAACACTAGTGGTTGACATCAGTGATACTACTAATGACAACATAAAGCAACTAATGAAAGCATCTCCATAGGTTGACATCAATGCAAAAACAAACATCTATTGACATCAATGACAAAACATAATTCCAAAAATATCCCCCTTTTTTTATTGATGGCAACACATGATATGAAAAAAAATCAACAACCACAATCAACTTTGATCAACAACATATACTGCATATTAGTGCACATTTCTCCCCCTTACATTAGAATTTATACTTTCCAACACTTTCTCTTTCTCCCTCTTACTTCATAAGGTTTTTCCATTAAATATCTCCCTCTTTGACAATAATGGAAAAGGGCAACACATATCTTCTTTTCTTTTATTTCCCTTTGACATCAATCACACACACTTTCTCTCCCCAATGGAAACACCTATAAGGGACAACAATTGCTCCACGACCATTTCTTTTACTTCCTTTGACAACACCAACAAACATAATGATAAAACTTAATCCTCCTGACTACAAGAACCAACAATGCCACAACCTACTCCCCTTGAGAGGTAGCCACCAACATCATTCTAGAACAAAGAATGAATCTTGAAATCCATTAGACTAATGCATTACCTTATGCATCTAATTGAAAGAAGGATGGGAAATAACCCCTAACTTCTCTCTGAGATACTCAAAAGTATCCTTAGGAAGATCCTTTGTGAAGATATCTACAACTTGATCTTTAGTAGGCACATACTCCAACTTCACCTCATTATTTACAACCTCTTCCCTTAGAAAGTGATACCAGATTGAGATATGCTTTTTCCTTGAATGTATTACTAGGTTATTTGAAATGTTGATAGAAATTTTATTATCACATAAGATAGAAATTGGTTTATCATATGACACTTTGATATCCTTCAAGGTTTTCTTCATCTAGAACATCTCTATGTAACATGATGTTGAAACAATGTATTATACCTTTGCAATAGATAAAAACAATAAATATTACTTCTTACTTAGCCAAGACACCAACCTGCTTCCTAGAAAGAAAGCACCACCTCTTGGAATTCTCCTATCATCCACACAACCTGCCCAATCTCCATCTGTATAAACACTTAGAGAGTAATCAGTATCCTTTTGATACCATTAACCATGTCCTCAATTTCCTTTCAAGTATCTAAATATTCTTTTTACTATTGTCACATATGACTCTCAAGGATCTTCTTGCTATCTAGCCACAAGACAAACTGCATGCATGATATATGGTCTAGTAGCAATTACATATAGTTGTCCTCTAATCATTGATTTGTACTTTCTTTGGTCATCCTTAGGAGAATATTTATTCTTACACAGTTTGCAACCAATAACCATAAGAGTACATATCAGTTTAGAGTCTTCCATTCCAAAATTATCAACATTTCCTTGACATACTTTGATTATGAAATGAATATACCTTTTTCTATCTGATTGATTTGAAGTCTAAGAAAGAAATTCATCTCCCAAAACATAGACAGCTCAAACTCTTCTTGTATCTCTTCTGAAAATATTTTTCACATTCTTTCATTTCCTCCAAAGATTATATCATCAAAATACACAACCACAATCAAGATTTTATCTTTCTCAATTTTAAAGTAAAGTTTTCTATTTGCGGTACCTTTAATGAATCCTTGCTGCAACAAGTACCTATCCAATATTGCATAAAAAGCTCTAGGAGCTTTCTTGAGTCCATATAATGCCTTCTTCAATTTGTAGACCATATTAGGATCATCTAATAACTGAAATCCTTCCAGTTGTTCAATGTATACCTCTTCTTCCATATCCATCTGATAAAATTTCAAATCCTTATGTGCTGCAAAATCCAAAAACATCCTAATAGCCGCCATCCTTTCCACTAGATAAAATGTCTCTTCAAAGTCTATCCCTTCTACTTGTGAGTAGCCTTTACACACATGACTTTCCTTTTTCCTAACAACTTCTCCATTCTCATTTAGCTTGTTTCAGAGCACCCATTTAGTTCCAATCACATTCTTGTTCACTAGCATTGAGACAAGTTCCTAAGTTTGGTTCTTCACAATCTGCATCAATTCTTGTTCTATAGCATTGATCCAAAATTGACCTTTTCATGCCTCAATCACTATTTTAGGTTCAAATTTGGAAAGTAAACATAAATTTACTTGTTCTTCTATTATAAAAAAATTTCTCCTTGTCAATACACCTCTACTTTTATCACCAATTATATGATCTTTAGAATGATTCCTACACATACTTATGGGTCTTAGAGATCCTTTTTGGAGCTTCATCCTCTTCAACTTGCACTTATTTTTCCTTATCTTCATCCTTTTCTTCTTCTTTGCAAGAAGACTCATTTTATTCATATCCATCTATCAACACTGAGATTTTATGTAAGTCTTCGTCCACTTTGACACTTGCACTTTCAACAATCCTTTTTAGCTTCTTTTTGTAGCACCGATAAGCCTTTCTTTTTGTAGAGTATCCAAGGAATATTCCTTCATCAGATATTGCATCAAAATTTCCTATGTTTTCTTCATCTCTTCTGATATATCACTTGCTTCCAAACACTTTGAAATATTTGATAGTAGAGGTTCTTCCATACCAAAACTCATAGGGACTCTTTTAACTATTTGTCCTTTCTTACACTCTGTTAAGTATATACACTATTCTATGAATTGCTTATCTTTGGTAGAAATCCGGTAAATTTTCTTCCTTCATAATTTTCCTTGTTTATTTCTAAACCATTCTATTCTTTCTTTCCACCACTCTATTTTGCTGAGGAGTCCTAGGAGCTAACAAATGTCTCTTTATTCCATGATCTTCACAAAAATTGTTAAAATCATTGGAGGTGAAATCTCTACCTATATCAAATTTTAAGCATTTGATTTTCATATCCATTTCATTCCCAACCATAGATTTGAATGCCTTAAACTTATATAGAGCTTGTGATTTTTCCTTGAGAAAAATCACCCAAGTCATTCTAGAGTAATCATCAATCAACAACATAAAATACATGTCACTTTTTGTAGGTCTACAAATATTTGTATGCACCAACTCCAAAGGTCCTATGGAAGAATACTCTTTAACATTGAATGTTTTTCTTGTTTGCTTCCCAACTTGACATTCCTTACAAACTACATTTATAGGATTTGCAATCTTTGGAAGATCTCTCACAACATGAGTAGAACTGATTCTAACTAGGCTATCAAAATTGATGTGACACTTTATTCTATGTCATAGCCAACTTTCATTGATTTGAGTTATAAAACACATACCATTAGAACCCTTAAGCTAATAAACATTTCCATCTATCCTTCTTCCTACAACAACTAGAGTTACAAAGCCTTTCCTCATCTCACAACCACCATCCTGAAATACAAGATTGTATCCTTTACTACACATTTGTCCTACACTTAGAAGATTATACCAAAGACCCTTCACATTAAGAGCATAATCAGTATTATGCTTTCCATCAAAATTGATTGAACCTTTTCCACATATCTTAGTAGATGTATCATAACCAAACTTAACAAGACCACCTTCAAAATTTTCAAGTTTAACAAACGTACTTTTATGACTGTCATGTTATTTGATTATCTGCTATCAAAAATCCATTAGTTTTTGTCTTCTCTAGCATGAAAAGCAGTCACCATAGTCCCATTATGACCTGTTTCTAGAGAAACTTCCTTCATACATCTCTCAGAGTTGGTAGACTTAGTTCCAACATTTAGATTCATGAACAGGAATTCATCATTTTCATCATCAGATATACTGGCATCTTCTTTAACATAATAACTTCTCTTGATTGCTTTACCTTTATTCTCCCTAAATCTATCATTTGAAGCTTTGAATGAACATATTGAAGCATAATGACCTATCTTTCCACAATTAAAATATTTGAAAGGTACAACTTACCTCTATATTTTCTAGTACCCTTTTTCAGTCTCCTCACAAAGTTTGCTTCTATCTCATCAAACTCATCTGGATCAGATTCCTCATTCTTCTCTACTTTTAAACTTTAAAATCAATCTCTCTTCTTGAATCACTTGGACCAAACTCTCTCAATTCAAAAGTAGCTAAAGAACCAAACAGTTGATCTCTAGAATAATGATCTAAATTTTGAGTTTCTTCAATAGTAGAAACCTTATGACTTTAAGATTTAGGAAGAGTTATTAATACCTTTTTTACCACATCATCTTATTCAATTTTTCCATCAAGGCCTCTAATGGAATTGACAACTTCATCCACTTTATACATGTAGCTTGTGATATCTTCATCTTTAGTCATCCTTAGGGTTTCAAATTTACTCTTCAAATTCTGCATCTTTGCTTGCTTCACCTTATCATCTCTTTCATAGATACTTTCCATCTTTTTCCCAATCTCACCATTAGTTTTAAGAATCAACTTTCATTTAAGTTCCAAATTAGAAAGACCACTCAAAATAGCATACCTTACTTTTCCATTGTTCTCATACACCATGATATCATCATCGGTACTTGAACCATTGTAGGCATTGTATATCTAGTTTCAACATACTTCCAAACTCTAAACCCTAGAGAAATAAGGAAACCTTCCATCCTGTTCTTACAAAATGCATAATCAGATCCATCAAATAGAGGAGCCTCTTTGTGCACCATCCTATATCTACTTCAAGAAATTAATATTTCTTCCAAGGAACCTTGCTTTGATACCAATTGTTGAATTCACAAGACAACTGAGGGGGGATGAATCAATTGTACATTAAAATATCAAAACCCTCATTAAAATTTAGATCCACATTAATCCTTAAACCCTTATCAAACATTAGAATAATTCAAACATGAGAAATAGTAATGAAAACACATTCATACATTTGAGAACACTAGATTTATCTGGAAAAACCAAGAAGGGAAAAACCACGATGAGGATTAGCTCACACTATAAAGTAATTGCAACACCAAATATAATAGGCTCACCATCGAAGGGCTCACTTTCCAAAATAAATAAGGGATCATTTCCAAATTAGAAAGAAGAAGATAGAAAATTGTTACAATGATAAATCCATCTTAGAGCAATAGAAAGGTTCCACTACTACTTCACCAGAACATTCACACTCTCTTTGAAGAATGTAGAGACCTTCTGCTCACTGCTTCTAGTAGTATTAGTCATTAAATATCACACAACACTTCACATCATAATTAACATCAAACAAAATTCACTTTCACATACTTCATCAATTCAACACACATTTATACCATCTTCAACCTTGAAAACAATCTACAAGGTTGATTATGCACCTCAGACGTGTAAATTCAAATTAGGTCAGCACCAAAACATTCCTTTGGTGGAGAGGTGTAGTGTAGAAAAATGTAATCCTTTACATTTTCACACTTTTTTTGGGCCCTCTTACTTAAATGGACTTAATTATGCCTTAATAAGCCCTATTTTACACCTACAAGCCTAATAAATTACATTTATTTGAAAGGGAAACCTGACAATAATTAATTCCAACACATAACACTTTACCTTGAGCAATGTGGGTTCCAGGAGTAGGGACCTAGGACCTATTAACCCACCACCCTAGGCCTTTGAGCCTAAATTTAAATTATGTTTTTGGCGGTATTTTAACATCTCTAAATTGAAATTTTGATGTCAACTTGTAATGTTTATTTTTTGGGATATTAAGGATACATACCTATATATACAAGGTTATTTTATCATTCAAATTTTAGAATTCTTAAGAAGTAATCAAGTGAGAAAAAGTATAGAAAATTTATGATCAAAGGAATTCAAGAGTAGATTTATTAGTGATTTATTATAGAAATCAAGATCTCAAGCATCATGTCAAAGTCTTCTTAAGAATAATGCATGTTTTTGGAGCTAACATTATGATGTAGGTTTCAAAAATTCAAGCAATAATTCAAAGTCACATTTCAAGCATCAAGATATACATCCATTGAAGCCATTCCATGCAAGATAAAGATCAATATTGCATCTTTCTAAAGGTTTATTAAATGGTTTTATGAGTTGCAACATTTCTTTGTTCATTCATCATTCCTTTCATATTTCATTATTTCAATTCAAGGTTTAATTACCCAAACAAGGTTTGACCAAGGAAAACCCCCATTCACCAAAAACAAACAATTTTTCTCTCATGTGTTTGTGTTGTAGATTTTAGGTTGAAGAAGGATTGAAGATCTCTTAAAGTGCAAGATTGGAAAAGTTGTCGTCAATTACAAAAAACTCACCTACAAATCTGATTTTTGACTTTTCAACATTGCAACTTGGATCAAACATAACCCACAGATTTACATCAGAGGCTCCCAAAAGCTTTTTGAAATCCCTGACAAAAGACTGATTCACCCATGTGTGAATGAGTCCTAGGCAACGTCCCAAAAATTCCTTTTGGTGATTGGTACATAGTGTTCTAACCTTCTCGAATTGTAGAAAATTTGTTGTTTTTGTTAATATTGAGCTTTATATTGTTGTTTCAAGTTTGAATAGGCATAATTGAGTAGATTTTCTATTTTTAGTTTTTCTCCAAAAAGTGTTGTTCAGGCTGAAACCCCCATCCTCAAGCATAATGAAATAAGTAGATTCCTTCATTAAGTTGAATCACCTAAGGGTTGTTATTCAATTCTTTGTGTGGATCTCATTTCCTAACGAAATAAAGGAAAATATGTCTATATTTGGTGAACCTCCCTCTAACAACAATAAATACCACATTTTTCAGTTGTTTCATTCTAGTGAACCTGACGTTCTTGCACTATATACTTTTTGAATTTGGAGTCCATTCAAACCCTAGATCTAGGATTTGCATTGATTTTCATCTCATTTAGGGTTTTATTTTTGTATTTTTGCATTCTTTAAAATATGAAAAATATAAAAATTTCATTCACTTTGTAGAGTATTTGCATAACATTGCATGATCAACAACTTAAATAATAAATTGAATCAAAATTGCATTTCAAATTAGGTCTTTTTTCTTTCCATTTAGCATCATTTTACACTTGCATTTAGATATGATTTTCTAGAAATTTGAAGCCGTAACTACCTATTTGCAACTAGAATCTAAAAGCATAAATATCCACTCATAAATCTAAAACTTATTTTTTCAAAACCCTGAAGTGAGACCCATTCACCCATGGGTGAATGAGTCCTTGATCAGGCTTCTTTTTGAATTTTTGGGCATTAAAAACCCTTAGTTTGCATTTTGTATTTCTGCATTCAGATCTCTCTTTCAATTTCCATAATTTTTGTTTTATGAAATTATTCACATTTAATTGGTCAAATTAAAGTGCATTTCAAAATCAAAATTGGAGACACCATTTTCAATTTTTGGCATAGTATAATCAACATATTATCTTGTTTAAAATCTGGAAATTGCTATCTCTTTGAATTATATTTCTTATTTTTGAGTGGTTGTTGCATTTATCTAATGTATACTATCCATTTTGGGTGCACCTTAGGTTTGGTGAAACTTGTATGAGCTTCAAAACTTGGTGTCCTATTTCCAATACTATCATGAGATGTATTTTGAGACTCATGTCATCCTGTGATAGATCACTCATTGTGGATCTTAGGTTTTCTAACTCTTTCACTCATAGTGTTGACACTATTCAACCGACTATAGACCATACCATTGGCACTTCATTTCCTATGACCTCCTTACCAATAACTAATGTGACTAATGCTCAATCAATGATTGCTAATGCATGTCCCTCAAGAGAACCTAAGAAAATTAGATGAAGAATTTGACAAATTGCAAAACTTTATGAGTTTTGAGTACATTGTTGGTACTATGATTCCTATCATAGATAACATGAGAAGAATGATTGAAAATGAACAAGAAATAGAAGTTAGGTGTAACATATCCCACATCATTAACAACCATGTCCCTACAATGACTAATTATGCTCAAGCTTTAGGGTATACCCAAAGTCAAGGTGGAAATCCAATTCCTCCTTCCACAATTATGACCTCTATTCTGACATAAACTAATCCAACTGTTACTACAACCATACAACCTACTAGAAATTCCAATACTTCCTTATGTGTCTCCATGGGGAATCCCTTTAGCTTTACAGTGCATTCAAATCTCACATCTCCTAACCCATCTCACCTCAAAATTTTACAATTCAGTTTCCCTTCGAACACATATACACCTCCAGCCTATTCACCTCCTTCACACAACACAAGCAATGATCTCATCCTTAACCAACTATTGAAAAGTGTTTCATCCATCCAACAACAAATTGCTACATTAAACCAAAATAAAAATGACCAACCTTCACAATATGTAAAAAGAAACCCCTTATCATTGGAGATATTGAGAACACAAATGCCACAAGGTATAGAGATTCCAAGATTTGAGAAATGTGGTGGGAAAGGAGATCATGTTAGTGATGTTTCTGCATACACATCCTTATGTAGTGACTTCATTTTTTAGGATAAACTCTTGGCTAAAATATTCCCTATATCCTTGAAAGATATTTCCTTAGAGTGGTTTTGTTCCTTATCAAATAACTCAATGTGTTCATTAAATAAACTTGTTGATTCATTTCTTAACCATTTCCAAGTGCACATGGGTCTTAAGATGACCTTAGCATATTTAATGAGATGTAAGAAAAAATATTATGAAAAGTTCACTGACTTTATCTCTTGTTATCTCATCAATGAATTTTTATTTACAATTTGCAAAATAAGCTTCAAGATAAGATTGGGATGATTAAATTTCCCTCCTTCACACAATTGTGTACAACCTTTCATGATTACCAAAATTCAGTTAGTAGTCATGAAGTGAAAACTCTCTCTAACCATCTGGAAAATTTTGAATTCGCACCTCAAACCAACTACCAACCATTCAAGAAAAAAATAAGGGATTTATACAACTCAATTCCCCTCACCCAAATCAAAATGTTGACACTCAAGTGGCTTCTATAAAGGAAAACAATCCATATACATTTAGGGAAAATAATAGATAATTTACCTCTCTACACGATACCCTTCATTCCATCATGTTGCAAATCTTAAACAAGAACTTAATTTCCTTACCTCTTGTTAGAGGTCCTGATCTTACTAAGCCTTTACCTCCCAACTATATAAAAATTCCTTTACCATTATCACTAACAAAATAGACATGATATGAAACATTGTAAGCATCTTAAACATATTGTGCAAGACCTCATTGATTCTAATTACATTCCAATTGGTGGTGTTAATGATCAAGGTAATAAGCTTGTCTCCCCTCCCAACCAAAATTTTCAAATTTTTACCTATCCTATGTCAAATCATAACATATCCTTTGTCAAAGCTAGTGAAAGAAGAATGATGTGATGAATGTTGACACAAATGATAACAATATGAATAATAATGAGGAAAATCATATGGAACATATGATTGGAATCATTAAATTTAAACCTAATAAGGGCCTAACCAATATGTCCCTTGATATTTCTTTCATACAAAATTACATACTTAAACATGCACCCGATGGTCCTCTTTACATAGCTAGAAGAATCAATGACAAGCCTACTGATGGGATATTAAGTGATCCTGTTTGTGTAGACAATGTGATAACTAAATAATTATTTTTTGTGCATGAACTTTATCAAGATACTTATGAACAATAGAAATCATGGGACAAAACACATAATGGTTTTGCTAGCCCTACGATAGGTTTAATAACTCTTCCTGTACAAGTTAGACCAAAAATATTGAATGTCTCATTCTCCATCATCCCAACGTCAGATCAATTTCGTGTGAATTTAGGCTACCCATGGATTTGCTCCATGAAATTCATCCCTTTGGTAGTACATAAATGCTTAAAGTTTCCATTTGGCAAAGAGATCTTTACCATGCACCATAGTCGCTTTAATCTTGTGTCTTCTCATAGGAATTTATCATTGTATTTATTTTGGCCCAAACCTATGGAACCTATTAGGCCTTGTGAGGACTTCTTTTTCAAATCTTATCAAAAGTTTAAGGCAAAGCACATAGAAAAAATATCCCTTAGCAATATACCTTAGCCCACGATTGAGCCTCCTATCATAGATGAAACCATGATTGAACCAAAATCCCTTCCAAGTAACCAAGACCAAAACATAGCAAATCCTCCACCTATTTCCTATAAGAGACCATGAGATACCAAAATAAGTCTCATTGTGCCTCCTAAAATTAATCAAGTTTATAAATTTAAAGAGAAAGTGGTTGAACAACCTCCCATGGTTCCTTTCATTCCTCCCTTATGAGAAGAAAATAAACCTATGGTTGAAAAACCCTCTCCTACACAATCACAACTCGAAAACAAAACAAAAAGAAACCAAAATACTAGAGCGTAGGCCTAGATGTTGTGCTATTGCTTATCTAATACAAGAAAAACATGAAAAAACAACTCAAAATAAAAAAAAAATCTCAAGCATTGCATTATGAATCTCCACCTTTGCCAACAAGAAAATCCTAAATCTCAACCACAACAAGAACAAGCACCTTCCATGGATATTATTATTAGACCTATTGTGATTAACTCAGATGAAGATGATTTAAGAAGATTTTACATGTGTGCCATATTTTTGTTAAGAATGGTGTAGACTTCTTGGAAGTCCTGTTCCAAAATATTAGTGAACCCAAGGAGGACCAATTGTACTTTTTTGAATTAATGGAGAAATATTTTTTAACCAAGGGAAAGGAAAAAAAGATGTGAAAGATGGTAGTAAAGACCCTACTACTAAAGGGTTTGCTGATTGGAAGAAGTCCCTTGATGCTTAGAAGAAGGAGCCATTGAACATGATTGATCTGCATAGGAGCTAGGAGCTTGAGGTGGCCAACACCTTAAGCAGTATTAAATAGTGCCCAATTCTCCTTGTTTCTTGTTTACTTTCTGCTAGGTCTCAGTTTTCTTTCTATTGTTTGTTGTTTTGATGTTGTTGGGTGCTGCTAATGGTTTACTGTTTTATCTCTCATGCAACACCCTATTTGTTTTATTTTTTTTGGTTTTGTTATGTTGTCGGTATCTCTTTATTCTATCTTCTAAGAAACATTTTTTATCTTAAGTTGTAAAGGGTTTAGGTCACTTCAAAACTTGTTTTTACTGTATATAATCAAAACTTGGATGATGATGATGAGACTACTAAAATTGATGAGGAAGTGCATAATGAGATGAATTTATTGTTTCCCTCTTCTATGAGCTTAGATGATAACAACTGTGATGATCCTCCTAAAAGAGTGACTCACCATGTGTTGAACCTGGTGATGTTCCTAGTACAACACTCATTGTCCCTTTGGCTAGTTATCTACCTTCAACATATGTTGAACTAGATTGGGATGCTGACGACCTATTATAGTTTGACTCGCATGTAACTTACTAGTCTTTTTATATGTTCTTTTCATTTTCTTTTTGTGTGATTGCATGTGGGAAATGTGAACCCCCATATTCTTTTTTTTGACATGTCTTTATGTTCATTCCTCTATTTGTATCTACATTCTTTTATATGTAGTAAAATTTTATCTTTTTCCTTTGGGGATGATGCAATGCATCGAGACATTTAGGTCTCTTCAATGTTGACCCAAAAGAATTTTTTTTTTCTCTCTCTATGTGTCATTCTTCCAATTCTATGAGTATTTGGGGAATGATGACATTTCTAAGCTCTATAATAACATTGTAGCAAAGAAATACATTGACCCTAAATCTTTGGATCCTTATGTGTTTGGTATTTCATTTGGGGGCAACCTCTTTTTCATGACACAAATTTATTTGGAAACATATGTTTCACATAGGGATTTCCAAATAAGCTCTCATGTCTTCTTTAGCATCTATCATTTGCTAGTTTAAAGTAATTTCTTGCAACATGGTGTTTATAAATTTTTAAAAAGTGGGGGCATACATTGGAATTATTATTTTGACATTTTTTACTATGATTCATGTTTCAAAGTGTGGTCTTCTTATTTTATGTGATGTGTCTTATTCTTGGTGGTGTTATTGGGTTTGATGTCCTCTAAGATTTCAACCTTTCTAAGCACATGACATTCCTCTCAATGGTGATGCTATAGATTGCATTCCCTAAGTTATGAATCTTTTATCCTCGACGTGTCCTCTCTTGGAGACATTAGGCATGATGTTACCTAAGAGGATACCTTACATGAAATAAGAAAAACCCCTTTGAATATCCTATTTTCATGTTTTTTCATGAGTGCTTAGCATAATGCAACTTGCTAAGCCTTATGAAGCTTGAAGCTCATATTGTATGGCACCTTATCAGAGTTATTGGAGGTATAACTTTGGTATGGTTAGTACAATGGGAGATTCTAGACCTAGCATGAATTTATCATTATAAAAAAAGATCTTATAGACCTAGCATGACTTTCTCACTTAGCTACTTTCTAGGGGCTCACCTAGTGGACAACAGATTTCACTAGCCCATGTGATCATATTGTTGTTTGCATAGTGGACAACGGGTTTCACTTGTCAACATTTTTTGGAAAAATAGTGAAGGCTTGATCCACCCCTTTTTATTTTTCCTTCTTTAGTCTTTGAAATTATATGTTTTTGTATCCTATCTTGTTATTGCATATCATACATCTTGTGTTTTCCTTTGTGCTTATGTTGTTTTTCCATGGGATCTTGAACTTGGAGGCTTGGCCACCTCCTTGATCTTTGTCATCCTATCTTACTAAAATTTGTACATATGGACCCCCTCTTGGTGCATATTTGTCTACTTTAGTGTAAGTTATCACTTGCACTCATCCTCTCACTAAAGTGGGGACTAAATTTAGTGTAGAAAAATGTACTCCTTTACATTTTCACACTTTTTTTGGGCCCCTCTTATTTAAATGGACTTAATTATGCCTTAATAAGCCCTATTTTAAATCTACAAACCTAATAAATTACATTTTTTTGAAAGGGAAACCCGACATTAATTAATGCCAACACATAACACTTTACCTTGAGAAAGGTGTGTTCCAGGAATAGGGACCTAGGACCCATTCACTCATGGGCGAATTGGTCCACCCTAGGTCTTTGAACCTAAATTTAAATTATGTTTTTGGTGGTATCTTAACATCTCTAAATTCAAATTTTAATGTCGGCTTGTAATGTTTAATTTTCGAGAAATTAAGGATACATACCTATAAATACAAGGTTATTTTATCATTAAAATCCTTGAATTCTTAAGAAGCAACCAAGTGAGAAAAAGTATAGAAAATTTATGATCAAAGGTATTCAAGATCAGATTTATCAGTGATTTATTGCAGCAATCAAGATCTCAATCATCATGTGAAAGTCTTAAGCATCATGCATGTTTTTGGAGCTAACATTGTGATGTAGGTTTGAAATATTCAAGCAAGAATTCAAAGTCATATTTTAAGCATCAAGATACAAATCCATTGAGCCATTTCATACAAGATCAAGATCAATATTACATATTTCCAAAGGTTTATTCAAGGGTTTTGTGAGTTGCAAAATTTCTTTGTTCATTCATCATTTCTTTCACATTTCATTATTTCAATTCAAGGTTTAATTACCCAAATAGGGTTTGACCAAGGCAAATCCCCATTCACCAAAATCATACAATTTTTCCCTCTTGTGTTTGTGTTTCAAATTTTAGGTTGAAGAAGGATTGAAGATCTCTTAAAGTACAAGATTGGAAAAGTTGTCAAAGTTGTAAAATGTGTCAAAGTTGTTGTCAATTCATGGATAATCACCTACAGATCTGATTTCTAACTTTTCGACACTCCAACTTGGATCAAACAGAAGCTAAAGATTGGCATCAGAGTCTCTTGAAAGTTGTTTGAAATACCTAACAAAATACCCATTCACCCATGGGTGAATCAGTCCCAAATAGCCTCCCAAAATTGCCTTTTGGTGACTAGTACACAGTGTTCTACCCTTCTCAGATATGCAAAAAATTTGCTATTTCTATTAATATTGAGATTTATATTGTTGTTTCAAGTTTGAATAGGAATAATTGAGTAGATTTGCTATTTTTTATTTTTTCTTCCAAAAATGATGTTTAGGTTGAAACCCCCATCCTCAAGCATAATGAAATCAATAGATTCCTTCATTAAGTTGACTCACCTAAGGGTTGTTAGTCAATTCTCTATGTGGATCTCATTTCCTAATGAAATAAAGGAAAATAGGTCTATATTTGGTGAACCCCCCTCTAAGAAAAATAAAAACCACATTTTCCATTATTTCAAGAGTAATGAAGACAAACCACATCACACCTTAACTCAGACCTAAATCCATACATACATGCCTCACCATAATTTCAAAAACATTGAAGCATACCACAATTAGTGTAAACAACCAAGGTCAACCAAACCTATGTTAAAACCATTAAAAATTTAAGTAAACACTTCACCAAATCCAACGATGACTCATGGACCACATACAACACTTAAAAATTATCTAGAATATTCCATCAACACCCTAAAATCTAGAAAATAATTTGCAACAAATACACCTAAAGAACATGCTCATTTTGTACAACTAGTTAACCTTCACACACTGTAACTCATGAATCCAACCTTGCGGAGCACCGAAACTCAAATAACTTAGACTGAAGATAGATATAAACAATATAAGCACACTTCCAGATCCACAAAACTTGAAACCACCACATAGATAAATGTGGAGAAAAACCATTTCTCCTAGACAACATTGTAACACAGTTCAAGCATTGGTGAACACAAATTCTTTTGCCACATGATCCATAACATGAAAATCTTGATATAAAACCTCTAAACACCTATAATTAACATATCCAAATTGCACAAGTAGATCTCCAACCATAAAGAAATGTGGAGCAAAACAGTAAACACCACTCTGCCATATTGAACGCTCTTTACCACACTATTTCCTTTTTTATTCAAATTTTCTCAAAAGAACTTTGAAACCAAGCACCAAAAAAACCATTCCAACATCTCCAACACCTTCTCAACATCTGAACGACACAAGAGGTTGAACATCCACAAGCATATGCTCATCAAATAAACACTAGAGGTTGACATCAATGATACTACTAATGACAACATAATGCAACTAATCAAAGAATTTCCATAGGTTGACATCAATACAACAAAAAAGATCTATTGAAATCAATGACAACACATACTTCCAACAATTAAGAAATGTGTCAATGATTTCATCCTCTTGCACTAAGTTACTCTCATAACTAGGGAAGATATTGGGGGAATGACTAACATGCTTGTTAATGACCTCATTTCGTTTCCCTAGATTGTACTCATAAGTAGGGAGATTGTACTTATCCAATCCATTCTTAACCATACCAAAACCACATCTTTGAAAAGAAAACATGCTTCTACTTGGCTTATCGATTCACAATGTTTTGTAACAACCCAAGGTTATGAATTTGTACAAAATTGAAAACTAATCTACCCAAATTATGCAATGCTTCATAAAATGTAAAAAATTGTCCTACAAATCTAATTATTTTCAATACTGAATTGAAACAATTTTTCCAAATTTAAAACAAATCAATCAAAATGAAACTTTTCTTGCATATGCAATAATATTTTTCTAGAATTTCAAATCAGACAATTGTAGGAAAAAATGGAGTGATAATACAAAGACAAAAGGTTGTGCATAAGCATTCTGAGACACCTGTACAAGGATAGGGTCACCCAAGGGTGAATGGGTCTTTGTATAGGGTTCAAAAGACTGGAAAATTAAATTTTACTATTGTTGTTTCATGTTTCTTTCTTTGGTTGCAAACAAGTTAAACAATGACTTTTTTTCCAATTTTTGCTCAATTTAAGACAATGTAATGCAAGATGCAAGTGTGAAACAAAGGTGAAAATATTTTGACAAATTTTAGACCTAAAAAGCAATAATTGACTGATTTTAAGATGCCACGACCTGAAAATGATGATTTTTATGTAAATTTGAAAAAAAAATCACTTTTTTGACTTAAATGAAAGATGCAATGACCAATTTCAGATTTTAATCACTTGGTGAATGTAATATGAATACAAAATTGATCTAAATATGAATTAAAAAAACCCTAATGCAATGGTTTAGGCCACAATAGTGGTTTACAATTCCAGTGAGGAAGGAAAAATCACAAAGAATGACCCCATGGCAAAATTTTACATTTTGGGGGTTTAAACGAACCAAAAAAGGGTTCGCTCGAACCCATTAATTACATGCACAAAAAAAAATCACATGAAAACCCATTTTGGTAAGGTGGTTTGGTCCGACCCCTGGGGGTTCACTCGACCCCCCTAGTTCAAGCGAACCCCCCATTTCCCTAATGTTTGACAAAATTTAGCAAAAAAACCTAAATTTTTGCACTTCGAAGCTCGATTTGAACATGAAAATGGTGGAGACTTCACAAACCCAATTGGAATCAGGTAGTCCTCAAAACGAGCTATCCAACGAATATAATTTTGATATGTTTTGGTTTTATTATGTATTTGTTTTTTTAGTTTTATTAAATATAGCTTTTTCACCAAAAATGAAGGTCTATGTTCTGCACATGTGGAAAAATAACAGATTATCAATTTTTTTTTTTGAAAAATATGAGTGCACCAGATATCAAAGTCCTTGATCCAACAAAAAAAATTGAATTTCGATATATACAAAAAAAATTACTTGTTATACGGTCACACTATGTCTGAATTGTAATTGGTTTAACTTCGAAACTTGATTATAGAAAAAATATTCAATAAAAAACTATCTAACCATGGAAGCACTAGATATCAAAGTTGCAAATCTAAATTCAAAAGAATTATAATTTTATCCTTCATGGGAAAAGAGTTATGCATTGTACGGTGTGTGTCACTTTTTAAAAATGTTGTTTTTTGAAAAAAAAATAGTTTTCATGGGAGATGGAAAAGAAGTGCAATCTGATTCCAAAATTTTTGAATTTTTTTTTTTGAGAATCTATAGACAAAATGTGACGAGACTCTTGTTTGCATCATCTTCAAATTCCTCACGGTTTAGCCGCTATAGGTGCCTCAATGTGAAGATTTAGTTAAAAATAATAATTTTAGTGTCCAGTTTGGCCAAAAATTGTAAACCACTATTGTGGGATCACCCCAATCTATGATGTAATATGAAATGCATTTTTTTGAATTTTTATGACTTTTACAATGCAAAGATGAAACCCTAAATGAAAGATGAAAAACAATCCAATGCAAAACTTAGATCTAGGGCAAATATTTAGAAGGTATATAATGTTAACAAGTTAGGTTCACCAAAATGAAATATAGAAAAAGGGATCCTAGGTCCTAAGTGTAAATAACCTAAGATGTAATGGTGACCTTTTTTTTAAATTTCATTATGATGTAGATCACAAGGTGAAAAGATTGATTTTTTTCCCTAATGGTGAGCCAATCAGACCTAAATCTACATCTAATTCAAGGGATTAGAATGGATTGGAAACATTTTAGAATGAGTAAACTAATGATCCTATATGCCCTAATACATAAAATGCAAGATCCCAACAACTAATAGATGGAAACAACAGTTTGCAAGTGGATTTGGGTAGTGCAGAGGACAACAAACCTACTCAAAAAAATTGGTTTTGATGTGCCTACAAGGACTCATTCACTGGGAATAGGTCTTTGTATAGGGGTCCTAATCAATATTTTGGGTCCTTTGGTGCTAGACTTGAGCTTCTATTTTCCACCTGCAAATTTGTTGGAATGTCATAAATAAATTTTGTAGCTCAATTTTTGTCTTGATAACTTTGATGACAAGAAATGCAACAATGCAAAATTTCTCTTCAAGATCTCTTCAATTCTTCAACCTGTAATCTGTACATTCACAAAGAGGGGAAAACATTGACTCCATATAGGGTTTTCCTTAGTCAAACCCCATGAATAGTATTCCTACTTTCACAATTACAATGTCAATGATAAAAACCTTTATGGAAAGGAAGGAAATCACGAATGAACATTTTTTTGCAACTTACCACTCTTCAATGGATTCCTTGAAGGACTAAAGACATACACATCACTTCAAGGGATTTGAATATTTCTTGCTTGATTTTCTTGAATGCTTGAATGCATGAAGATCTACAACACTTGTTAGCCTTCACAAGACAAAATGAATACACATAAACTTTGACATGATGTTAGGATCTTGATTGTTGCCACAAATGGATAATAATGCTGCTCTTAAATGCTCAATTATTCTCTAGAAAATAATGCTTGACCATAAGTTCTTCTCCAAATTATTACTTCTTTCTAGTTAGATTTTGAATGATAAAAGACTATGTATTTATAGGTGTTTATCTAATTTCTCAAAAAATAGATTCCAAAAGCTGACACTTACAATTTGACTTTTGGTCATTAAAATATTGCCAAAATATATTTTAATTTGGGTCCTAACTAACAAAGGGGACCCATTTTCCCATGGGTGAATGGGTCTTGGCCCAAATTTCCAGGTCACATATAATCTAGGGTAATTTAATGATTGAATGCATTTGTTTAATATCAGTTCCCCTTTTAAAAAATGGTAATAATTAAGCTTTAGAATGCATAATTTGACAAATTAGAAGTTTAATTAAGTACAATAAATTAAGGGACCCAAATATAATGTGAAATTGTAAAGGTATACAATTTTATAGGGATATTATAGGGTAAAAGTACAAAGTCGTGTCACATTTTTATAAAGGAAATGACCAACACTGATCTAACTTTTAAACTTGAATCACTAAAAAGTGACATATATTTTGAATTTTGAAATGACGTAAACTAATGAAATATATTTTTTAGTACATTTTATGTTTTTATTCTTTTAAAAAAATTAAAAAAATTATTTGAATATAGTTTTTCATAAATTGACACTATAATTTTTATTACATGAGATGTCAATCTTTATATAGCATTTTTTTTCCTTCAATTTTTTTGTGTGCATTTATAACTTGAAACTTTAGTGCATGGATATATTTTTGTTCAAATTTTGATAAATATATATTTTTAAAAAGTATTAAAAAGTGTGTGTATTAAAAAATAGTTATTTCCATTCGACGTCAATTTTCATATTAAATATTTATTTAAAATAGAAAAAAAATTATACCATCTTGATATAGATTCTTTTATCTAGTGCATCATTTTTTTTCAATTTTTTTTAATGTTTTACTATTTTTCCTTGACATGGTAATCAACCTAATTTTTTCGTGTTGATAACTTTACGTAAAACTAAAAAAGAATATATAAATAATAATTTAACTATTAGAATATATATTTTTGAAAACTACACCGATGGATCTACAAAAGGATATTTTTTATTTTAAAAATGTTATTTACATGAGTACAAGTTGTTGAAACATCAATTTTCCAAATAATTTTATTTTTTTGACAAATAGGCCTCAAATTAGTACTACATATGCATTTAGCCAACAAATTTTGTTTGAAAAGTTATGGACATATCTAATTTAACTAGAATAAATATTACAAGATCGTATGTTTGACCAAAATTGATTTTTAGTTAGAAATACTTAAATTTACTTGTGCTAATAAATTGACTAAAAGTGTGACACAACTTTATAATTTTACCAACTTTTGTTGAGGTATTTTATATTGTTCAAAGATTTATGATCATGGAATTTCTAAATTCAATGATCATCTATATATTTTCTTGTATTTCCTCTATATCCTTCCCTAGCTTCCCCTATATTTCTTCCCTAAGTATCAACTACTCCAAAGAATCTCATCTCTATTGTTCAAAGAACATGTTTTGTATCCTATTTCTATTTAGCTTAATAAAGAACCATTTTAAGATTTATTAGTGATCATCCAACTCTTTGTGTAGATCATTAGTATTGATAACCAATGAATTAAATTATGTAAGTAACACCAAGTAGAGTTGAAGACAAGTAGTGATTTGTGTTTGTTGAGTCAAAACACCTTGAGCATAAACCTTACACCTCAAAATTTATATTTTCAACATTTATTTCCTCCTATTCACACATCTTCCTCTTCCCTTTACCTCCATTATTGACAACACCACTAGAAACCCACCAGCATTGGTTTCCACCTTGGGGTTTTCTCTAGCCTTATTTAATTTTTGAACCAAAATATCATCCCTACCATCCTAAAACTCATTTTCACCATCCTCAGGGTCATAAGAAAAAAGGGGATCTATCAAAGGAAAGGGACACATGGTTTGGGGAGGGTGAGGAGGGTAGGAGGGAAAGAGACAATTTTTTACTTTAATAGGATTTATTGGGGGGGTGAGCAAAGAGGGTTGTCATAGAAGATTTGGGATTCAAAATAATAGCATGTTTAAAAATCAAAGGGATGAAGGATTGATGCAGAGGAGAGCTTCCCTTCATCCCAAATATTTTGAAGGGGAGAGTTTCAAAATACATGTCCTTAGTTGTTAAGTCAATTTTTTTTTTTTTTGTGTTGGTTGGTGAGATGGTAATTATATTCCAAAGCAGTTAGGTTTGAGGCACAAAACATGAAATTGAAATTCGATTCAATTCTAAGTTGACAATGGACCTAGAATTATGGACCAAATTAATTATTGTGAAAAGAGATACACAGTTAATGAGTTTTAGAACAATAATTGATTTATGTATAAATAAGTGAAATTAAGCATTATAACATATTTACATGTACTCAAATTATTATTAAAAATAAAATAAAAACATTTTTATCTCTTACCCCAACACACTATAAATACAAATATCATTAATGAACTAATTATAAACACTCATTACAATTTTAAAATTTAATATATTTTATGTAAAATTCAAACATTATAAACACAAATGACCATAACCCCACAAATTTTTTAAATTGAGAGATCTTAAATTTGATTATTTGTAATCAATATCAAAACCTTAAGATTTAATGGAGTATTTGTTCTCTTAAACCTTTTATATTAATGAATTGTTTTATGAATGTCCTTACTTGTAAGGAATGAGAAACAATGTAGTGCCTCATTATTTGGGAGCAAGATAAGGATTCTCCATGTCTAAAGAATCTTTTATTGTTCTATAGTTTAGGGAATTTTTTGTTTTCTTGTCTATAGAGGAAGCAACCATCACCATTCTCTATGCCTTTCCTCATGACTACACTCAATGAATCTAAACAACATTAAGACAAATGTAGGTAAACATGAATTCCCCACGTTTGAAGAATCTTTTTATTTTCTTTTTTTGCCCACTACACACCACCACCGTTTAGGTTTATAATTTTCATTTCCATACCACAAAATAACAATATATATCACCTCTTTTTTTTCCAATACAAACATGGTGTTGGGAATCTAAATTTCATATAAGATAGTTTAATGGCATGTGATCATGATTCATTGTATTGTATAAGGAAATTTCACATGTATGAGTCAAACTTACATATAAATTAAGAGATAAAAAATAAATATATGTTATTATGTTATTAGTATTTAAAAATATTTAATGTATATTTAATTGTATAAGAAAAAGTTATGTGGCTATACAATTTTATATGAAAAGTTATGTGATTGTAAAATTATATAAGAAATGTTATGTGATTATAAAATAATAATTAGAGTATATTTTAATTTAATTTTTAAGGGAATCATCTATTGTGATTAATTTGATCTATTAAAGACGTTTGACTGAGGAGAATTCATTTAACCATAAAGTCAATATATTGGTAAACAATGTTTTTAAATAAAAAATATGAATCTTCCACAATCTATGATATCAAATAGTCAAATAAAAAAAATGATGCACATTAATATTCTTAAATATCATCTTTAATATATTCAACTATGAAAAAAATATGCAAACAAATTTTCAAGCATATATTTTTCTAAATCATTCTATATAATAGAGAACATATCCATGTGCTAATTAGATTTGTGACAAT
This sequence comes from Sequoiadendron giganteum, assembly GCA_007115665.2. Classification (NCBI taxonomy): domain Eukaryota; kingdom Viridiplantae; phylum Streptophyta; class Pinopsida; order Cupressales; family Cupressaceae; genus Sequoiadendron; species Sequoiadendron giganteum. The sequence continues at coordinate 76,107,560 of CM021100.1, forward strand.
CAAGATTGAATTTACCATGCTTAAATTTGAATCACACAACTTTTTAAATTAACACAAATTTTGAAATAATCATCAAACCTAAAAAATATTATTTTTTAAATAATGATAAATTTATTCTACACAATTTTAACATTATTCTTTCATCATCAATTTTAAATCATTTTTCACCATGAGAGCTATAACCAGAGGTTTTCTTACTGGTTCTTTCCTTCCGATATGCTCCCCAGAACCAGCTTTTGTAATTTCTTATTTAAATATATATATAATATTATAGTGACTTACCACTTTCCCCCAAAAAAAAAAACATTATTCTTTTATCATCAATTTTAAAATTAAACATTATTATTCCTCACATACATTTAATTTCCTTACATTTATTGTAATTATCTATTTTAACTTTATTATCTGAATTAACCTTGTATTAATCCCACATTTATGCCATTTGCATACATAATCCGAATGTAACGCATCTCTCGTTATTACAAAACGATTTTATGTAGCTATGGGGAATGCCATCTACTCTTTTTTAATTTTATTTATAAAAAAAATATTGCATTACATAGGAAAATCACAAATAAGTTGAATTGCCTTTGTCCTTAGTGTCTTCGTGGGGTTAACTTTCTTTATCCTTCTACTTTTGTAATGGAATAATAAGGTGCTTGCAATGCAATTTACCTAAGGCAATTAAATAAACAATAATAAACAGCCTAAGATTTAGAGTTTGGATAAATAATAAAATAAAATGTGAGTTCAAGTAGATAAGGTATTTATTTCAATTTTGAATATTAAAATAAAATGATGTTAGAAATAGATTTATTATTTTATTATAAAATTTAATTAGAAGAATGTTTGAGAACTTCAAAATTAATTATTTTTTTTGTTTTGGTTTAGATTTATATATGTGAAATTAATTTATATATATACAAGCTGATTTTATAATGTGCATTTAAATTTTGATTTAGAGAATGAAATTAGTAGGGAATTGGTAGTTATGCAAGATTCATCTTAAGTTACTATATTTATGTTTGTAGAGGGGTGTTGTCCATGTACACTATTGTGCCTTCACACTCACGCCCCATTTTTTCTTTGACAAAATAGGGACCCCCCTCTTTTTGTTTTATGTATCGTTGTTTTCTTCTTGTCCTTTCATTATTTTCTTTTCTCTTTTCTCTCCTTTGTTGTCTTTCTTCTTTTTTGTCTTTTTAGGGTTCGAGATATCAGGATTCTGAGGAAGTGAATGCTTACCTTGTCGGGCCCGATCCCTGACCCCTCCTTCGGTATTCGTTGTTCACTCATTTTGTCTTCCATCAGACTTCACAAATCAGCTTATTGTCTTTTTGCATGCACAACCCTTGTCTGTAGTTGGTGGCGCCTCAAGCCCCATGCATGTCACCTCAAGTCCTTAGAATTTAATGTAATGGCATAGCTATTGAGTACACCATTAAATGCATTAAATGTCATTAACGGGGGTATTGGTTGGAGGGTATTATCCATGCTTTTGATATCACTTTTGAATTTACCTCTTGTCTTTGTGATTTTTGTGAGCTATGCAAAATTGTTTAGGCTTCCTCCTGAGTTTTCAACTGCCATTTTTGTTTCTTTGTTGCACTCTCTAGTTTGGAGCTAGTTGTGAGTTTGTTCTTGCACATAGCTGTTGATTGTGCATGGTTGTTGTTCATGTGCATGGGTGTGTTGTTGTGTTTTGTTTGTGAATGGTTCATTGTTGTTGTTCTTGGTTTATCCTCCATGTTTTCCCCGCTCACCTTCATTTCCAGGTTAGTTTTGATTTTCCTTGCTCATAGTGTGGTTTGAATTCATTGATTTTATTTGGTGTGCTTGTAATTTTTTCCCGTTTTGGGTGTTTCCTTTTTTTTATTGATTTGACCTTGGGCATTCTTCTGTTGGTTTCACCATTTATATTTTTTCCTTTCGTTCTTTCCTTTTTGGTTTTGTTGCCCCATCAAATCAATTTTCCTTCTATCACATCAATCGAAGGCATTTATGATGCCATCATCAAGTGCTGGGCCTCGAGCTTCTTGAGCTTTGCTTTCTTTTTCCTTAATGATTTGAAATTTGAAACACATGTCTGGCTTCGGGCATTGAGAGTTCCATGTACCCATTAAACTAAAGAATCAACATGAAGTATAATGAAACTTTGACCCTTGACCCCCAATCCTTTCTCTAGGTCATGAATTCTAGGGTCCATATTAAAATGATAAATGAAAGGACTAAAACCTGAACCTCAACTTTTGAAATGTCAATCTTAATACAAGGAAATCTTGAAATACTTTTAGGTTATAGCCATTGGTGGTAGAACTTACCATATTTGATAGAGGTGAAAGTGTAAGAGGTAGCCTTGATATTTGATCCCCAACCATCTACATAAACACTTAGCAAAATTCTATTTTCTAAGAACCCTTTTTGGACATTGGATGTCAGACGTATCCTTTGTAAACTTTCTTATTGAGGTAGGAAGTATCATGAAACCCTGACACTTAATGTGTGAAACCCAAAAATAAATCTTCTATCTAAATGCTAAGTTTGGTAAACATGCCTTGATAAATCCTTTCAAGAAGTTAAATCAATTCGAAATAACATCGATTAATTTTGGGTTACAAAGATTTTACTTAATAAATAACAAACCTTTATAGCAACTTTTAAGAAGTACCTCTAACCCTCAACCCTTGAAACATACTTCAGAATTCGTGAATCATAAATACAACTTAAGAAAAAAATATTGTTAAAGCATAAGAATTAAATGAGATACCCAATCCCTAACCTCTAAAACATCAAACCAGAAGTTAAGGTAAATATGTAAGTCATTTCAAACATAGGGAAAAAGAGATCCCTGATCCCCGATACTCAAAATTAAACAAAAGCATAACATAGGAGACTCACATTACATGCAAAGGGTACAAGGGATCTCCAATCCTTGATGCTCGAAGAACCAAATAAAGTAAAATTGAACTCGTCAATGCACATGTTATTGTTATGAGGTAAGGGGTAAGCCTTGTTAAACACCCAGAATGGTAAGAGGGGGGGTGAATATGTATTCATTGAAAACAATTAACTTTATCAACTTTAAACATCCATTCAATGCATCACATTAAACTTGCAGTAATGGAAAGGAACATAGAAAACATGCATCACATCAAAGAACAAAAGAACACCAAATTTATGTGGAAAATCCAAAAAGGGAAAAAACATGGTGAGGATTAGCTCACAATATATATTGCAACCAGTTATAATGTTTGATACAAAATAGTTGACTCACTATCCAAAAGAGAAAGGCTCACTTTCGATGGCTCACTGCTCAAAATAGAAAGAGATAGAGAAAGGGGTGGCTCATTCCAAATGTGAACTGTTAATAATGCATTTGACCTATGCTAAAGATATAGTTTCACTGAAGCTCAGAAAACTGACTTAACACACTTCATACTTCACCTCAATCACAACTCAGACTTCTTTACACCAGATCTCACACACACACTTAATTGTCTCACATCTCATGCATCCACACAAGGAATTGACCTTGTATATATACCAAATCATATCAAAGCATTAATTAGGTCATCCTACTTAGATGTAGAATGCATCCTTATAACTTTTTGGCTCAAAACTTAACAACACATGCCTCAAAAAATAAACTAAAATGTGTGACACTTTAAAATATGTCAGCATGACCTATAATCACTCTCATAAGTATGATCCATACATCCTTTAATTTTGCACAACCTCAAACCCTTTAGGTCAGAACCATTAGTGAAGCAACAATGGAATGAACCAACTATTCACTCATAACTCGACACAATAAATTCCAAAATACTTGCCACTTGGAGAATACACACTTCTAACACCTATAAACACATCCTCAAAACTACATAGTATAACAATCATTTGTTGTGGAATGCAGATCATTCTAATCAAGTACTATGTCACTGTAACTCAGCCATATCTAGAGTGATACACTATCAAATCTAACTTCAACTGCAAAGGACTTCAAGGGTTGAAACTTTGGATTTAGATTCCTCCAACATGCACTAAAATTACCTTGGAGCTGCATAACCAGATTCTTCATAGCGGAGCAATGCGAGCTACAAAATAGGTTCTCTAAACATTGAAAACTATATTCTAGACTTAGGAAATTTATCCAACACATTTGATCTTCTTTAGACCAACACTTCTTCAACTATGTAATGAGTTGACATCATTGACAACACCATATTTAATCATGCTTATCAAACATTAGCTATACATCAATGTTTATTACAACAATTTTGATATCAATGACAACACCACAGTAACATCATCTTCCATACATCCACCAAACTTCTCAATGACAAACACACTACCAATAATGTCCCCCTTTGTCATTGATGGAAACACATCCTTCAACAAGTCTCAAACTACTCCCCATTTGACATCAAGGAAAAAGGGCTATAAATATCAATCTTTTCAAACTATCTCAACCATTCTCCCCCTATGTAGATATATGCATGAGAATAGTTCCCCCTTATAATGTTATCCATCAAAATTAACCAAAATTTTATTGCAACATTCTCTAATACATTTGTATATGTACAAAGAAATCAGAAGCTACATAAATAAATAAACATGTATGTTTTCAACTAGAAGAAGGTAAAATACTTCTATAAGAAACCTTCAATTTTTCAAGGTGTACCTCCCAACTCTTCTTTCCAACATCCCAATCCTTCTAGGCAAAGACAAGCATGCAACATTGGTTCTCAAATTGCATAAGGATGTCTTCTCCTTCATCTGATGAACTAGGCACTAGGTTATTTTATGTCATCTTCTTCACATTTGTTAATACACCAGTCAAGGGGGTAAGCCTTGCACTTACCAAATCCCTAAGTTGATTGTACTACACTATTATCTTCTCCTTTTTCTCTTGCAACTGGAAATTTGTCCATGCAGATTTTCTATTGCTATCCTTGTAGAAAAATTTGCATCATTTATCAAATCATACACATCTGAGGCTTGAGCAATCTATGACTCTATTGAGTCCATCTGGTCCTAATGCTCTTCCTTGAGTTAGGCCATTTTAAATAAAATTGAATTAAAGTGTAAAGAGAAAAACTCTTTAAAATCAAACATCGACAAAAATTTAAATAATCTCATTTATATTCAAAATAAAGTCGACAATTCATTCATTTAGACATCATAAAAATTCTATCAATTCCAAAACAACGACTTAAAGTCGATAAAATAGATTCATAATATTTTCAGTTAAACACAAACACGTGTCATATTACACGACATTAATAATGATACAAAATAAGTTGTAATATAAGTTACAATTCAAGACTTAGGCATTCACTCTCCTTAAGCTCTTCAATACATAAATAAAGAATAAAATATAATCATAAATGAAGATGACATCCTTTGATCTTCAATCCAATAACATATCTTCAATAATGAAGACGAGAACAAGGATTGGGCGCTTTTTCTGCCCAACCTCGAAGCTTACGATTCCTCGAAATTCTTTAGTCATTCAAAGAATACCCAACCCTGCATGAATCGCTTAGCAAAAAGAAGTCAACAAGCAAGATGGAATCTAGTGCGTGCCTAGTATAGCTAGTAAAACCACAAGCATTTTCATTTTTCTAATTCATTTAAGAAACAAGCAAGTTCGATACTAGGATATGGTAGAGAGTTCATTAATTCCATCTATTCCAATGGTCCTTAAGTTACTTGGCCAAGTAAAATGTCATGCACGACAAATAAAAAGCAATTTTGGAAAAACAAAACTACACTCTCTAATAACCCATATTCTGCACCCGTCTCGAAAGGTAACTTTCCGAACACATGACATGCACATTCATTTATCAAGCATGCATGGTTCCAATCAAATAAATACAATATTTCACAAACAATTAACAAAAAATCTTGTTTGAAGCAAAAATAGTTTAAATGTTGTTCTTTTCATTGTTTAAAACCATCAATATTATTAAATTAATATTTAAATCGAATAAATTAAATAATAGAAAGAAAGAAGGTGTATCTCCAATAAGTAAATTAAATACATATTTTTAGGATAGGCATAAAAGAGCACACATTCTTTCGTTCTATTTACTCATCTATTTAGTCCTGTTCTAATTCGTTTGTTTTCAAGTAAATCCTATTTTTAATTTAATCGATTTATTTTCATTTTTTCATACTTTCAGAAGATAAATAATTACTTTTTCAAAAACAAAATTAAAATAAATCATTTTAGTTTCTGTTTTGAATGTTTTGAGTTTTATTTGCAAAATTCATTGATTTTAACTTCTATTTCAAAATCAGGTTAAAAATTTAAAAAGGTATTTAATCAAAATCTTTTCTATTTTGAATTCTTTTCAAGTCAAATTTAAATAACGTTTTTCTATGTAAAATATTTTTACAAGTCTAAATTTCTCCTAAATTTATAAACAGTTGTTTTTCATTATTTTCTAATCCAATTTTTTTCTACAATTTTATGTTTCTAATTTCAATGGTTTCTGGAAAAACATAATTTGATGTTCTAAAAGTTAATCAAAATTCGATGAAAAAAGATATACTTTTAATAGATTTAAAGAAATAAGAATAAGAAAATTATCTATTCCAATAGATCCTAAATATGAGTGGACTAAGAAGTGCGAGGAAGCATTTCAAATTCTTAAACAAAAGTTGACATTGGCACCAGTGTTGACTATACCAGATCCTAATGGGCACTTCATATTGATTACAGATGCTTCAGGTGAAGGTGTAGGAGTTGTGCTAATGCAGGAGGGGAAAGTGGTTGCATATGAGTCCAGGAAATTGAAACAATATGAACTAAATTATGCACCACATGATCTTGAGCTTACAACTATTGTTCATGCATTGCAAATGTGGAGACATTATCTCCTAGGGAAGCCATTTGAGCTTAAGACAGATCATTTAGGACTTAAGTACATCTTCACACAGTTGAACCTCAATGCGAGACAGAGGAGGTGGCTTGAGTTCCTAAGTGAGTATGATTTTGGTATTGAGTATATCAAGGGTAAGGAAAATAGAGTTGCATATGCTCTTAGTAGGAGAAGACATCTCTCTGCTATGTTGACCACAAAGTCAAATTTGAGGCAGCAAGTGTTGTAGTATCTTCTAGGAGATGAGCATTATGACAGGGTGAAGCAAGCCTTAGAGGCAAATCCTTCAGATCATAGATTTGATGTTTATGTGATGGAGTATGATGGTATTGTCAGATATCAGGGAAGGATGTATATCCTTGAGGGTGGAGACTTGAGGAAGTTGATTCTTGAGGAAGTTCATGATGCACCTTATTCAGGGCATCTAGGAGTTACGGAGATGGTAGCAGAGTTGAAGGCTTTGTATTTTTGGCCTAAGCTCAAGAAAGATGTTATGGAGTATGTGGCTAGATGTTTGGAATGCTAGTGAGTCAAGGCTGAGCATGTGCATCCAACATGACTTTTGTATCCCCATGATATACCTGAGTATAAGTGGCAAGTAATCAGTATGGATTTTATCCAAGGATTACCTTTGAGCAGGAATAGGAATGATACCATCTTAGTAGTTGTTGACAAGCTGATGAAGGTTTCACATTTCATACCTAGAAATATGAAATATGGATCATTGACTCTTGCGAGGAAATTTGTGCAAGAGATATTTAGATTGCATGGTGTACCAGAGACCATTATTTTTGATAGAGATACGAGGATGACATCTAGGTTTTGGACTACACTAAATGCAGCTTTGGGAACTAAATTGAATTTTAGTTCTGCATATCACCCACAAACTGATGGCCAAACTGAAAGGGTCAATCAGGTTGTTGAGGATTTTCTAAGGATGTATTGGATGGATCATCAGTACAAGTGGGAGGAATATTTTCCATTGGTTGAGTTTGCCTACAACAACTCATTTCATGCATCTTTGGGCATGGCACCTTTGGAGGCACTTTATGGACAAAAATGTTGCACACCCATCAGTTGGGAAAGGATGGAAGACAAGATCATCATTGGTCTAGATATGTTCAAGGAAATGGATGAGAAAATAAAGTTGATCAAGGGTAGGTTGAAGGAAGCAACCGATAGACATAAGAGCTATGCTGATAGGAACATGACTTTCAGACAGTTTGCTGCAGGAGATAAAGTCTTTTTGAGGGTTAAGCCTCATAAGAGCTCTATCTCATTTGGGAAATCATCAAAGTTGGCATTGAGATTTGTGGGACCCTTTGATGTACTGGAATTTATTAATCCAGTTGGTTATAGACTAGCGTTACCACCTACTCTAGCTCGACTCCATAATGTTTTCCATGTTTCTTTGTTGAAACCATATCATCGTGATGCATCTCATATTCTTGATTGGCATTCATTACAGGTATAGGATCTAGGGGTGGCGCTAGTGGAGCTCATCCAAATCCTAGATAGGCATAGCATTAAGTTGCGTAATAGAGTTAGTACTCATTACAAGGTCCAGTGGGACCACTATACTAAGGATAGTGCTACATGGAAGGATTCTAAGACGATTGACCGTCATTTTCCTCATTTGCTTTCATAGCTTAGTATTTGCTTTATGCGAAGATACTTGATACTCTAGTTTTTGATTCACATGTTGTGAACTTTGATAGCGTGGATGCTACTATGATTTGTTTATGCTTATGTTTGAGAACTATGTTGTTAGTTAATATTTCATTATGATCAAGATACTATGTTTACCTATTGAGATACTATGTTTTTACTGATTGAGATAGTATGTTTTATTGATGGTGATTTTATGCTTATTGAATGATTAATAAGACATCAAGACGATGTCTCTTCCAAGAGGGGAAGGATGTCATGTATAGATTTTATTGATTATAAAAATGCATTTCAAATCATTGCAATTGCATTTAAATTTCAATTTCAATTTAAATAATCATTTAACTTCAATTTAAATAACAATATCATGATTAATAATTTTCATTTAAATAATCAATAAAATCTATACATGACATAAAGTCCTTGCTTCATCCAAACACTTCTACATATTTTTTAGATTTCCTTACAATTTTCCATGTGCAACACTGCACTTGTCAGATATTTCGATCAATCTCATGTCATTGAACTTATATTTCAGTTATTTTTCTAGCCCCTCTTCCAAACCGGTAGAATAATCTTTGAAAGAGCCAATAGAAACTTTAATTTATCCACACCAGACAAAGATTCATCAATGGTTTCTCCAGTAATGCCTTCTTACAACACTTTAATTGCTTCATCGATCAATTCTATGATCTTTTAGTGTGTTGATAGTATCTCCTTTCTTTTAGAGGCATGAAATACAACACCAGGTTGAAGCTTCTGCAAGAAGTTGTAGTAGTTGTGCATATACTACTAGTTCAAATTGCAACTATGTCTAATATACTCTTTAATGAATCTATGGAGGCTTCAGAGGATTCACCAATAATATTTTCATTTCTTCTTCCTTCTACTCATTCTTCTCCCTTTCATCACTATCAGATTGATCCTCAATCTTCTTTTCTTCTTCTACAACTCTCAATCCGAAGGAGGCATGTCTTCAATATTTTGTTCCTTTCATTTCTCTAGGACCTCTTCTTCTTTTTTCTCATCATCCTTCTTCATATCCAGAGAGGGTAGATTTTTCTTTGCTTGTGATTCATCCTTCTCCAAGATGTTCTCTATCTCTTTCTCTTGTTCCTCTGCAACCATATTCTCCACATCCAAAGGGATATTTTTTGCCATCACATCCTCTTCTACAATGTCATGTCCTGGTGCATGCTCATCAGGTTTTGTAGTGTTGAAAAATATACTCCTTTACATAATTTTTCACACTATGTTTGGGTCCCTTAATTTAATTGGACTTAATTAAGCCTCTAATTGGCCCAATTATGCATCTACAAGCCTAATTAATTACAATATTTGAAAGGGGAATCAATATTTAATTAATGCAGATATCATTTTTAACACCCCAAAATGAATAGGTCCTAGAAATTTAGGTTAGGACCCATTCACCCTTGGGTGAATGCGCCCTTTTTAGTTGCTTAATTCAAATTTTAAATAGTTTTTGGAAGCCTTTTTATGATCCCAAATTTAAATTCAAATGTCGACTTGTAATTTTTAATTTTTGGGAAATTAGAAAATTGTCTATAAAAGCAAGGTCTTTTTATCAATTCAAATCCTAGGAAATTCATGAGAGCATTGATTCAAATTTCACAAGAGCTAACATTATTGTCAAAGGTTTTCAAGAGAATATCATCATGCCAAATTTATCAAGCATCATGCATGTTTTTGGAGCTAAAATTGTGATGCAGGTTTCAAGCATTCAAGTCAAGATTCAACCATCAATATCACATCATCAATCAAGCCATTTCATGCAAGATCAAGACCTTTGAGATATGTACTAAGTTTCAGTCCTTCAAGGGTTTCAAATCAAGGGTTTTGTGAGTTGCAATATAGCAAGTGTCCATTCATAATTCCTTTCATGATTCATTATTTCAGTTCAAGGTTTAATTAACAAAATGAGGTTTGGCGAAGGAAATCCCCCATTCACCAAAAACAAAAAACAAATTTCCATCATGTGTTTTGCAGATCTTAGGTTGAAGAAGGATTCAAGATCTATCGTAAGAAAAAAAAATGAAAAAGTTGTCAAATTTGTCAAATTTTTCAAAGTTGTTAAAGTTGTAAAAGTTGTCAAATTTTTTGTTGAGCAATGAAAAATCACTTTCATAATTTAAATTTGAACTTTTTGACTATGAAACCCAGAGGAATTGAGAGTACAAACCAAGGACCAAAGGACTATGAAAGAAAATTTTCAACCCCTATAGCAAGACCCATTCACCTTTGGGTGAATGAGTCCTATGAGGACACTCAACACAACCTTTTTGTGACAGGTGCATAAAATCAAACTCTTCTCAAATCTATAAATTCTTTTTGGATTCTATCAGATTAAGGTTTAATTTAGCGATTTCATGTGTTACATTGTATAATTTCATTCATTTATTATTTTCATTCATCTCCCAAAAGTGCAATTTAAGTTAATTTACCCTATCCTAGGTCATAAAGAAAATATCAAGATCTCCTCCAAGGTTGAATCACCTAAGGGTTGAAATTCAGTCTTACCCTAGAGGATCTCTTTTTACTAATGAACTAAGTAAATTTTAAGTGAATCATACCCCCATTTTCTATCATTATTGATTCACCTCGCCCATTCTCCTTTGTTTCATTTTGGTGAACCTGACATTGTACATCAAAAATTCTCAAATTTGAGTCCATTCAAACCCTAGATCTAGGATTTCCATTAGTTTACATTTCATTTAGGGTTGTTAAAATTTCATTAGCTTTCATCTCATTTAGGGGTTTAGGTTTGTATTTTACATCCTTTAAAATTTGAAAAAATTCAATAAATTACATGCATACTAAATTGATTTTGTATAGTACTTGCATATTAGTGTTTTTTTAATCATTCATAAATTGAGTCAAAATTGCATTTCAAAAAGTTTCATATTGTTCATCATTTGTCACTAAATTCACTTGCATTTAGACTCCAAAATCTAGAAAAATCTACTACAAAAACCACAGTTTGCAACCTGGAACAGAGAACACATACAACAACTCAGAATTTGGATTTTTCATTTTTTAAAACCCTATACAAAGACCCATTCACCCTTGGGAGAATGATTCCTTGAGGGACTATCATCAAAAACAACTTTTTTGGGCATTTTTGTAGTTTTCTACACTTCCCAAATCTATTGGTAAACCACTATTTTAGTCTATCAATTTTCGGGAATTTTTGTTTTATGCATTAGGTTTAATCATCCATTTAATTTATCCATTTTAAATCATTCCAAACTTATTTCAGTATTGAATGTCATCAGATCTATAGGACAATTGTTTACTTTTTTAAGCATTTCATAAGTTGGATAGATTACTTTTCATTTTTGGCACACACTCAAAATTCACAATGTTAGTATCTTTCCTTTCCAAGTATGCCAAGAAAAATTTCATTAACAAGTGTGTTAGTTATTCTTCCAATGTATGTCCTAGTTATGAGAGTCTCTTAGTGCAAGAAATGAAATTTTTGACACATTCCTTAATTCTACATTGTCTATCCTTCGCTCATCCCCTAATATCTCTTCTATTTTTTAGGATGTTTTGATACAAGAGGATACAAACATAGATAATCATGATAACCATGTTTTTTATTCTCCTGATACCTCTCCTACTTGTGATGAAGGTATCTTGGTGTTAGAAGATACACTCATTGAGCATCATGAGAATCTTGTTTGTCCCTCTCTTTATTTCTCCCACTTGTGAGAATGCTTTAGTGGAGAATCATGGCAATCATATTTGTTCTTCTACTAATATCTCTTTGTTGCAAAGATGGTTATCGTTGCACCAAAAGATCAACCTGTTAATGCCTGATACAACCATTGGATTTATACAAGATCCAAGATCCATAGGAGGTGGTTAAACCATGCCACAAAGCTTGAGCGTCATATTGGCCCATACCGAGGAGACCAAGGGAAACACCTTACAACAATCCCCCCAACGCAAGCGAGGGGTTCAAACCTGTGAGCTCAACTTTAATACCAATTTTTGCAAAGATCACCCTGTTAATGCTCGGTACAACTGCTAGATTTATACAAGATCTAAGATCCAGAGGAGAAGGTTAAACCATGTGACGAAGCCTGAGCACTGTGCATGCCCATGTCAAGGAGACCAAAGGTGACACCTTGCAACACTCTCCTATTTGTGAAGAAGATCTATTGGTGTTAGAAGATACACTCATTGAGAATAATGAAAATCTTATTTTCTCTTCTCCTAAAATCTCTCCTACTTGAGAAGATATTATGGCATACGAGGATGAGATCTTGACACATTTCTTAACATCACTTTTCCTATTCTTCATTCTGCTCCCAATATTTATCCCTTTTATGAGAATGATGTGATAGAAGAAGATGCACTCATTGACAATCATAACAATCCTACTTGTTCTTTTCCCAAAACCTCTCCTACTTGTGACAAAGGTGTCTTGGTTTTAGAGTATTCAACCATTGAGCATCATGACAATCTTGCTTGCTTCTCTCATAAAACTTCTCCTATTTGGGAGGATTTTTGGACATAAAGATGACAAGAAGGATTGCTTAGATGAACATGCTAAGGTCACCTTTGATTCCCCCTCATTAGAAAACCATCAATACAAAGTCAAATCCACTAAGGTTATGAATGCGCAAGTGTCCTGTAGATCTCCTTTGATTATAGGACCTCCAAACACTCCTTTTGGACTTCCCAAGAGTCCTCTAATCATTTGGCCTCCTAATATTTATTTTGGACATTGGATCTTGTAATGCCCCACCACACAAACCCCACAGGAGAACAACCAACTAACCAAAAATGGAACATTTTAAAAAAAAAGATAACAAGTATGCAATAACCATTAATAAATAATCATACACCATTACATAACGACACCTAACCAATCAAAATGGGGTTACATAGTTACATTACTCATATATGTTCCCAAACAATAACATCATTACAATTAAATTCCAAGAAAATAAATGATAGAAACATACATTCCTCAAGTTAACATAATGATAAGAAACAACCACCCATACCCAATAAAGATGACAATGATACAAACATCCTTTTATTACATTTCAATTCATAGTTCAAGATTACAATTGTGGAGTGTATTTCCATAGATACAACACATCAAAAATACAATAGTACATTACAAAAAGATTCCCTTATATCCACATGAAGAGTACATCAAATACAATAATAATACATCATTGATGAATAAAGTACAAAGCATAGAAAAGTCTTCAATCTAGTGAAGTTTTGGAATCTCTACATCTGCTTCCACTCCTCACTTCATGAATACAACCTAGAAACCCAATGGGGTGCATAGCACATTCCACCTGACCATGTGGACCCAAAGGCCCACCCCCCGTGCTAGGAGAAGACAAGAAAAGACCCACATCCAAACAAAGTTCAAGAATACAAGACTAACACAACTCCAACATAAACAACTTTGAACAAATGAAAAAAACACTCCTAGAGGCAACCGAAACAAGGGAAGATAAATGGTTACTATAGGAGAGTGTCATCGCATGGCCTTACATGGATTATCCAAACAACCTATCACAAGGTGCTGCCTCCGTCTATGGTTATCCTAACTGCTTATCTCAAGGTGTCGGTCCATAGGGTGACTCATGCAGAACCACTTACCTTTTGTGAGGACAAGCCAATGATCTTACCAACCAGGTCTTCTCATACCATCCTTAGCCTATGAAAGCACTAATGGCATGTGTGAGGCACATAATTTTTTTTCTTTTAGTGTTTAACTACTCAATCCCACTAGTTCATCAATTAAGTTATCACCTGTTTAGAAAAATCTTCCATGGGTTATCTTGAAAGCCCCTTTGTGTGTCGGCCCCCATGAAGAGCCACTCTACCTATAGACACCCAAACCAAAAAACAAACTAAGGGGTGTACCTCAAATCACATAAAATCAAAGTGTACCTAACACACAACATGCAAGGCATGAACTATCTCGTGACACACATACCATATCTCTGAACCAAGAACAAAGGAGATACCACCCACCAAAAGAAACTACATAAGTCAACAAATGCACAAAACAACAAAGTGCCCAAATGAGCAAGCTTTCCCCCAGCCTCTGGAATTTACTAAAACATCTACCCATATATCTGAAACATAAGACCAAGAAACGAGAATCAAAACATGGGTTCCTGTGACCCAAAGTTAAAAAAAAAAACCAGCCCATAATATTAACTAAACATAATATATTGTCTCTATTGAAAAAATTGAAAATCAAAAGATAATCACATTCATCGAATGATAATAACATTGCTCAAACACAAATGCATTCAAAATGATACATCTTTCTAATCTAAATAATGACAAGGATTATCAATTGATTTCAATGCATAACTAAAATCACCATTTAAATAAACTAACACTCAATTTATACATCTAACTAATTGAAAGAATAGAAGATCACTATTACTTTTATCAATACATATTTTGTTTTAAATAATCTTATCACTTATAGAATAACGATTCCATTAATTCAATATTACTATTATGTTTAAATCTATAATTTTATAATACACATTATTCCTCTATCTTATCCTTGAAGTAAAACACATTTATTTTAAATACATATTCATAAATATTGATTTTAATTTCTGAGTTTTATTTCACAATAATTAAATTTCAAATCATAATTTACCAATTACATATTTTCCTTTAAACTAAATCATAGGAAGACAACGTACATGTACATATGTATACACATACACACACATATATATGATAACTTAAAATTAAATTAAACTTGTTGTTTCAAAGCATACAAGAAACAAAATAAAGATTATTTTGAAACAATTTCAAACACACACACACACACACACAAATATATATATATATATATATTACAACCACAATGGGCCGATGATTAAAGGCTTGGCACTAGGCACTGTGAAGGAGATCACCTTACAGCCGCGCCCTAGAGAGATGAAGAGGGAAGTGATAGCTCCCATGGCAAGTAAATGAAGGAAATAATTTTTTTTCCCAACAAGGGGATGAGACTCCATAGCAGCCACACCATTTGAATACTAAAAACACTTGCAATTTCATGTGAAAAGTAGAACATACAGGGAAAGAATCAATTCTACAGTAGATTATGATAGGATATGACTTTCATAGCAAGGTAAATACAATCACAGCATAAAGCATACAATTTTCCCATTCAAAACATTTGAAACCCCAACCCAGCTGCACCTTTAAGAGGTAAATATACAATGCAAAAATCATGAGGCAAGCAGATCAAACAAGACATTAGAATGGTAGCTATACTATGAAAATTTATGGGAAAGTTGAATAAGCAGGGAATAGATTCGATTCCCACAATTAATTTATTGGAAAACAATATACAAGGTAGTATACACTAGTACAAAAACAACAATAAATGACTTTAAAAACTACTAAAAATTGCATATATGTGACTAAGCTTGGTCACGTGATCATTAGTAGTTTATTGTCAGTCATTTATAATATGACCAAATTCATGACTAAACCATTTTTAGTCATTTATCTGTTGTTGTGATTGATCAGTTTTGTAGTATATTTATTCATTAATTTAGTCATTAATTGTTGTTAATTGGTCATTTATTTAGTCATGATAGTCATTTATTTAGTCATGGTAGTTGTTTATCTATTCATGGTAGTCATTTATTTAGTTATGGTAGTCATTTATTTAGTCATTGTAGTCATTTATTTAGTCATGGTAGTCATTTATTTAGTCATTGTAGTCATTTATTTTAGTCATGGAAGTCATTTATTTAGTCATTGTAGTCATTTATTTAGTCATGGTAGTCATTTATTTAGTCATGGTTCAGTCATTTATTTGGGTGAATCAGTTATTCGAGTTACAAATCAAATCTAACTTAATCAATCCTCACAAATCTATGGATATAAACTTCAAGTATCATAGATATTTAAATGTTGAGAGAAGCACCATGAAATGAAGACTAAAATGCTTGAACAAATATGATTGATCAGACACAAACATATCACAAATCAAGAGGAGCCACAACATAGTATTTATGAGTGGAAAACCCTATATAGGGAGAAAAATATTGTAATGCCTCGCCAAAGAACCCCAAAGGACACACATCTAACTACAATAATGAGACAAATTTATTTTTTTAAGGTGCAACAACATGAAATGTAAACCGTATCTAACATAACATAAATGTTAAGCTATGTCCTCTAAGGTTCCATGACAACATTACTAGAAAAACTAATACTAATATCTAAACATACATCAATAATTAACTAACATTAAAAGTTCATTTTAAATCCATTGCATAGAATAATTAAATAGATACATGTCCATATCATACCATTAGATAAGTAACCATCAAGGATAATCTTGAAAGCACTAATGATTACATATACAATTTCTATTACATGGAAGTACATCATTACATTGTTACAAGTTTACATCAATGCTTCCCTAAATAGAACAGGAGGATACATCAAGATTACATTACATGATACAAATGAGATACATATACAATACATGACATAAACAACTGTCTCTCGAATTGGTATAAGATCCGAAATCTACTACATAAGGTAGATCATCCACGCTCGTGAACAGTAGCAAGGGAAACCCAATGGAGGAAAAAGCACAATCCACGCAACCATGTGGAACCTTAAGGTCCACCCTTTGTGCAAGGAGATAACAATAATGTACCACCACATCAAGCAGTCAAGAATACAGAAGGTTAACACAAAATTATTGAGCATAGCTCCAACATAAACAAAGTACAATATGACATCACATAACAAAATCACCGCTTCTAGAGGCACACACACAACAAAAGGGGAAAACATGACTAGGGAATTCTAGACTGCAGCAAGGAAGAGTGTCATTGCATGGTCCTCAAATGGGTTATCCTGACAACCTCTCACTAGACACCGACCCCATAGGGTGACACATGCGGCACCAACTTTCCTTTCATGAGGACAAGGAAGTTGATTTTTCCAACCAAGCCTTCTCAAACCATCCTTAGCCTAAACGAGCATTACAAACATGGGTGAGGCATCCAATTATCTTAATTAGTGTGAAATCTACCCAACCCCCTATTAATTAATTAGGTTATCACTAGATTACAATTCCCAATGGGTTATCCTAGTCAACCACTTTGGGTTCTAGCCCCCATTGAGAGCCACTCCCCCTACTAGCAACTAGAGACCTAACACATCAAATAGGGTAAAACCATCTTGCAAAAATTACAAAACATTATGAACACACACATAGAGCGAGGTATGAACCATCCCGCACACAAATCTCAATCATAAAAGTGAATACGTAGTGCAAGGCTAGAGACCCTCTTGTACACATTCTAAGTATAAAATCAATCACTTTCAAAATGAGTTCATCATAAGACCATACATGCAAAAATACTTCCTCCTATGCCTCTGGAACACTACCCTTAACCACATACCATGAAAGTTTCCACACTAAATGAAACTCCCCAAATCACCTTAGTTTCATAAAACACTTTATTTAAAAAAAGCACGCATATAACCAATGTAACCAGAATATCACATATAATAACAAATCATTTATTAAGTGATTGTAAAGGAAACAAAATTTAAAGAGATCACCTCATTTATCTATTTGAATAATTCCTTCATATACTTGGATGTAATTAAATCAATTTATTTTTTCTACTTATTTTCTTTTCTTTGCTTATTTTCTAATATACTCAATGATACATATACATATATAATTACATATATATATAAATATATGTACCCAAATCAATATATATATATATATTTATATGTATACATATATATAAATATATGTATATAGATGTAAATATAAGAAGCTTTATATATTACAGGATTTGATAACACAAACATTCCTATTTTCACATAAAGACCATTCTCAAACATATACATACAAATATATATATATTTAACCAAGCACTGAATCAAATCATACGAATATCCTTCGAATAGTACACAATACAAGACTATCAAATACATTTTAAAGCTAGAGCATCAAACCCAAATCATAGTTATAAATTTGAAATGGCTTTCACTCTTTTCTTATAACATCAAAATAATTTGAAACCAAATGGAAAGAATAGTACTCAGAATTGATTACCATATGCAACAAATTTTGAATGCTTTAAGAAAGAAATCACAACTCCTGAAGGTAAATCGCCTTCCAATAATTGAATGTCTTTTAACATGCATATCCTTCAAGTTATCTATCAAGGATTATATTAACAAGCAAAAATACTATGCGCCGAAATTTAGAGATGAAACACAAGCATAAGAGACGCAGGGGTAGAAGATATGCCTTAAGAGTATCCTTCGAATTTCAACAAAATAAATTAGACAATGATTTAAGCATTTATTAAACTGGCTGCCATATACTTCATAGGGGCATCGAATTACTCATATGTTAGGTTCTAAAGCACAACATAATCAACATAATTATATGGTTTGATTTATAATAGAAAATTGGTTCCCTTATATGAAAAAATTTGAATTCTAACCGTACACAAAACTTAGTGCCCGAATTGCAACGAAAACAAGGAGGGATAATATCGAATGGTCTAAAAATAATTGGATTTTTCTCTAACATAGCATAATCAACTCACAAACATAAATATATGTTGAGCATAGATGTTTCAAACATAGTGTCTGAAAATACAAACACAAATAGGGGCGACAATAGAAGGTTGAACAAAAGGGAAAATCAAATAACAATTGTCAAGCTTAGAAGGATACATGAGATGCAACTTATCGGGTATTTGTGCAAAAAATACAACAGTGAATGCAAAGTATAAGGTTAAGAGAAAATATCATAATTCAATAGTAACGAAACCAAGATAGAATAAATGAATTGAGTAGCACACCCACAAAAAGGTTTCCAAAGAGGGGCCTAGGTAAACTTCAGAAAATACTATTTTCTAATTGTTTCAACAAGGAAATATTTTGATTTCTTTACAGCATATCATTCAAGTTTTTTTTTGCTTCAAAACCTAACAAAGATAGAAATTCAAAAAGAATGGAACCTGGTTTAAATTGATTGGCACAACTATAGATTTGATGTTGAGTTCAAGCTTCTCAACTTGTAGCTCCAACTTCTAGATTCCAACGCTAACGAAATGGAAGAACGATGTCATGATCAACTATTATGTTCACAATGATCTATTTCTTCAGATTCCTTTCAATTCTTTGATAATTTCCCAATTCAAATACTCCTCAAAAATAAAACTACAAAATGCAACTATTCTCTAGATAATTTCTTGCAGACAAAATCCTCCGTTCCCACAAAAATCCATCATAATCCCCCAAAAAAAAATTGTAAGATTTTTGAAAACCCAAAAATCAGATAAAAATACCATAAAATATCAAGTTTCTAAATGACAAGCAGTTGGAAGTCACACATGTGCTTCAAACATACTTTTTCTATCTGTTTAATTGTTTTAACTAGTTGTCCATTATCTTCAGCCAATTTAATATTTTATTTCCTTTTAATATTTTATCACATTTTAATTTATAATTAAAAAATCAACATTAATAATGAATATATTTATATTTAATTATAAAAATACTTTTTACCTTAGTAATTTAATTTAATTAAATTAATTAACCAAGGCAACTTAAATACCATTTATTAACATGGTCTATTTAATAATTTATTTAATCCAACAATTAATCAAACAACATAATTAGCATTTTTAATTAATAGCTAGGTATCAACAATAATCACCCAACATATGCAAGTTCAAAATGATAACTAACCATGAACACATACAAGACTGACGGGTGACCAACTGGATACTCATCCTCTTTGAGGATGATGGCAGGTGTAGGGGACCGTACATTATCTCTGTTCAATAATTTTCATTAGGTTTAAGGCATGCTCGGACTTGTCAATTCAGGTGGATTCGATGTCTGGTACCTACAATCCCACATCAAACAAAATGGTCGAACAACACACACACACACACATATATAAACATACAATCAGACACACCGTGAAAGGAAATCACAACGTAGCAGGGTACTCATGAATGAGTAATGCAACACTATTCCTCTCACCAAGACACATCAAACAAGTAATCACATCAATTTACAACAACCAGTTACATAGAAAACAACATCGAACAATCACCAGATAAACACATAGTAACCATGACCAATTAAACACATAATATTCATAATTAAATTAATCCACATAAACCAATAAGTCCTTAAAACTGTCATAGAGTATGCATAAACTCAAAGAATAGAAAGAACGCCAAAGTATCATCAAGTGTCATCTAGTATCGTCAAAGAAAAAAATCTAACAACAACAAAGTGTCATAATGTCTATCCTAATAGAACAATCATCAGTCTAACAAAGAACAACATGAGGGGCACTACAAAACCACTTTGAAAATTTACTTTATTAAGCCTCACTGGCAAATCAAAACCTCGTTGGCAAAGAAAAACCTCACTAGTTATAGCCTCACCAACAAGTCAAAACATATAAATGATGTGCCTCAACAAAATGGTAGCAAAATTAGACCAGTAGCCCTTTATATCATACCACTCAGTTGGAACAATTGCAGTTTCCAGGGATTCCTAATTGATAAGGTCCTTTGACACTGCATGCTCCCATACAATATTGCCTCATAACTACCTTGGGATTGTACTGGTAAAAAAATGGTACAATCCGTTATAAAACATAGGCCTTGGAAAAATACATTGAATATTATTTTCCTTATTCTTGTGCAAACTGATAGTTGTTCAATGGTGAACCAACAAAAAATGGAGTAAATAAACTCACCATTCAGATCTATCCCTGGTTTTAGACAATGAAGAGCAATTCCAATCAGTAAAAAATCCTGAAAGCAGTATTTAAGATGAAAACAAAATAGAGCAATTCCAATTAGTAAAAAAGACCAAAAGCAATATTTAAGTAAAATCAAAACTGAAATCAAACTAGAAGAATCCAATGAGTTTCAAAAAATCCCAAATCAGAATTTTGACCAAAATCTTAGAATTGGAAGATTGAAAAGTGATTCAACATGGACCATTCATCCACTTTTTTGGAGTCTGGAAATGGTAGGCAATGCGATGGGGAAAAAGAAAAATAATCTAGTAGAGGCTTATTTCCTTGCTAGTATTCAACTTTCACCTCTCCAATTTGGTGAGTTGTAGCCTGAAAATAAGGTTTCGACGAGGGTTTTAGAGTATGTTTATTAAAATGAAATTACGACCAAGATCTAATATTGTGTTTATTGCACAACATATAGGGTTTTTATTTGTCGCTAAAGAGGATTTCAAAATTGAATCTAGCATAAATAAACTAGAATACATAAATCTCTCGCTTATCTTGCATAATAAATATTATTAAATATATTATAATATTATATAATATAAATATTATATTATATTATTATATAGTATTATAATATCTATATATATAATAATATAGTATTATATAATTTATATATTATATTATATTATATTATATTATATTATATCATATTATATTATAACATATTATAATATAATATAATATAATATATTATTATTATATTATTTTATAATACAACCCACTCCCTCAATTCAAAATATATTTTTTAATTATCCACTTTAATATCGTATTATCTAATTTTTATTTGTGTGACTAATTATTTAGTTGTGTTTTATAGTTGACGATCAAATTAGTCACTTATGATGATCAAATTAGTCATTTATAGTTGTGTTGCAAAAAATGAGTAGAATTTAGTCATCTTTAGTTGTTGTGACTAAATTTTTTAGTCACGTAGTCATTTATTTCTCAAATTCTACTAGTGATATGAGGCACAATTTTGGCAGTATGGATGAATTACAACAAAATAGACTTTCAAGCATTATTTTTTATTTTTTATTTTAAAAAAACTACAACATACAAAACCATTTGTTATACAAATTAAAAACAAGAATAAAAATCTGATTAAGAAGAACCTATCAAAACGAACAACACTACTTGAAGATTGCTAACAAGAATGACTCTATCGCAACCACCAAATCCAAGACTTGTTCCACTTCCAAATTAAATCCTCCTCGAAAAATAAACTCAATTCCAACACAAAACTGTATTTTCCTGAGAAAAATAATAATTCTTGCAAAGAAAATTTTCTTCCTCCTCAAAAATGAATTTTCCTTCTCCAAAAAAAATAATCCCGAAACTCTCCTTTTTTCTATTCCAAATAAAATAACTATTTATTCTAGAAAAACTAAAAAAAAAACTAAATCAAAAATCACAAATTAAAAACAACTTTTCCTCTTCAAGCAAACACATGTATTTGCATGTAAATAACTTCTTGACTTGTCTCTTTTTTTTCCAAATTTGCCAAAAACACTAAAATCTCCATTTTGAATAAATCCATAATAATGATTAAATAAACAAATATTATCTAATCACTAATTTAAAAATTAACAATATTGCAATTAAAATATTATTCCATTTACAATTAAAAATATTTAATATCGACAATTAAAAATACAATATTCATTTAAAGCTATAAACATTTAAATTTAAAAATTAATTTAATATCTTTAACTAAATACTTTTACACTTTCACAAATCACTTTAATAATTAAATGTAATGCTTTAATTAAATTAATTACAACAATACTAAACATCATAAAATTAAATTAACTAATTAAACAATAACAATAAACATTACAAAACCACACAATTACCACATTACTAATTTAACAGTTAAAATGAACGACATGAAATAGAACAATAGCATAACAGAGCAAGGTACTAACATACAACATCGTCAAACAATGACGGGGTGACAGACATAGATGGGGAAACTTTCTTGTCAACTCCCTAAACCATATCATATCCATTGGGTATCTAAGGCATGCTTAGACCCGTTAATGCAGGTGGAGTCAGTGCACGGTACTTGCAATCTTGCATAAAACCAAGTGTTGAAACAACATATATATATAATACCAAACACACCATGAGAGAGAATTGCAGTGTAGCAAGGAACTCACGATGAGCAATGCAACACCGTCCCTCTCACCAGAACCTCAAATTATAACTATATTATAAACAATATCATCATTAAACAACAAGTAAGCAATTGCATATCTAGCATAACATCAAACGCATATTGATGCAGTACTAAACTGCCCAACCACACAAAGACAGGATACATTTGACCCAATTGAATTAGGAGAGGATCAAATTAACCAAGTAGCTTTACTTCACTATCCTTTCTTCAAAATTCATCAAATTCTTTGGCCATTCATTTAGTTTTCAAACACCCAAAATAACCATAAAACCAACCATTCATGCTTCAATCCTATTCCTTGACTTCCAAGACATTCCAGCATCACATTTTGATTGAGATCAACCAAATACACCCTTACCAAGCATTGATCCAATAGAATCTTTGTTTCTTATAGTCAAGGCACCATTTTACACTTAGAAATCACTATGCCACACACAACCAAAACAACAAGTTATCCTACCAAAAAATTTCCAAGCATTGATACATCCTAATTATCATCACCTAGGTAGGATCAAGACACATCAATCATCCTTTTCACTGATTTCATCAAATTCACTATTTTAGCAACCCTAGCCTTTATTACTCTAGTAGGTAACCAAACCCTTGAATCGGGTATTTCCTCTTCACCCACAAAGCATCTTAATAAACCCATTACATATTCAGGGACCCATTTTGATCTAATTTATCATGACACAAACTTAGAATCTCTTGCTTGAATATTTCATCAGAAAATCTAACTGAAACGTTGCTACCAGTCCTTAAATAGGCCAAAAATACAAAGTGACTCCTATCTAACCATATCATTTTCTCCAAGTAACTAAAAATAGTCTTTAGCCATGACACAAAACTTAGGATTTCATCATTCTTAAGGGTTGAAAGTCTTAAATACATACTGATCTATTAAACCCTTGTTTGTAGGTTGGAAACACCAAAAACCATGAGGGTTCTATGAAGAAGACACTTGCACACCTCCAACACTCCGACCATCAATTAAAACATGCTTTAATATGTCTTCTTATGATTTTGAAATCATCTCCTTGGACATGCATACATTATTTCTTCAAAACCATTTTTGTAACCTCTATTGATCAAGAGGAAAACTCATAAATTGGCTTCAAAACAACAACACAACTTGTTATTCTTGATACCCCTGCAACCACCTACTCAATGACATTGAAACACATCAAATACAATCCATTCCACTAAACCACTAACCCTACATCGGTGGAATGGCCATTACTTTCTTAAGGGACTCTCAAAATCATTGAGAATAGTCTACTGCCTAGAGTACATGAAATTGCTCTCAATACATTTGTTTCTTAAAAAGTTAACTTTCCAGCTATTGAAATGAAAAATAACTTCTCCAAATAAAATCACACAAGGATTTGGCTTTTATCTTTCTAACTATCAATTCAAAGATGAAAATAATGGAAGAAAACACTGCTAACACATAAAAATAGGGGTTTATTTCCAATTTTCATTACAAGAATACCAGGCTTTGCTTTTTCTCGCCTCTCCAAGCTTTTTATAAAATTTTCACACTTGGTAACTAACTGTGCAACTTCCATTCGGATCAAACTACCACATGACTCTTCATTTTCTTGTCTTATGCACTTTTATTTGCATAATTACATTATAACAACTTTAGCAATATTTGAAAATCTACTTAAGTGACCACCTAGTTACTTAGAAAATGACTTTAATACATTCAAATTGATCATTACATATCCTTGACACTTGATTTTATATTTGAACACACACATTTGAAAAATTATCCTTTTGAAGGTATTACATGATGTGGGTTCTCCTGCACAACATATGTCCACATATCATAAGCAATAGTAATCAGTATCATAATCAGCCAAGTCCAAGAAGTAGAACTGTCACCCAACCAAACAACATGGTGAAACAATCACCAACATAGTCTCAAGTATACATCAAACATAACCAGTATCTAAACAATATCAACCACACACAAAAAAGTATCATGAGAATAATACTAACACGAGAGGCACTACATCCTCCCCCCTAAAACTAGGCTTACTCCTGGAAGCCAAAAAACAAATAGGGAAAATAATCTCGAATGCGGGATGCATCCTCCCATGTCGCTGATATCTCATCATTAGGGTCCCATTGGACCCACACCTGTTCAATTTCTCTACCCTTGAGAACGAGTCTCCTGTGTTGAAGAATGGCCATGAGTTCCAGTGTGAGCTACCTATCCTCTACTTTTAATGCATAGATATATCAGGATAATAATGCCTAAGTACAGAAATGTGAAACACATCATTTATGCATGTTAGACTAGGTGGCAAGGCTATACAATAAGCAACACGTCCAAATCTCTCTAGAACCTTAAACTGACCCACAAAATGAGGTGCCAACTTAGATCCTTTCCCGTAATGGATGGGGCTCTTTCATGGATGCACTGAAAGAAACACCCGATCACCAACTGAAAAATGACAATTGACCCTACGTGCATTGGCGTAATTCTTCTACCTATCATGAGATGCTACCAAGTGTTCTCTAATGTGAGCAACTTGTTGTTCCATATCCTATAGCATCTCCGGCCTAAGAATAAATTTTTCCTCAAGATGGTCCCAACTCAATGAGGTCTAACATAGATGACCATACAATGCTTGGAATGATGGCATCCCAATCGAACTATGGTAACTTTTATTGTATGCAAACTCAACCAGATGAAAATAGTCTTCCTAATGAGACTCTTGATACATGATGTACATACAAAGCATGTCCTCAAGAACCTAGTTGACCCTCTTGGTCTTTCCATCTATTTCTAGATGGTATGCAAAACTGAAGCTCAATTGGGTTCCTAAGGCACGCTGCAAAGATCTCCACAAAGCAGAAGTGAACACCAGATCTCTATCAAAAATGATTCTTCATGGGATTCCATGTAGCCTCACTATGTCCTCCATGAAAATTTCAGCCATAGACGATGCAGTATAGGATGACCGAACGAGAGAGAAATGTGCCACCTTGGTCAACCAATCAATAGTGACCATGATAGCATCATGCCAATGTGAAGACATAGGCAAGCCAAAAATGAAGTCTATCGATATGATATCCCATTTCCACTCTGGAATGAGATGGGGTTGTAAAAGACCTATAGGATGTTGGTGGTCTCCTTTTACCCTCTGACAGTTCAGGCATCTCACCACAAGATCTACAATATCTCTCTTCATTCCAGCACATAAATATAGTAGACAAAGGTTTGCATACATCTTCTTAACTACTGGATGGGATGAATAGGGAGCTTGATGTTCCTCGGTCATGATTAGGGTGCGAAGATCCTCAATGGGAGGCACCTACATGTGACCCAAATTCCGCAAAATTCCATTAGACTCAAGAGTATAACCTATAAATTTTCCCTCCAAAACTCTACCTTACTCAATCTTAGACTTCATCTCTTGGAACTAGTTGTTTGAAGGAATTGTTGCGAGTATCTGACTCCTCAAGTCCACATCAAGAGTCACAGAAGATAACTCATGGCATCGATGACTTGGAGCTTCTTCCACTACATTTTCCTTGCCTTGGATGTATTTTACGTCAAAATCATATTCGCAAAGGAACTCCATCCATCTCCTCTATTTGGCATTAAGATTCAAATGCATGAAAATATACTACAAGCTGCGATGATCATTGTGCAACTCAAACCCATGCCGCAATAATAAGTGCCTCCACCTCACAAGAGCATGAACAATGATGACCAACTCCAAATCATGTGTGGGGTGATTCAGCTCATGGTCCTTGAGCTTACGTGACTCATAAGCGATCAAACGACCTTCTTGCATCAAAACAACCCCTAACCCCTCCAAGGATGCATCAATACAAACCACAAAGTCCCTAGTAGGATCAGGTACTACAAGATTAGGTGCACTGGTCAGCTCTCCTTAAGAGTCTGAAAATCCAACTAACACTTTTCTAACCAATCAAATTTCTTCCCTTTCCTCTTAAGAGAAGTGATGGGATGTACAATCCTCAAGAAGCCTTGAATAAACTATCAATAATAACCTACCAAACCCATAAAACTATGAATATTAGGAATATTCATGGGTGTACGCCAATCAATGATAGTTTGGATCTTTGAGGGATCCACAGTGATACCTTCACCTGATATAACGTGTCCCAATTATTTCACTTCTGTCTAAAAGAACTCATATTTTTCCAAGTTAGCGTACAACTGATTGTCTCTCAGACACTGCAACACCTATCTCATGTGTTCCTCATGCTCCTCCATGGTTTTTGAATAGACCAGGATATCATCAAGAAACACGAGCACAAACTGGTCCAAGTAGGTACA
The DNA here is from genome assembly GCA_007115665.2 of Sequoiadendron giganteum. Lineage (NCBI taxonomy): Eukaryota > Viridiplantae > Streptophyta > Pinopsida > Cupressales > Cupressaceae > Sequoiadendron > Sequoiadendron giganteum. Next base: position 76,135,486 of record CM021100.1, read on the forward strand.
AAAAACACCATTCATCAAGCTCATGAAAATTGAAGGTGCATTCATCAACCTAAATGGTATGATAGTGAATTCGTAATGCCTGTATCGAGTGTGAAATGCAGTTTTGTGTATATCCTCCTCACCAATATGCAACTGATGGTGTCCCGACTTGAGATCAATTTTAGAGAATACCACAACTCCCTTGATGTGTTCAAATAGATCATCAATTCTTGGAAAAGGATAGTGATTCTTCAGCGTCACCTTATTCAACTGTCTATAATCAATATACAAATGGAGAGAACCATCCTTCTTCTTAATGAATATGACTGGTGCTCCCCAAGGGGAAACAATAGGATGGATAAACCCTTTTGTAAGAAATTCCTCCAATTGAAAATGGAGCTCCTGAAGCTCTTGCATTTTCATCCTATATGGAGCCTTAGAGATAGGCTCATCTCTAGGTACAAGATCAATTCTAAAGTCAATGTCACTCTTAGGTGGCATCCTTAGAATCTCGCTTGGAAACACATCTGAAAACTTCTTAAGGAGAGGATAATCATCTAGAGTCACCTCTCTACCCTCCTCCATATCTAGGCCATTGACTGTGACCACAAACAACTAACATCCCTCACAGAAATACCTCTTCAACTACATTGCAGAAATCATCCGTAAGGAGATAGGTCTTTGTATGCCAACAATCTCAACCTCACCTTTGGAATCATCTAGATAATGTATAGACTTACAAAAAAATTCAATTATCACTCAATGAGCACTTAGCCAATCCATCCCCAAAACAACACCATAGGAACCAAGGGGGAGAATTCAAAGATCCATCGAAGCCACAAATGACCCAATTTCCAACCTACATCTTGAAATAGTGGATTCTACTGACACCTTCACTCCAGAGGCCAATTCAACCCACCTGATGCCTCCACCAAAGAGTATAGTAATATGAGTTCCATATAACACACTTGATGCCTCTACCATAGTACCCTGATGATCATCTTGGCGGTTGTCAACTGCTGTGAAAACCTTGTGTGAATTTCTAGCATCTCTCACCATTAGCTCTGAATTCATTGACCTCTAACTAAACCCTACAGTGCTCCTCTATGGACATTGTCTGAAAATATGCCCCTATTGACCATAATTGAAATAACTTGTACCACAAATGAAATCTCTAACACCTGACGGAGCATTAGACCTATAATAACTACCTTGGCTAGGTGTAGACTATGTACTCTATGTCGTCTGCTCAAAACAGTTATGTTGTGCTCTCTACCAACTACAATTCTTCCTAGACTGAATTATGCCACCCTGCTAAGATTGAAAAGAATTATGCTTCAATTGATACTGTTATTGTTGCTGACCACCCTTAGAGGGTGTGGATTGACCCCTGGAAGGGCCTGTAGCCTAAGACTTCCCACCTCGAGAACCAAAACTAGAAGCAAGTGCACAACCAATTTGAACTCTTGTATGGCCTCCTAATGCCATGGCCAAATTTTTCTCCACAAGATGAGCCTTCTCCAAAACTACCTCCATAGTCTTCGACTTGAAGACTCAGACTCCTCCACTGATTTAGGCATTCAAGCCCCTAAAAAAATGTTGTACTAGCATAGCCTCATCATTACCAATCTTGGCATACTACTTAAGCTCATAGAAACAATGCTTGTACTGCTCAATGAACATTGTCAGTTATCTCAACTCATTAAATTCATCTGCACAACATTGTCTCTAGTGATTAGATAGGAAACAGGCCCTGAACCTCTCCAAAAAAAATTCTCAAGTCACTGAATCAATGTCAAGATGTAGTTTATGCTCTTCCAGATGCCACCATGTGGATGCAAAAACTTTGAGGTGAAAGATGGCACACCTTTCCCTGGTATTGCTGCCATAGGAATGCATAGCAAAGCGTCGATCTAGATCAATAAGCCAAGTTTTAGCCTCCAATCCTCCACTAGAACCATGAAATGTGGGAGGATGTGCCATTAGAAGCTCTCTCATATAAATTGCGACCATCACATTCTAATCTTTTGGTATTTCAATCCTCCTCGGTGATCTCTATCTCTCTCTGACCACCCATCGCTACTCCTCCTCCTGCCTAGGACCCAATCAGCCAAGAACCTCTTCCAATAAATATCACAACTACACACCTCCAAGTCTCGACTATTCCAAATTTGGGCCTCAGCCTTCAGGATTATTCTGGGAACCCTAGTGTTCCTCTTGTTTAGATTCATGGGAGCTCTAAGACGGTGAGCTATGGAAGCCAGCTCGATGGCCACCACCATGGCCTCATCCACAACCACATCCCCAACCCCTAAGCATGATTCTACACAAAAAAAATATGAGGACCACATAATTTCAAAGTTACACAAAAGGTTAACATAATTGGCTCACTTAACCTAGAGTACCTAGTGTTAATAACCTTTGCTTTGATACCAAGTTGTAATGCCCTACCACGCAAACCCCACAAGACAACAACCAACTAACCAAAAATACAACATTTTTTTTAAATAACAACTATGCAATAACCATTAATAAATAATCACACAGCATTACATAACGACAACTAACCAATCCCATGGGATTACATGGTTGCATTACTTGTAAACATTCCCAACCAATACCATCTTTACAATTAAATGCTAAGAAAATAAATGATAGAAACATGCATTCCTCAAGTTAACATAATGATAACACACAACCACCCATTACCAATAAAGATGACAAAGATACAAACATCCTTTTATTACATTTCAATTCATAGTTCAATATTACAATTGTGGATCATATTTCCACAGATACAACACATAAAAAATACAATAGTACATTACAGAAAGATTCCCTTATATCCATGGGAAGATTACATCAAATACAATAATAATACATCATTGATGAATAAAGTAATAATCATATAATAGTCTTCAATCAAGTGAAGTCCTGGAATCTCTGCATCTGCTTCCACTCCTTGCTTCACAAACACAACCTGGAAACCCAATGGGGTGCATAACTTGTTCCACCTGACCATGTGGACTTGAAGACCCACCCCCCATACTAGGAGATGACAAGAAAGGACCCACATCCAAAAAAAGGTCAAGCATACAAGACTAACATAAATCCAACATAAAAAACTTCGAACAAATGCAAACACTCCTAGAGGAAACCAAAACAAGGGAAGATAAATGGGTACTGTATGAGAGTGCCATTGTATGGACTTACATGGATTATCTAGATAACCTATCACAAGGTGCCACCTCCATCTATGGTTATCTTGTCTGCCTATCTCAAAGTATCTCTCCATAGGGTGAATCATGCAAAACCACTTACCTTTCATGAGGACAAGGCAACGATCTTACCAACTAGGTCTTCTCATCCCATCCTTATCCTGTGAAAGGACTAACGGCATGGGTGAGGCACATAATTAATCTTGTTTAGTGTTTAACTACCCAATCCCACTAGTTCATCAATTAATTTATCGCTTGTTTAGAATACTCTTCCATCGGTTATCCTAACAACCCCTTTGTGCATTGACCCCCATGAAGAGCCACTCTATCTATAGACACCCAAACCAAAAAACATAGCAAGGGGTGTACCTGAACTCACATAAAATCAAAGTGTACATAACAGAAAACATGCGAGGCATGAACCATTTCACAACACACATACCATATTTCTGAAACAAGAACAAAGGAGATACTACCCACCAAAAGAAACTACATAAGTCAACAGATGCACAAAACAACATAGTGCCCAAATGAACAAGATTTCCCCTAGCCTTTGGAAGTTACTAAAACATCTACCCATATATCTGAAACATAAGACCAAGAAACGAGCATCAAAATATGGGTTCCCGTGACCCAAAGTTAAAACAAAAATAAACCAACTCATAATATTAACTAAACATCATATATCGCCTCTATTTAACAAATCAAAAATCAAAAGATAATCACATTCATCAAATGATAATAACATTGTGTGAACACAAATGCATTCAAAACGATACATCTTTCTAATCTAAATAATGACAAGGATTATCAATTGATTTCACTGCATAAATAGAATCACCATTTAAATAAACTAACACTCAATTTATACATCTAACTAATTGAAAGAAAAAAATATCACTATTACTTTTATCAATACATGTTTTATTTTACATAATCTTATCGATTATAGAATAATGATTCCACTAATTCAATATTACTATAATGTTTAAATCTACAATTTTATAATACACATTATTCATCTATCTTATAATACCCAACTTAGACATTACCTTTCATGAAGATGAATTGCCTCCATTAGAAGTGCAAAAAATCAAACGAAGTCGTCATGATAGTGGCTATCATTAACAAATGTGGGATAAAATGAACTCTCATTGGCAATGGTTTTACTCTTAATGTGTGTAGTGTGAACCTCTTAGATAAGATTGCAGTGGAAAAGGCTATGATTTAACCTAATTCTTTAGCTATTCGTAGATTTGATAATATGGGAAAACAACCTCTTGGTGTGTTATTATGAACCCCTAAACCTGCAAATGCACAAAGAAGTCAAACATTGTTAGTGTTAGATCAAATATGCATGTAAAGATTGAAGGATTCCCCATGAAATCCACCTATTAAGATAAGATTAAGAAAAATGAAGAACATGAAGTAAGAAACTTAAACTAAATCCTAATTAAGCAAATAAGTTAAAGATCTTATGGGGGAACTGGTGCCAATGATATGTTGCAATTGGCCCTTTCCCAGTTCCTAATTGCAAATGCTTGATTGAGTGAGAGAAATGGTCAAATCTCCAAAGATATTTGAGCATAACCTTGTTACGAAACTTCAAATATAGTGGATGATTGGATGAAATTGGCAAAATTAGCTCTCAATGTGGAGAGAGTAACTTTGCATATGAGTTGTGGATAAAGATTGAGGAGAAGAGTCTCCAATTTATAGATTCAAATCTTGGAAGAATGAGAAAGATTGAGCAATGTGGGATAAAACATCATCAAATGGCATTGTGCCACTTGTCCACATGTGATTGGATGAGGAATGTGCAAGTTTTGGCCAATGTGCCAATAAATGCCATTAGGTGGCATTTCAAACTTGAGAAATGACATGTTGAAGAGGGAAAAAGAATGAAGTTAATGTCACTTGGCTCAAGGTCAAGGACATGTAAGAGGCTTTTAATGCCTTGTTGGAAGGACCAAGTCCACTTGGACTTTTTGAATTCAAAAGAGGAATATTCCCTTTTTGATGCTTTGTGAGGGAAAATAGGAGAATTAATAAATCAAAGTAATTGATTTATTGTGCAAGTTGCATTCTCTAGAGAATTTTAGTGATTGAGATTAATTTAATCAAGATTTGATCAAATTAATGAAGAATTAGGTGATGTGACCATTTTAGACTTAAATTTGTGAATTGATTTAAGTCAAAATTGAGAGGAAATGATTTATCAAATAGATGATTTGATTTATTTAATAAAGAAGGAATGTGTTAAATTAAATCAAACAAGGTTTAATTTAATAGGAGGACTTTAGAGATTTTAATTAAATAAAATGATTTATTTAATTAAATAGCAATGTAGGGTTAATTAAATTAAACTGATTAATTTAATCAAAGGAGGTGATACACTTAATAATGATTTATCGAATTAAGGGATAGAAAGTGGTGAAATGCTGAGAATTTGATCTGAGAGGAAACGTTGTTAGTAAATCGGGATGAGGTGTGCCAAAATGAATTTGTTCATTTTCCATGTCTACATTTTGCCCCTCTTTGAAGCAATGTACTTGTTGCTTTGATTCAAAGAATAAACTGCTGCGATCAAACAAGGTTCGGATTTTTTTGAAAATCTTTAGATGCCCCACTATTGCCTCAGCAGAGGGATACTGCTAGATATTGCCCCCTCGAGAGATCGAACGAAAATTTTGAATTTTTGGGTGATCTCGCGAAAAAAGATAACAAGGTGCCCGACAGGCCAGAAATGCCCCGGAATGCCAGAAAACTGCTTAAAATGCCAGAAGGGATACAAAACGACTCAATTAGATGAAAACAGGTTCAGGGGACCAAAACCCAAGCTGGGAGGTCACATTAGGTCAAAAAACCCTAATTTTTTAGGCTTAAATAGACCGCGAGGGGTCATTTTCAATTCATTTTGCAATCTTAGCCTTTAGAAAATTCCAACTTTTAGCTCTAAGTTTGAGTGGAAATGGGGCAACGGCAATTTCCCAGGCACGTGACAGAGAGGGTTCAGACACATCAGCGGCTAGTAGGCACAGGACCCATGGTATGTACCCTTGTCCATCTTTTAATTTTATCATTTTTCGTGCATTAAATAGGGTTAGAGTTCGGTTCAAACTGCGCGGTGTCATATGGCACCGCTGAAAGTGTCTTATCGCAACCGCGTGGTGCTGTATTGCACCGCATATGTGAAGTGCCCCGCGCGGGCCAGTTTGAAATTTTGCATTTAGTTATTTCAAAGTCTGCCGCATGTCCATTCTTCACCGCACGGCTCAGTTAGGAATTTAGCGTTTGCACCAAATAGGACCACATATGAAAAGTGCACCGCGCAGGTCACTTTGTAATTGGCAAAATGACAAACTCCGCCGCGGCGATGCAGTTTGGAACTTTCCAAACTATGTTGCACCCGCAAACAGTGCCACATTTTCCAATTTAAGGCAAATTTGAACTTTGAAACTTTATTTTTTTCTGACGCGACTGCTTTTCCTGTGCAGGAGGAGCCTGGCGTACTCTATTCACGGGAGCACCAATGGCCAGTACTTAGTAGATTAGCGGCTATGCCTGAGTTGGTCTAGGAGCACCTTGGTGCTATTGGCCTTTGGTACATTGTGTACGCCCCTCCTGTTCGGGCTCACCTAGGCATGCTTACCGCCCTGGTAGAGTGATGGCACAGTGAGACCTCTTCATTTCATCTTCCTACCAGCGAGGCCACCATCACACTTGAGGATGTATGGCGCATCCTTCGCCTTCCCATTCACGGGACCCGAGTTATTTATGATCCAGATGTTGGTAGAGAGGCCTGCTATGGGGTGATGTAGATGGACATAATTGAGTTTTGCGATGGTCAGATTGATCTGGAGATATATCGTGACCGCGTGCACACATATCGATTGATCATTGCTAGGATTATCTCAGGCCTTGTGGTACTTAATCGACGGGGCTGATATTTCAGTCTAGGATGGGGACTTGCATGGGATCAAATGGTCCATCAGAGGGAGTGCTTCGCCTGGGGACCGGTACTACTGGCATCCCTTTACAGAGACCTTCACGATTTTGTTTATATGAATAGCAGGTCCATCAGGGCAGGAGGCACCTTGATGCACGTGTGGGGATGGGAGAGGATCTCAGTGCTTCGTCCAGACATTACCCCAGTTCCTTTAGAGATAGATGACCACCTTGTTTGGCGGTATGGTAGGGCTTTGATGCATTTTTCTTTTATCGGCACAGGTGGTATTCTGTATTGGCGGCGAGTTCCTACTAAGATGAGAGAGTTCGTCTGGAGACCGTGGATGGGTATTGGTCCATGGATAGATGATGATCAGCAGCTCTTCTTCGCTCGATAGGATAGGTTGATGCAGGGCCGAGAGCATATGATGATTGAGAGATATCTTCCAGATAGGGTTGCTTGCCAGTTCGGGGAGGTACAGGACAGGCCAAATGACCAGTATGTGGCCATCTTCGCACGCACTACTAAGGAGACAACATGGAGCCAGCCCATCCCAACAGATGAGGTAGTGTCCTCATTTAGGCAGTTAGTGGCCCATCCATGGCCATATGATCAGGGACCAGCAGATGCAGGATTCATCACAACTTACAAGGCATGGTTCAGACCTCCTCTTAGATTGATAGTTCCAGGTGCAGTTGTCCTACGATGCAGACGCAGGGGCCGGACAGGTGGCAGGGGGCGAGGCAGAGGACGAGGTGGGGTACCTCCTCATCAGACACCTCCTAGGGATGGGGCTCAGCAGTGACCTATCCGAGCAAGAGATCAGGATGGTCAATCGAGGGTAGATCCTCAGCATCAGCCAGCAGGGCAGCCAGCAGGACAGCCAGCAGGGCAGCCCGACCATCGAGATGCGCTGATTCAGCAACTACAGGGGCAGATACAAGTTATGACTGTGGAGAGGGACCAGGCATGATCCGAGAGGGATTAGGAGATAGGTCGATGGCGGCAGTTAGAGAGTGTAGCGTCCTCATCTCGGGCCCAATCGATTGATATTCGGGATTATAGAGAGGCTATCAGAGAGGCCGAGTATTATCGGCATCATTACCAGTAGGTAGTACCATCAGGCAGCAGAGTGCCAGATTTTTCGCAGTAGACAGGGAGGCGATCGATAGAGGCACACGATGAGAGATAGGATGGGGAGGGTAGCAGCCGACAGGGCCCGCCTCCTTTTTGATGACATGACAGTTTTGCTTCATTTTTGACATATGGGCTGCAGTATTTTGGCCTTATTGTATTATGTATCCGATGGACACCTGATCCGATTTTGTATTATAACAGTGATTTTTTGATGATATATATAAGATGATTCACCCTTTTTATGATGTACATGCAAATGTGTGAATGCAAATATGTGATGTTTATGAGATGTTTCTATCCTTATGGTTTATGTGATGCAGTGTAATGAATGCATTTCTTTTTGTATTTTTCGTGCTTTAAATGATGTAATGCGTATTAATAATGGTAATGGATGCAAATGGTAATGGTAATGGTTTAATGATGATGTATGATGTCTTAAGATGTTTAAAATAATGAATATTATTCCTCGTAACTTAAGATATTGATATGATATAATGCTCTTTTGATGTTAACTAACTAGTGGATGCAGGATGTATGCATGAGCGATGTTTTGATTACTGTTATAATACCATGTTAGTGTGGAAAGAAGATAGAAGAATTGCAGAGTTAATGAGTTAGTGAGGATGATGATGGTGATTTTACATTTGCATATAGGAATTGAGATTTTCAAAGGGTCAATTGCATTATGTTTGATAACGCACATAGGTACGATGCATCGAGGTATTAAGAACCAGGATGGCGTGGTACCTAGTGTGATGGACTTTGGCTTGAAAATCATATAGGAGTATTCTTGTTCACACTTAGCATACATACTTTATTCAGGATGTAGTTCAAACATTCTAAATATCTCGGACCAAAACACAGAAAAGCAAGTTTTCCTATGTGGTCAACAAGACACTTAAAATATCCTCCCTACAAACCAAACAAAACATGCATAACTAAGTTATTTTACAAGCGTATCCTACAAGCATAGCAGATAAAAGATAATGATCATTACCCTATTCCTTTCTCTCTAAACCTGTTTTGTTTAGGCATCATCGAGAGGTCCTTGGAATGAGCGCAAACTAAGATAAGTCAAAAAGACCAAATAAAGTAAACAAACAAGCCAATGTTCTTTGTACCGCTAGCCAAGGCTAAACTACTGTGGGGTACCTGATGCTTATGTCCATCATGGGAAAGCTTCATCCTAGGACATGTAGTGATCAGGGTTTTGATGGGGCTGATTGTGTGATAAGCTATTCATACTCCGATGTGACTAACTTGCTTGCTTACTGCTCTAGACTTGAGACTCTGACGATTAGGTGTTCACTTTGAGACCTGCTAGACTTGCTTCTGACTGACTCACCAAAGGGTGAAGGCGACGATGATTTATTATGAGTGATGACAATCACGGGTGAAAGTGAAATGAAATTGATGCACCATTTTGGATTTTTCAAATATTTTTGAGGCTATTTTTGGTATTTTTGAGATTTTATGAATGTTTTTGGTATTTTCAAGATTTAAGACAAACAGACTAACTTAAAGACCTATCCTAGGGGTCTCGGGAGCTGATCCATAGATCAGCCTTGCCTACATTATATACGCAGAGACCACGTAGTTCGACTGGTGGTGGACTAAATTGATGATAAGATGGTCAAATAGATTGCCATTTTATTGCCTAAAGGACTGACTCCAGATGCAGACTAGATGGGCAAAGGGATTGCCAATGCGATGGACGCCTAAGGGATTGACCTAACCGTCTCGAGGGATGATCAAAGATCAACCTTGCCTACGTTCAAGCTCAGAGATGACATAGTTTGACAAGGTGAAAACTGACAAGACTCAATGATGAATTTTTGAAGATTTTCTGATATTTTGACATGTTTTGGGATTTTGATGATTTGGATGTTTTTGGATTTTTTGATGAATTTTTGAATGTTTTTGGTTTTTTCTGATGAAATTTTGAAAAAGATCATGAGAATATACACGAATCTGATCCGATGTTGTGAGAACGTGCCCCCAGTGTGGTGCGACAGACTGCTTTGATAAAGGCAAGACTGACTGACCTTAGAAATGCCAAGTAATTCCATGGTGGAACATAGTGTAGACACCAACGTAGGCTACGGTATGGATGCGAGCGGATGAGTGGATGAATGAGTGATGGAAAGAGTCGTGCAGATCCTGGTAGATGGGGAAGGTGCTTTATTTACACTTGGTGCCTGTTTGTCAGGTTTTCACCAAGGTACTTGCCCAAAGCACCATCGAAGTGGTTTTCACTAGAGGACGAATTTTTTTTGTTTTTACTATTTTCAATCCTTTTTCTGATTTTTTTGGATTTTTTGCATTTTTTGATTTTTTTGTTATCACCAAGACGCCTGTTTACCAGGTTTTCATCAAGGTAACCATTTTTTCGGGACTTTTTCTAATTTTTTTTGTATTTTTGGTTCTATACCTTGCAATATTTAGGCATAAAACTTTTTGAGGTGTGAACTGTTCATGGGCTCTTGCAGGGGCTCGTCTTCTAGTGTCGACAATTGATATGCCCCCAATTTGTAACTTGCAATGATGATAAAGGGTCCCAACTAGTTGGGCTCAAACTTTCCCTTTATATCCGAATTTGGCACATTCCTTTGGTTTTCTTTCAACACGAGGTCACCAACTTGGAAAGTGCGTTGTCTGATCTTCTTGTTGTAGCTCCTTTTTAGGTGATTTTGGTACACTTGTAGATGATTAAGGGAATCCATGCGCCTTTCATCTAGTAATTCCAGCTCATTGAGTCTTGTGACCCTGTATTCCTCATCTGTGATGAGGTTTTGTAGTGATATCCTCAGTGACGGGAGCTCGATCTCAATGGGGAGGATGGCTTCTGATCCGTAGACCAGAGAGAATGGAGTGGCGCCTATTGGTGTATGGATGCTAGTGCGGTAGGCCCATAAGGCAGGATTTAGCTGTAGATGCTAGTCATGACCAGAGTCATTGACTATTTTCTTGAGGATTTTCAAAATGGTTTTATTCATAGCTTCTGCTTGGCCATTGCCTTGTAGATAGTATGGAGTGGAAAAACGGTGTTGGATTTTGAATTTTTCACACAAATCATGAACATCTTGATTTTTGAAGGGCATCCCATTATCAAAGATAATGGATTGGGGAACATCGTATTGGCAAATGAGGTAATTTAGGATAAACTTGGATATTTGTTTTCCCGTGATGTAGGTCATGGGAATTGCTTCGACCCACTTTGTGAAATATTCAGTGGCGGTGATTATGAACTTATGGCCATTGGATGAGGTGGGCGATATTTTACCAATGAGATCGAGCCCCCATTGTGAAAAGGGCCAAGGTGTAACAATGGGATGCAGTTCTTGAGCTGGTGCATGAATAAGGTCTCCATGCTGTTGACATTGTAGGCATTTTCTGACAAAGTTGTGTGCCTCTCTTTCCATCATCGGCCAGCAATACCCTGTTCTCAGCAACTTTTTAGCCAAGGTCATACCACTTCAGTGTGACCCGCACGTGCCATTGTTTATCTCAGTTAGAGCAGTCAAGGCTTCCTTGGGTTTTAAACAACGTAGCAAGGTTCCGTCGGTACTTCTATGGAAGAGGGTCTCTCCTAGGATGACGAATCGTGAAGTTCTTTTGACAAAAGTGCGTTTTAGGTTCGGAGTGATGTCAGTGGGGAGGATTCCTAACTTTAGGTAGGTGTATATATCATGATACCAAAGATCACCGGGACCAACGAGTTCACACGCGTATTCTGACTCTAGTACCTCGAATGTGGGTACGAGAAGCTGATCTACGAGGAATTCATGTTTTGAGACGTTACGAGGGATGTCCAGTAAGGATCCAATTGTCGCCATTGCATCGGTCGCTCTGTTGTTTGTCCTTGGTATTTGCTCAAAGGTAATGTCAATGAAAGATTCCTTGAGGCTTTCTACCACCTTCTTGTATGGTGTGAGTTTATCATTCTTCGTTTGGTATTCACCGTTGACTTGGTTGATGATAAGTTGCGAGTCCCCATAGACTTTTAGTGCCATGATTCGCCACTATGCTGCAATCTTGAGACCTATGGTCAAAGCCTCATATTTTGCAATATTGTTAGTACAAGGGAATGCTAGCTTGTATGATCTAGGTATGCAGTCTCCTTATGATGTGATGATGAACACACCAGCTCCTGATCCATGTTGTGTGTGAGAGCCATCAAAATATAACTTCCAGTGGTCTGCTGCACCAAGGTTAAAAAGGGACTCATTTGGGAATTCTGATATGAGTGGGTTATCTATGTAGAGGGGAGCTTATGCCAGCTGATCCGCAATGACTTGTCCTTTTATGGATTTTTGCTCTACATATTCGATATCATGTTCAGATAATATCATTACCCACTTAGCCATTCTACCTGTAAGCGCTGCTTTTGACAATAGGTATTTTAGAGGGTCTATTTTGGCAATCAATTTGATTTGGTGCACTAGCATGTAGTGTCTGAATTTCTAAGCCGCAAATACCAGTGCTAGGCAAGCTTTTTCTATTGACGTGTAATTGAGCTCATGTCCCACCATTGTTCTGCTGATATAGTAGATAGCCCGCTCAGTTCCTTTTTCACCATGTTGGGCTAAAAGGGCCCCTAGGGCGGTTGTTGTTGCTGAGATGTATAGGATTAATGATTTCCCCACAATTGGTGGCATCAACATAGGTGGTGTAAGTAGATATTCTTTTATTTTGTTGAATGCTTGCTCACATTTGTCGTCCCATCTGAAAGCTACTCCATTGTGAAGTAGTTGTGAACAGGCAATCTGTTTATCTGCCAATTGTGCTATGAATCTTTGGATGGATTGGAGTCTACCTTGCAATCCTCTTAGTTGTTTTAACGTTCTTGGTGCTTCCATTTCAAGGATTGCTTTTACCTTTGCAGGGTCCACCTCTATTCCTCTCATTGAAACTATGTATCCTAGTAGCTTTCTTGATTGTACCCCAAAGACACACTTCTTCGGGTTGAGTCTAACCTTATATTGTTTGAGCCTATCAAAGATAGCACTTAGAGTTTCTATATGGTCTTGTCTCTTCTTTGATTTAGCTAGTATGTCATCTACATAATCTTCGACTGTTTTATGGATCATGTCATGGAAGATTAATGTCATGGCTCTTTGGTATGTAGCTCCTGCATTTTTCAACCCAAATGGCATTACGTTCCAGTAGTAGGTACCCCAAGGACATGTGAATGTTGTCTTGTGTTTGTCTTCTTTTGCGATCATTATCTGATTGTACCCTGAGAAGCCATCCATTAGGGAGAGCATCTCATGTCCGACCGTCATATCCACTATCATGTCAATGTTGGGTAGTGGAAAGTCATCCTTGGGACATGCTTTGTTTAGGTCTCTGAAATCAGTGCAGATGCGGATGCCCCCTTTTGGTTTTGAAACTGGTACGAGATTTGATACCCATTCTGGATAGTCGATTGGGTGTATGATGCCAACATCCAAAAGTTTCTGCAGCTCAATCTTTACAAGCAAGGCTATTTGTGGGTGCATCTTCCTTAGCTTTTGTTTGACTGGTTTTGCTCCGGGGTAAACGGCCAAATGATGAACTACTACTTCAGGGTCCAAGCCTGGCATGTCTGCATAGGTCCACGCAAAATTTACCTTTCTCTCCTTTAGGAATGTTGCCAATAGTTCTTGTTCCTTTGTTTGAAGTGTTTGGGCGTAGAATATGATTTGTTGCTCTATTTCTGTTCCCAGGTTGATAGGGTTGCACTGTTCTGCCAATACTGCTGACTTCTCCTGGTGTAGAGCAGTAGGGGGGAGATTGAATCCTTCATCCTCTGGTGCCTCGGGGAGGTTTTCACCATCGGATGCGTGCTTTATTTTTACTGTTTTATGGTTAGAGAGTGCCACAGTGTGGTTTTCACTCAATAACTCTGAGCTTATTCTCGATCTTTTTCTTTTGTGACCGAAGGACTCAATCGTCTCCCCATAGTATACTTGTTTATCCAGTGTGATGTTGAATCTAGCCTTGTGATCTCTGCACGGGATTGTATCCCTTAGTCCCATGAATTTTGAGAGAGCCTCATCGTTTTCGAATGAGTCAAGAATTGGTGGTTCCCGTTGGTCGTGATCGATGAGTTGAGGGTATACTAAGTGGATTTGGTGGGTTCGTTGGCTTGGCTCAGCGGGTGAGGCACTAATCATTAACAAGGTGGACTCTTCAAAAATCCTAGGGAGACTCGCTATGGTATCCTCATCATCACTACTAGCACATACATCGGTAACGTCAAAGGTGTAATTATCGATTGGGATCCCTAAGCAAACAGGTGGTCTAGGGATTGTTGTTGTTACCTAAGGAGAGGACCGGAATGCTCTTCTGGGTGTACCTCTACCACGTACTGTTATACTCTGAGGAGTATAGCCGAGGCCAATATTTCACATCCTTCTTTCCACCATGATGGGCTCCAACCGTCCATCATTGTTTCTTCCTAGGCTTTCATTCCTATTATAGCCCATGCTGAACATCATTTGTAACCCTCTGTTTGTTTCCTCCATGGGTAGGGTGGGAGTGGGTCTTTCATCTTGGTACAGGGTGTTTGTGATGTCCTCCTCGTCCACATTCTCCCGACTGAGATCCCCCCAACTGTGAAATCCAGAGGGTTTCGTTCTAGTGCGGTCAGGTGTTTGAATCAATTGTGGTTGCCCATGTGACCTAGGAGTTTGTGGTAACTCTCCTACAACAAAAGCATTTCTCTTCATTCTATAATCACCGCATCCATTGTCCTGTATCATGTTTTTGATCTCGGATATGTCGGGGATGGAGGGTGTCTCTGTCACAGAAGTGGAGGCAAAATTAGTTGGGTCTATGTATGAAGTGGATGGTCCTTCATCATTTTTAGGTACTTGAGGGATCTTGTAAAACTTGGCTTCCAAGTTTTTGCAATAGGCGAAAGGTTCGGGATCCCCATGTATAGTAACCTCCTCATTTTGATATGAGAACTTAATGCACTAGTGATAGGTTGAGGCCACTGCCTTCATTCCGTGTATCCATGGGCGTCCCAGGAGGATGTTATATGCAGATCAAGGTCAAGAACTTGACAGGTTGTTTCCATGGTTGCTGGCCCCACTTGGATGGGGATCTTGATAGTGCCCTGAGACACTCTTTCCTGGTCATCGAATGCTCTTATCATGATGCTTTTGTTCTTATTGATGGAATCCTCGACGAATCCCAATTTTTTTATGAGTTTTAGCAAACAAATATTAAGACCTGCACCACCATCTACCAGGACTCTCTTGACTTTCTTTTTGTGGATTAGGACTTGGAGGTGGAGTGCACGGTTATGAGATGGCTGCGGGGGGAAATCTTGGTCAGAAAATGTGATGAGATTTGGGGTAACAATGTTACCCACCATAGCTTAAAATTGCTTTGTGTCGAGGGTGGCAACAATGGTAGACGCAGCTAATGCTTCATCCAGGATCTGTCTATGGGCGGCGGAGATTTTTAGTAATTCCATGATGGAAATTTGCGCGGGTGTTCTTTTCAGCTGGTCAATTACATTGTAATCATAGGGGACGGCCTTTGTGTTGGTAATGGGGGTCTTAGCAGGTGCCACAGCAATGGTAACCTTTCTGCCTCGTGTGGTGACTCCATAGTCATTGTTGGCTCCCTTGATATTTATGATAGTAACCATCTCGTTGACACATCCGACTATCTCCTTGTATACTAGATTAGCACTAGCATACTTTTGTTTACCCTTGTTATTCCCTTGGTTATTTCCTTGATTATTTCCTTGGTTATGATTCGACATTGGATTCGTGTAGATTTTCAAGTCTTGGTTTTCGGCCGGCTGCTCGATGTTGATGACCTTATCCTCGATAAGGTCTTGGATGATATTTTTGAGTCTCATGCAGTTGGCAGTGGTGTGTCCTTTGACTTTGTGAAAGTCACATAGGAGATTCTCATTGTACCATGGTGGTTTGGTCATGGGCTCCGTGTATTTTTCGGAGTTAGAGATCTTGATTAGGTTCTCTTTGACCAATTTCTTCATGATAGACTCAATCGATTCGTCAAGGGCTGTGAACTTCCTCTTGGGGGGAAACTTGTTGCAAGGAGGTAGTCCTCCTTGATTACCCACATTATTGACTTGATTGGTAGAAGGTGGTTGTGACTATGCTACTACCACATTAGTCTGCACATTGTTGTGATTATGATTTTGCGGTTGATGATGATTTTGGGTATTTTGCTTAGGAGCATTGATGACTACCTTAGCGTTGACCACGCCGTCGTTCGTGATATTTTTGTTCCTCGACCATGTTCGAGGTTTATCATTGTAGTTGTTAGACGGGCGGTTATCCTGCGGTGGAGTGAATGTTGGTGCGCCTCCTCGCACAGTAAGGGCTCTTTTGATGTTGAGCGCCTTTGGAATTAGTTGATCGTAAGACGTGATGCACTGCATTTTTAGGTAGAACGCCAAGTTTTCATCTAGATTGGCTATGATGGTGCAAACTTGTTGTTCCTCTGGCAGGGTCCACTTGCTCTGATTGGCCTTGGATCGCCATCTTTGCAAGAAGGATGCGAATAGCTCTCTTTTTCTTTGTTTGAGTGCAGATAGTTCTTCTAAACTGACATCCGCACCCATATTAAAAGCATAATTTTTAAGGAAAGCCTTCACTATTTCCTCGAATGTTTTAATGCCCGTGGGTAGGCGAGAAAACCATTCCATAGCTAGACCAGTCAGGCTTCGGGGGAAGAGCCGCATTAGATACGTATCATCATATGTGACTTCCATGCAGTGCACCTGAAATTCCCTGACTTGGTTTTCAGGGTTGCTCGTTCCATTGTATTTATCAAATTTGGGGATCTCGAATCCCTTTGGGAATGGTACCATGGTGAGACTTCTATCGAATGAATAAGGGCACAAGTTGCCTAGTGTCCTTGTGGTTTTTCCTACTTGCAAGTCCAACACCTGTTGCAAAAGCAGTTTGATTTGTGTTGCGACATCCTTGCTTGGGTTGGGGGGTGGGATGAATGAGTGGTGAGGTGTTGGAGGTGTTTGATGGGTGGGGAGAGTACTGGTTGGTGTTTGTTGCGAGCTTGGTTGTGCGTTTAAGGCTTGTTGGTAAGCCTGCATTTGTACCAACAATGCATGTTGTTGATCTTGCTGTTGTTCCAATAGCGCTTGTTGTTGGTCCATCTGTTGTTGTTCCCATGAAGCCTGTTGTTGGTCAATCTGCTGTTGAGCTTGTAACGCTTGTTGTTGGTCTAGCTGTTATTGCGCCAACAATGCTTGTTGTTGGTGAGCTGCTGTTGTGCCAATAAAGATTTTTGTTTAGCTTGGTGTTGTGCCTGAAAGTCTTGTAGGGCTTGTTGGTAGGCTTGCAGATGGATCACTTGCAATTGCGCTTGGTATTGAGCTTGTGCCTGTTGTTGGGCTTGAGCTTGCACTTGGGCTTGGGCTTGAGCTTGAGCTTGGGCTTGGGCTTGCTGCTTTTGCTGGAGTACTCTTTGTTGGTTTGCCTTTTGGAAGGTTTGGATTAGAGTGGTGAATGAATTTGTTGTGTTGGCTTTCGGTGGGATTGGTGGTGGAACAGGAATCATGCCAATTGTCATGGCGGGTGGAGGGATTATGGTGGTGATTGTGATTTGGGTTGTTGGAGGGGTGTTTGAGATGATTGGTCCTTGAGGAGGCATGCTTTGGGAGACTTGAGGACCAATAGATGCATTAACCGTGGTGACAGGAATGGTTGTGATTTGTTGTGAGGATATGGGCAAAAGAAGCGGGTTCAAAGTGGTGGTCAGATTACTTGGATTAGCAAAAATTTTGATGGGCAAAGGTGGAAGACCTATTCCAAGAGGTGATGCAGATGCGAATGGAAGCGGGGGAAGGGATGATGCACCTATTTGGAAAGAGAAAGGATTGATGGCTTCTGTCATTCCAAGCAAGCCAACTTCCTCATGCGGTGGGGCAGTTGGTATGTTCAATTGATAAGCTGGTGTGGCGTGAAATGAGGATGAACCAGTAGGGTTATGAAATGTGAGTGGGACATATGGGTGAGATGGGTTTTCCGAAATAGATGTAGCCGGTGTGGGGGTGATGATTACTTCTTTATTAGCCACAAGACGGTGCTTTTGCAATTCTTGGAACATGGCACTCCCCTTGTTCACATTCGGGGAGGTTGGTGTGATGACTGATGTGGTGCTTGGTACTTCTTGGTTGATGTTGGACAATAGGGATGCATCTATACTAGTGCTTGTGTTAAGGTCGGGAGGGGGCATGACCCCTCCTCTTGCTATCATATTTAGGTATTTGAACATAGCACTAACAATCTTGTGGTTCTCTGGATTTTGAACCATTTCCATGATTTAATTTGGTGTCATCCCCATGTCCTCATCTGTGCTATCCTCTTGATGACTCTCCTCTTGAGGATTTTGTGATGATAAGGGAGAGTTTCTTGAGGGATTGCTTGATCCCGCTAGGTTCACTTCGGTGTTTAAATGACTCATGTCCATAGAAGCTGATAATTCTCTGATATTCTCCATGTCCTTCTTGTATTGAGATCTTGTTTGGACCATAAAAAATATAGGGATTTGTTCGATCCTAATCCTTTAGGTCCAAAAGAGAAGAACTAGGGAAGCTAAAAGATCAAAGATGGTGATAATGGTGATGGGTTAAATGGATGGGATGAGTGAGTGAAACCTTTTGGAGAAATTTTGAAGGTATGTGCTAAACTTTGTAAGGGTTGTTGATTTGATTTGATTGTGATAATTTGACTAGATGCGTTAAGACAAACAAGATTTTTGTGAAGTTGTTTTCCTTGGGAAGTTGTGTTATCCTAAAAGAACTTGCACAAATGGATGAATTGACAAAGTGTGTTATGCCAATGTGTTTGAGAACTAATAGACTTTAAGAAGTTGTGTTATCTCAAAGAAAATTTGTTCAATGGTTTAATACTATGTTGGCTAAGTGTGTTTAAGCCAAGATATGATGATGTTGATTTAGCCCTCTAAGTTTAGTGTGATGATTGATTCTAGAGTTCTCAAAAGGTTTGATGATGAAATGAGACTTGATTTGATGGAGGAATGAATGGAAATGACAACTTTGATCTTGAACCTCAACCTAGATGTGACTCTTTCTACAAAACCTCGGTATTGAAGAACACACTAGACTTCCTATGGGAGGAATGCAAACCTTTGAAAAAGTTCAGGATTTTGTTGGCAATAAATTGCATATAATGCGGGATTGTTCATTGAGGCCTTTTTGTAGAAATTGTATACAAGTCTCTCCCTTACTTCAAGGAGCATCTCAAGGCGTTGCTCACGGATCTATAGACTCACTTTCTTGAACTTTGGCTTTGGGATTTTGATCTTGTGGGAAATCATGTTAGAAAACACATGTGTAATCCAATTTGTCTTTTTATCTTAGTTAAATGAGGTTCTTTTTATCCAAGACACTTGCTTGCTTAGTTTTTCAAACTATATGTCTAGTGTCCCATTCTCTTTCTCATCCCACAAGGTCCTTTGTGTGGAAATCGAGGAAAATAGGGCAAAAGTTTCCTTATGTTTATCCTTATTGGAAACAAATGATGGTAGAACTTGTGCACTTAGAAACCTCTAGGAATGTGATTCCTAGGGAAAGCAAGAGTGGGCAAGTTTGTCAGTAGGTATTTGTTTCCCACAAGGTGTTTGAAATTTCAAAGTTTTATGTGTGTGTTCATTTTTTCAAATGTTTCCAAGATCAAGCAATGTGTTCTTCCAAGCACTTTTACACTCCTAGGTTGATGAGACAATACCTTGTTGGGTTCCCACTTGGATAAATTCAGTTGCGCATATCTTGTGCAAATGGCTAAATGCTTGACCACACTAGCTCCCCTCCACGAAACTCACTTATTCGGGTCAGCCAGGCATTAGTACCCATGAATCTCCCATGGCATACTTTCCATTTCCACAACAAGACGACATGTTAATGTGGGGCGGCTTCAAAGAACATGACCTTTTGCACCAACAAGATAGACAAGGTTTTGGCCTTTTTTCTAAACAAGAGGTTCTAATTCAGGCACTCCGTTTGTGGGGGATTATCCAACATCGACGAGAGTCCATTGCTGTCCGTCTCGTCAGAATAATCCTCATGATATTGGCCTTTGTTCCAATATCCACACTTATATACCGGTTGGAAGTCGCTTGGCTTTAGTGTGTTCCCGGTTGGGTCGTTCCCTTGGGTGATTACTTTTTCCCACAAGGCAGGCCCTCTAAGATAAACAATAGCGAACAAACATATCCCGTCGTTTACACAACCTTTGTTGAAAAACAAAGGGGAAAACCTCCGCAATATGTCATGCTCACACTTGCATGTTTTGTTCAATTTTAAGTGCCCAAATCCAAATGTGGAGGCAATCTTTTTGACAAGTTAATATCACTAAAATGCTTTTGATTCTCAAGATTGCTATAAAGCGTGAGAGAAGCGCATACACATTTTAGTGATGTTAATTTGTGAAAAAGTTTGCAAAACATAAAAGACACTTGTTCATTTTAACCTCCAAAGCAATAATGAATTATTTTTAAAAGCACCAAATGAAGTGTGAAATTACCTTGTTCAATTATTACCTTTCAAACCAACTCTAGTATATTTGCCTAAAATTCTTTTTAACCCCTTGGAAATCTTAGAAAACAAAGTTTGTTTGTTCTTTTTAAATCCCAATGAAAATTTAGTATCCTAAGGTCAAAGATTTTAACAAATTTTCTTATGAAGTGTTGAAGAACACTCAAGTGTTTAGGAACACTTTGCACAACATGAACATGATATATAAAAGAGAATTTGAACGTTTTTTAAAGCCCAAAGTAAAATTAGTTTTCCTAAGGCCAAAGATTTTAACAAATTTTCTCAAGAAGTGTTAAAGAACACTTTTAGTGTTTAGAAACACTTTGGGTTTGTGAAGATAACATGATTATGAACTTCTCCTTTTGCCTCCATCCTGCAAAATAACAGAAAAACAGAGAGTGAAAAAAAGGTATAAATAGCAAATCAGGTTAATATTAAAAAAAATATTCAAATTTTAAAAACCAGACTGATCCCGCAGCGGAGTTTAGAAAATGTGGTGCTCCTTAGCGGGTGCGGTGCTGCTTAAAAAAAGACACGGTGCTATACAGCGCCACGTAGTCAACTGGCTATGGTGCTCTGCAGAAACAGAGACCGCGGGTGCGGCGGAGTATTACACGCGGTGGAGTTTGGAAGCGGCAGAGTTTTGCAAATTTTGAAATTTGAAGCGCGGGAAGCAGTTGTGCTATTATATGGTGCCGCGGACTTCGGGAGGTGCAGTGCAATATAGCTCCGTGTATGAGTTCGCGGTGCAATAGAGCACCGCGTGTTTGATGCGCGGTGCAGTTTCCTGTGTATGACCAAAAAATGTGAAAAAACCGCAAAAATTTGAAAGAAAAATGTGTCAAATGTGATCAAGCCCTCCTTCTAGCGCCAAAATGTGAACCCCTAAACCTGCAAATGCACAAAGAAGTCAAACATTGTTAGTGTTAGATCAAATATGCATGGAAAGATTGAAGGATTCCCCATGAAATCCACCTATTAAGCTAAGATTAGGAAAAATGAAGAACATGAAGTAAGAAACTTAAACTAAATACTAATTAAGCAAATAAGTTAAAGATCTTATGGGGGAATTGGTGCCAATGATATGTTGCAATTGGCCCTTTCCCAATTCCTAATTGTAAATGCTTGATTGAGTGAGAGAAATGGTCAAATCTCCAAAGAGATTTGAGCATAACTTTGTTACAAAACCTCAAATATAGTGGATGATTGGATGAAATTGGAAAAATTAGCTCTCAATCTGGAGAGAGTAACTTTGCATATGAGTTGTGGATGAAGATTGAGGTGAAGAGTCTCCAATTTATAGATTCAAATCTTGGAAGAATGAGCAAGATTGAGCAATGTGGGATAAAAGATCATCAAATGGCATTGTGCCACTTGTCCACATGTGATTGGATGAGGAATGTGCAAGTTTTGGCCAATGTGCCAATAAATGCAATTAGGTGGCATTTCAAACTTGAGAAATGACATGTTGAAGAGGGAAAAGGAATGAAGTTAATGTCACTTGGCTCAAGGTCAAGGACATGTAAGAGGCTTTTAATGCCTTGTTGGAAGGACCAAGTCCACTTGGACTTTTTGAATTCAAAAGAGGAATATTCCCTTTTTGATGCTTTGTGAGGGAAAATAGGAGAATTAATAAATCAAAGTAATTGATTTATTGTGCAAGTTGCATTCTCTAGAGAATTTTAGTGAGAGGGATTAAGTTAATCATGGATTTGATTAAATTAATGAAGAATTAGGTGATGTGACCATTTTAGACTTAATTTTGTGAATTGATTTAAGTCAAAAATTGAGAGGAAATGATTTATCAAATAAATGATTTGATTTATTTAATAAAGAAGGAATGTGTTAGATTAAATCAAACAAGGTTTAATTTAATAGGACTTTAGAGATTTTAATTAAATAAAATGATTTATTTAATCAAACAGCAATGTAGGGTTAATTAAATTAAACTGATTAATTTAATCAAAGGAGGTGATACACTTAGTAATGATTTATCGAATTAAGGGATAGAAAGTGGTGAAATGTTGAGAATTTGATCTGAGAGGAAACGTTTTTAGTAAATCCGGATCAGGTGTGCCAAAATGAATTTGTTCATTTTCCATGTCTACACTTCAGACAATCCAACTTGGAATGCCTACTTGTTTTGTGGATGTGACACCAACTGGATAAGGTGGCCTCTGCCAACTATACTCCACTTGTCATCTTGTCGCTACCACTTGGCTGGTCAAGAGGTGTGGTAATTCTACCATTTTTTGGCTTCATGTTCCATGTTTGATTCTTTCTTTGTGAAGGTCTTCTCTCAAAGCCTTGGTTTGAACTCTACCCTCTTTCATAATTTTGTCTGAAAGAAGCACCTGCATCACAGTTATTACGTTTGAGATTGGATTGAATGCTTCATTGAGATGCTTGTAACTGGTTATTATGATTCCTTAAATGCGTCATTTTAGTTGACATCTTCTTGACCAATTTTGTCAGTGCATCTATCTAATCCTTTTCTGTGTTGCTCGGTTGCGAGCTTGAACTTTGAAGGAAGACTGATTGTACTGTTGGTTGGTTCTACTTAATAGGTGGGAAATCAAAATTTTGAAGGTATGTAGGCACTTGAGGCCATTGAGTGTAAGCTTATGGTTGTTGTGTTTGTAGGTATTGAGGCATGGGAGGTTCTCGGTTCAATGGTTGCCTCAAATGAGGCACTATCAAAAGTTGTGAAACCTAGTTCATCAATGGCATTTCATGTGCCAAAGCATGGGTAAGTCCTTGGATTTGTGTCGGATGAGCAGCTAGCCCCAAGGAGGGCAGTAGACCAACAATGTGCTATCCTAAAGTTGTGCTCGCTATGACTGCTTCTGCATAGGCATCCACCAACCTACCCAACAACGAGCACATTCTCTTAACTAGCATGAAAATGAGATTGTCCAAGGTGGCACAATAAACCAATCAGGTTGAGGCATCATCAACCACGTAGGGTGGCTACAACTTCATGTATGCTCGATGGAATCTTTCAATGAAGGAGTTGATAGGTTCGTTAAGTTCCCTTCAAACCGACATGAATTGCTGATACAACTCAGAAGGGCTAATGAGAATCTTGATTTTTTACAAGAAGGTGTTCTTCAATTCAACCCAAGTAGTTATGGTTCATGTCAGAAGGTGGATGTAGCAATAAAAGGCCTCATCCCCTAATGAATAAGGGAAGATTCAGCAAGTCGTGCCTTCATGTTCAATCTGCATATCTTTCAAGGTTGTTAAAGATCTTGATATGCTCTTTTGCTATCCTTTATGGATCTTGGGGATGTAACTTAGTACAAAAGCTTTCAATATTCTTAGGCATATCATGATAATCATTAAAGGACTGAGGGGATGGATTATTACCCAAAAATTCCATGGGAGGAGGAGGTGGAAGCGGGTTCACCATAGTGATTTGAGGTCACAAAGGGATGGCAGCAGTAGGGGCAACACCCTGGAAGTGAAGTGTTGGGAAAAGGGCAACACCCTGGCTATGGGAGATAAGGAGTTGGAAGGCAGTTTGGATCGGCTGGAAAGTGGAAGGGGCTATCAGAAACAACAAAGGAGAGTGGGGAAAAGGGATGGAAGGAGAAGGTAAGGATGAGGGTGAAGTGGGTTGACTGGATGTGGCTAAGGTGGATTCTTCCCCTCTCTTAGCTCTCTTAGCCTTGGTAGAGGGTGGTAGCTCTTGAAACTCTCATTTATTTGGTGTAGATTTTAACATTCTATGGAACCTCTCAAGGGAGAAGGAACCAATTCGATCCAGCTTAGAAACAAAGGTGCCCTCCTTCTAGTGCCAATTTTGTTGATGGGTGTTTTTGCACCTCTCAACACAGGCAACACACAAGTATTCTACCTCTCTTGATAGACAACTCCCTACAAACAAGTTGCAGAAAATTATCCCAGGGTATCTTGGGTGTCAATTCATGACTTGCGAAAATAGCTCAGTTGATTGATGTGATTTGATGGTAATCACAAAGGGCATTTACAGTTCACTAAGTTGGAAGGAATTGGATCTTCAAATGGAGTTTCCTGTGATTCTGAAATGAGTTGCGATTGTTGCAGGTTCAAGACAACACTCTAAAACTCATTGTTCAACATCAAATTTGGCTTTACAATGAGGTTGGAACCTTGCTTTAACCTCTATTTCAAAGAAAGGTCAAAAGGGAAAAGGGATGGAATAATTCCTGGACCTACAACTAAAGATGAATAGTGACAATGGAGGATGCTAGAGTGGATATCCTTCCCAAAACTAAGTTCCACTTAACTAAAATACCAAACACTCTCATGAAACTAGTGTTGTCTTCTAAGGTCTAAAATTTTTTAGCTTTTCATTCACCATAAAGCATGAATAAAAGATAAAGTTTAAGTGTAGTAATGAATCAATGTTTGGACTAGCTTTACACTATTTTTCATCATCAACAAACAACAAAAAACATGAACATGGAAGGGCATCAACACCATAATATTCTCCACTATCAATGTGCAACATGAACTAAAAAGATAAAAGTAACTCTAAAACATTTAGAACAACAAACTAAATCTATCTAGATCTATCAATTTTGAGAAGATGAATCATGCAACATGTGAGAAACACAAGAATCCACCAAAACAATGAAATTCTATTGAAATTTCTATAGCATGTCTTTACAACAACTCAACTTTCCCTTTAAAAATGAGAGGGAACCCTATTTATAGTTTTCAAAAAGTGAAATGAATGGCCAGTATTTACTTTCATTGTGTGGCCAAGATTCATTTTACATTAGGGTTTCACCTACCCCCAAAATATATCAATATAAAATACATATTTTGTCTTTTTCTCTATTTTGTCCTCTAGTGACTATAGTTGTAGTTGTTTTGTCTTCTAGTGACTGCCTTCCTTTTCAGCTACACTGTTAGAAACTCCTCATCAATCACTGGCTTCCTTGCATCCCGCTAAAGAGTGGCATACTCCACAATTTTTCCAATCAGATCCTGAAGCTTGTCCCACTCCATGATATCGGATTGAAGGATCTGAAAGGATAGCCTTTTGAATCTTCCAATGATTTGTTTCCAATGCTTGGTGCGTCTGGGCGTAGCCTTGACTACCTGTTCATATTGTGTGAATACCCTTGCAGTAAATTCCATGAAATCTGATGCAAGCGTGTCTACTGCCCCTTGCTCCATCTTCTTGTGAGAGTATGGCTTGATTTTCTCTTGATCCAATTCGAGGGCGGGCATGTCCTAATTTGTCATCATCTTCAAGTAGTCTTTGATGTTTGTCTTATGCTCCATAACCCATTCAAGGTCTTATTCAACCTCATGCAATACCCTTTCAAGGACATCTTTTCTATGATCTAGGCCCATTTTCCAATTCTCCACCAACCAGTGATCATCTTTAACGAGCTTCAACTTCTTTTCCCATGTCTTTTCAAGCATTTTTTAGAATGGCCTTGAGCTTAGGATATGTGATTCTATAGAGCTCATTGAACCTGTGACATGTCTTCTGAGTAGCCTCCAACTACTTTTGTAGATCTCAAAACTTATTGAACATTCTAGCAGCATGGCATATGACCATGTTGTCATTATAAAGCACCCATTGGAACCAATTCGTCATAGCCTTGGCCCAGTTCTTCATTTTTTCCATTCGGGTGAGCTCATCTTGGGAAAGAAGAGAGGGTGCAAATGATGTAGTGGGAGCCTCTTCCTCCAAGGATGTCCATTTTTTAATATAGGTGGTGAGATTCACCACTTGTGCCTTCAATTCCTCTTTGGTGGACTGGTCCTTCTTCATTTGTTGTACAATTTTCACCACCGACCCTTGGAACTCATCAATATTTTGTTCTTTGGTTGTTGCACCCAAGTTGATGGTGGAAATGTTGTAACTGATGCCAACCTCTTTGTTCATTACTGGGGTGGCAATCAACATTGTTCTTGATCTGGAGGCATCAACTGTGATGTGGATGCAAACTCTTGGCTTCTTTTCCTTCTTTGTCTTTGTTTGTGCTCGAGCCAATATTGCCTCAAGTCTGGTCTTAGGATCAACGATTGCAGGAGCCTTCTTTTGTAATTGCTTCTCAAGCCAATCGGGCACCTGGGCTTCTCCTTTGGGTGATTCATGATCACCTTCCTCCTCTTGTTGAGGTTGTTTCTCTTTATGCCTTAGGGCTTCTTGATTTGTTTTCTCTTCCTCATTGAAGTCCTCAATTTGTATAGCCTTTTCCTTTTCTATCTCAGCGGAGGCTATGTTTTCTTTAGTAACACCTTCTTCTTGAGGCACTTTCTTTTTTCTTGTTTTGGTTCATGTTCGAGGTGCCCAGGCTTGGGACTCTTATTTGTTGTATCCTTTGATTCTTCTTCTTTTTTGACATCCTTTTATCCTTCTTCCTTTTCAGAAGGCACCTCTTCTTCTTGAACGGGGCCCTTATCTTGGCCAATCAGTGGAGGATTTTCAAGTATCTCCATATTTACTTCAGTGTCTATCTTTTCCTCAAAAGGATGCTCCTTAGGTTTGACCTCTTCAGCTATAGCTTTGAGCTTATGGGACAACTCCTCTTCTAGCTCCTAATCTGAGGTCTCCACTATATATTTTGTATCAAGGGCCTTAGCATCCTCCTTTGAAGATTTTGACCCTTCTTCATCGATCACCACTTTGTCCAAATTTATAGTTAGCCCACCCTCTAGGTGTTCAAAGTAAGGCTCTTCAGGCTCCTCCATTATTCCTTTTCTGAGCAATGAGCGCATGAGGGAATCCGACCACCTTGGCAAGGCCACTCTGTCTGATCTTTAGTGCATTTTTTAGTTCTTGGTTTGACCATCACCTTTTGTCTAAACTCATCAATGTCTACATTCTTGAGGTTTGTCTGACATGATGCCCCAATCAGAAGCAAGTTTAGAGGTGCACTCTACACCATGGAACTGGTACCTCATTTTATCCTTTTTTTCTTTCCCTCTAGGTGTTTTGGAAGGCTTCTTTTCTTTCTCTTTCTCTGCAGACTTCCCCGATGGTCCTATCGCAAATTCCATAAACTCTACAAATACAAATGCAGTAAGCAAGTTCACATGAAAAACTCAGGGAATCGTTAGTTAAATCTGCAAAAATGAAGGTTAGATCAACAATTCATCTCTAAAAGGTCATAAAATCATTAACATTCATCATGAATCATCTTTTGAGGCTTGTTTGGGTCATTTACAAGATTGCAAGCCTAGGGATGTGGGTTTCCTTGGGCTGGCAACCATCAGGAGTGTTCAGGACAAAAATGACGTTGGGGTCATGATGGCCCGCAGATGGCCACCCACACCCAAAGTTCTGCATTTGAATCTTGGAAGTTAGTTAGGATTCTAATGCATTTGGCACATGCATAAACCATTTTGAAGCCTTTGGAAACATTCAATTAGTCACTTTGTTAATACGGGCTCAAGGCATGCAGAAGCAGGAGGCATCACGATTGTTTGGAGCTCCATCATTGAAAAACGATAAGGAGGCGAAAGCCCACATGAGGATTTTCGTAATGTGGGACTCGCAAGTGACTTAGATGGTTTAGGATGACTCCCTTATGTTTGATCATTTTGGTTTATACAGGCAGGGACTAGCGAAAATTCATCGGGAGATAGTTGTTTAGGGATAACGATGATAGTGCGGCATCTTGTAAGTGGCGATCCGCACTGGCTGGTCCGTGAAACACCTTGGCATTGATTTTTTTTTCAAGGAGTCAGACGGTGGAGGAAAACTCGGGCTCTACCCTACAGAAGGAAGGTGAAGCACAGTTGTTTAGCGAATGACATCCACATGACAACGTGTTATAGGCGGCAGCCCACAACATATTTGAACTTGGTCATTTAGCATTGAAGACATGGAGGGAAATGGCAGGGTTGGAGTCTACAGAGTAGACTGACGATGTCCCACATCTATTTTTGAATGGCAATGATAGCGGGGTGGTCCGCAGAGGGACCCCTACAAATTTTGGTTCACAAGGAGAATTAGATTTGACCGTTTGGTGGCATTGAACTCGATGAAACATGTGATGCGGGAAGCAAGTGTGGGATGACTCTTTAAGAATGGTGGCAAGGAAAGTGTCACCCACATGTGGTGGCCCGCAGAAGCGGGCCCACAAGGGTTTTTCGATCTTGTGTTTGATGTCTTAGAGTTTTTCCAAGGCGACGAAAGGATAACAACCACCTATATGCGAAAGTCCACAAGCGTGAACCCGTCGAAGCACAAGGACTTAGGCTTCATTTGAGGTTTACATTGCTTCAACGAAAGTGACAAGGAGGTGGGCCGCAAAGGCTCGACGACTCTGGCAAAGAACAACGACGGGGAGGAAAATTCCCACATGGCCCTTAGAGGCCGTGTTTGCTTTATTTTAAAGGGAAATCTAAGATGGGTATGCATGGAATTTCAAGGTTTTGGGTCGTCCCAAGAAATTATAGAGTTTGCCTTAAGATTTCAATTGATTTTGGAAAAATTGTCTCAAAAGATGCTTTCATCTAGCGGCCATGAACATACTTGAAGATCCCAAAGAAATCAATGAAGGCCAA
>CM021100.1:76764938-77092052 GCA_007115665.2 Sequoiadendron giganteum
TATCTCTGCCCACCTAACACTGAAGTTTGTGGACTATCCAAAGAACATAGCTGTGGACCCCCTCAATGCCTTTAGCTCGCTGAATTTTTTAACCCTGATAACAAGTATTGATTTGGAAGGACATATGCGTGAGGCAGAGAGAAGCTTGAAGCAAGTCTTGGGCACAAAAAAATGACTAAGAGTAGAGAAGGAGCTTACGATAGAAGAGAGGATGAGAGTAGAAAGACTGCTTACACCAGCAAAGCGAGTTAAAGTAGACAAGATGCTTAGAGGCTTTAGCCAGAAATTGAAAGGGTCTGATGAAAGAGCATCCAACAGCCTCTTAATTAGAATTGAGGAATGTTGTTATTACAACCTGGAGGAATTGGGTGAAATTCTACGCACATTGGTAGGCCATGTCATTGTTTCTAGTATGTTAGAAGCTCCGGTTAAGCTATTGAAATACACAAAGCAGTGAGCATAGAATGTCGATGAGAAGAAAATCGAAAGAGCTATTGAACCGATAGGAATGGTGACCACACTTCTAGAAAATTTGGTTGAAGATGGAGACGTTTTATTCAGTAGGGTGTAAAGTTATTATTGATGGTTGATTAAATAAAATATAAATTAATCATTATTAGAAGGTAATTATATAAAGACTGTTGGTAATAAAAAGTTTTAATTTCAATGTGTCTCATTAACGTGTTTGAGATTTTATGAGCATATGTATGTAAAGATGATTATATGAAGCCATATTAAATGTGCTTCTTATAATCAAGTTTTAATTAAATATAAAGATTTATTTATTGTTGTAGCTTGTAATTCTAAGGCGGAGTAAATAGATATTAAAATTACTTTCTTGTATGTAGATTTTGAAGAGAAAATTTGTATGTAATAATTAGATTATGTAATAATTAGATGGGTTTGAGTTAATAGAGATGAACACTCATTTTAGGATTATTTTTTTGGAGAAGTATGATTCTGGAATGGAGGCCATTTAATAGAAGATAAAATTTGTATGTAATAATTAGATGGGTTTGAGTTAATAGAGATGAACACTGATTTTAGGATTATTTGTTTGGAGAAGTATGATTCTTGAATGGAGGCCACTTAATAGAAGATAATGGTTTAGATGACTTTAGTAGAATTTTATTTAACATCATTTTTAATTGATTAGAATCTTATTAAATTTAATGCACTTTTTAACAAATATTAATGGAGATGAGAAGATGGATGACAAATGAGAATATGGCTATGGCGGAATGCCTCCAAAGAGAGGTTGAATTCACTGACAACTTGAAGAAGGACAACGAGAATCTGGAAAAGGAAATAGGGAAGCTCAAGGAAACTATGAAAACTATGGTTGAGAAAAACTATAGAATTGTCAAAAAGAATGCCACAATCTTGAGTGCTTTGGTGGAAAAAATAGAAAACACTCAGCAAGGGTCACTGATCATGGATCTTGATGCTGAGAAGAACATAAACAAGTCAGAGGATTCTAGCCCTTTGAAGAGAACCAAAGCCAACTTGAAGAAAAAAATGGATTTGCTGCCTCTGGAGACCCAAGACCTGAAGAAGGTGGCTCAAGATATGGGCAACCTGGAAGCAGAAGTTGCAGAGACTTTAAAGTCTTTGGGTTAATTTTGGCTGTGTTTTTTGTTGCCATTGGTTTTTTCTGGTGGTTCTTCTTCTTCTTTGTTGTTCTCTTTATTGCAACCTTTATTCCCCCAAGTATTATGATGCTCTTTTCTATTTTGGCTTGTAAAATTTGTGGTTTCGGGTCCCTGTAAAACCCATTTTTTCCTCTATCAAAAACAAATTTTAATGTAGATGATTTTTTATTAAATATAATTATTAGGATCATGTATGTTTGTCCAAGGAATAAATCCCATTGGTCGCAAGTGGATGTATAAAACAATTAGAGTAGATGGTTAGAGAGGTATAAATTTATATTTGTAGCTAAAGATTACTTTCAAAAAGAGGGAGTTGATTTGGTAAAGTTTTCTAGACTACACAATAGACACAAGCACCAAACGTTTGAGTTGTACCCACGATCTCAAGGCATTGAACAAGCTCAAAATAAATCATGTTCTTGGAACTAACCTTAATGGAGCTTTCTGTAGAACTAAAATTGAAGGGAGATTTTTGTCTTGTTATCAATGGGTGATCCCACAATACTGGTTTACAATTTTTGGGCAAACTGAACATCGAACTAATTTTTTTTAACTAAATCTTCACTTTCGAGATCCTATAGCGGCTAAAACATGAGGAATTTGAAGATTATAAAAACTAGTGATTTGTGACATTTTGTCTATATATTCTAAATATATTTTTTTCAATTTTTTTGGAATCAGATTGCATTTATTTTTCCATCTCCTTCGAAAACTAGTTTGTTTTTTAAAACAACATTTTTAGGGAGTGACACTCACCGTATACAACATAATGTGTTTTGTATAAAGGAGAAAATTCTATATTTTTTTTTAATTTAGATTTGTAACTATGATATCTAGCACTTTCATTTGGTTTTATAGTTTTTTATTTAATATTTTGTCCTTAATCAAGTTTCGAAGTCAAACCAATTACAATTCAAACATAGGCGGACCGTATACAATATAACTTTTTATGTATGTATCGAAATTCAATTTTGTTTTTTTAATGGATCAAGGACATTAATAAACAACCTAAACATATTGTTCAAAATTTTATTTTGATAATCTTTTATTTTTCCACATGTGCAGAACAAAGAGCTTGATTTTTGGTAAAAAACTTATGTTTAATAAAACTAAAAAACAACATACATAATAAAACCAAAACATATTAAAATTATATTCATTGGATAGATCGTTCTAAGGACTACCATGATCATTTGAAATCAATTTTAAATGAATTCATTTGATCCCCCGAAAGGTAAATCAAAAGTGATTTTTTATCAACATTTTGATAGGTGTAAAGGCGACTCTGTTGCAAGTATGGTTTAAAACTAGCGGGGTTCTATCCAAGGGGGTTTAATCTAAGGTGGTTTGATCAAATCCTCTTCAATTGGAATCCTAAAAATGAAAATTTTTAAGTCTTAAATCATTATATTTTCTAAAAATATGTGATTTCGGCAAAAATCAGAATCTCCCAGATATTGTAAACCAACTTTGTGGGATCACCCCAATGCAACTGCCTTGACCTATGCATGAATCCAAAATTTGGAGTGTAGACAAGGCATGTAAACCTCTTTGTAGAATGCCACACAACCAACTACAAGCCCATGTGCTATCCTTGCAAAACAAGTGAAAATATTAGAAAGACATTAGCTCCTATGCAAATTAATATCAATATGATTCATGAAAACATTAGCCTACAGTCCCTGCCATATGGGAAGAAAGTAGGAATTCTTTTTGTTTTTGTTTGTAGATCACATCAACATCATGTAAAAATAGCAGTTAATAAATGACAAAGCATTAGACATAGTCAAGGGGCATACTCAACATGTTCACTTCAAATTTGAATTAGGCCTTTCAGAATCTCAAATGCCTCCATCAAATTTCAATGCAAAGATCAAGAAATACTATGTATGCATTGAAGAAACTCGATTGAATATGATACTAGTTTGAATAGAATTTTTTAAATTAGGGTTTGTTGTAATCTAATTCCACACTTTAAAAGAAATATACATACAAATAAACAAAACATAAAGTAATGTATAAAGATAAATTTGAAAAATCTATAGTATATATTCAAACATACTATTAGTTCTTGACAATTTAAACACATTAGATGATCTAAATTATGATCACTTAGATAAATAATGCAAAAATTATGCCACCATTAGAATGGTTACATTTTTTCTATTTGAGGAAGTTTAGAAGAAATGAAGCTTAAGCTAGGGATAATTGTAAAGAACACAAACTATGTTGGCAAGACTGTTTTGTTCTTATGAAAGCTAACTTACAATAAATACAAAAATTATTATGTCTTCTATCCTTAGACCAAACTGTTATGATTGAAACTTGAGTTAATAAATCCTATGTGTCAATTACCATTTTCAGCCCTGCCATGACTATAATGACCTTATATTCTATGAGGCATAATGCCTCAATTTTTTCTCTAGACTATGAAAATTTTGTTGCTAACCCTTGATTTTAATAATTTTCTAGGATGAAGAAGAAATGAGTATACACCTAAGGTATGATTATGAGTGTTCTTTTGCTTACATGTTTTTTATCCAATTAAGCACACATAATAATACTATGATTTTTTTTTATAGTGCTTGAGAGAGGGTATGGCTTTGTCCTTATATAATGCAGTACCCATCAATGGGGGGAAATAGATTCTTCGGTTGAATAGAAAGTTGCATGGTTGGATTTTGTTTTAAATGAGATGTGTCCTTTATAAAAATTAGTTATAGCCAACCATGCAGTTGTCTCTAACAACTGAAAACCTCATTCTTTTTTACCGTAAATTCTTATTTGAACTACTTAAAATGTAGCTTTTCTTTTTATGAGAATCTCAAAACTTCTAGTTATGTTTTGTTACAAGAATGGGGTACAATAGAGAAGAAAACCCTAGCAATATGGTATTCTTTGGAACCAACTACTTCATACCACTAGTGGAGAAAATGTGGGTATGTCATCCTCTCTAAACTACATGATTCAAGGTCACAAAGTGAAGCTTGTAGAATTTGAGTGGTCTCATACTATCAAAAATCTCTATGATTCTCTAGGCACCCATGTTGATCATAGCTACTCCATTCTAGTTATTTCTAATCAGCCACCTAAGTCCACATTACAAATCTTAGGTATGTGTTTATTGCTGACAAATAAATTATAATTTTGCAATTACAATTTTTTTGGACCAAATTGATAAAGCATAGTTTCCTTAGCTCTTGCAAGTTTATTGCTACTTACAACTTGATAAAGCATAATTTCCTTGGATCTTGCCAGGTTACTGATTGATCCAAAAAGGTAATGAATAATTATTATTGTGAAACCTCACAACTAAGTGAATACAATAATGAATCCTTATGAAAGAAAAAAAAAAAGTAAAAAATCCCTAGGTGAGGATAAAAGTATATCATGACACATGTGTTCTTATCGTATAGTTTGAGGCACCAAAAAGTATATTACCTAAGTAAGCTTAAGTAGCTAGTGTGAAAAGTGACCTAAGTAATTAAATGATTAATTAGGTAAATACTATTTTGTTGGAATTGAAGATTCAACCCAAAACTCCCATGAAACACATGCATGCAATTACCTATCACAATAGAGAAGATCAAAAGTGAGATTGTTCTCAATAACTTGAGAATTAGTATTGGTGCAAATAATCTAGATAAATATTACAAATGAATGTGAAAGCTTTATAAAAGCATTGCACAACCAGACCCTACATGTGATTTGACAAGATAGAGACAACTGTTGTAATATCATGCGATGAGACAACTTGTCCTATTACAAACTAATAAAATAATCAAACTAAAGATTAAAAAGACTCCTAAGTTTAGCGTAAGTGAACTAAAGTAAAAAAGCCTCTAATAATTAATTGAAGATTAATTAATTATCAAATAATGACTTATTTACTCCAACACCCCCTTTAAGATCTGTAGACATGCAAAATCAACATTATTGATTAACATCACATTTGATCACTTTTCTTCTTAATTAATTAAATCAAATTAATTAATTAATCTCCTAAAGTCTTTTGACTTAATTAAATCACATGTATTTAATTAAATGACTAATATTAATTTTCCTCTCATTTGATTTAAAACAAATACAAAAATACAAATCAAATGTCACACCACCTAATCACTAGCTTAATTAGTCAAATCCTTGATTAATGCTAAGCCTAACCCATGTCCCATCCTCTAGCTTTTCCCACTTGCACAATAAATCATTTAATTTGATTTATTACAAGCCCTATTTTCCTCACAAGGCATATTCCCAAGGAATATGCCCTCATTAACTCTCCTTGTTTGACTTTTTTGGCCAAACAAATTCCCCCACCCCCCCCAAAATCCTTCAACTACATGCATTTAATGCCATTTTCAAATTTCAAATGGGCACATTCGCCAAAACTTGCACAATCATGGGCCAATCACATTGTGACACATGGTTCTCTCCTATTTTTTGGGGATTAGTACCACATTTTTCAATTTGGCCTCTCCTCTCTTCAAACTCAACTATAAATTCAAGGCTTCTCTCCTTCAAACACACAACACACTCTCATGCAAAGTTATTCTCTTCATTTGAGAACTAATTTTGTCCATTATCACAACATTTTATCTTCATCATTTGCTTGGCAAGGGTTGGGAAAGGGCTATCTTCTACACAAAGGATAACACCAATCCAATATGGAATAGGTTTGCATTCATGTTTTATATGCTTTATTTAGTCTTTCTTTTTGTCTCAATGTCTCATTTAGCATGTTTAACTAGATGCATTATTTCATAAGGATACTAGATTTGTTATGTTTTGTTTGATCATGAAAATGTTTGGACAAAAAAAACTAACATGCTGCAGATTTAGCATCCACATTTGGCACTAGAAGGAGGGCATGAACTAATGCATTTTAATTTCTATTTTTGATTGAAAGTTGTTACTTCATTCTATTTTTTTTATTGCATGAAATAGGAATGCTATCAAAGGTCTTGCTATGCATTCATCTAAGTCCTATTTAAAAAAAAGGCATGCATCATATTTGTTTCCACATTTTCACACCTAAATCTGCATACCTTTGGGTAGATTGACTGTCAAGTGGAGAAATAATGCTATTGCAGGCATTGCAAATGTGTTTGTGATTTAATTTATAATTGCATTCACTATAAACAAGTTTTAGATGTTATTTTTGGAGGTTTATTTATGTGCACAACTCTGGAATTTAAATGTATTTCATCAATTTCTTGATTTAAGTATAGAACCGCATCTTGCAAGTTAAAGGTTCTGAAATCATTGTGTTGTTGGCAAAGATTATGGATAAATTATATATTCCTGTCAAATGCAATAATTTATAAGCTTCTTTATTTGTTGATGTATGAACCTACTAATTGCATTTAATTTAAAGTTATTACACCTTTTCAATGAAATTATGTTGCTTAGGCCATGAAATTATAACGTTCTAAAAGGAAAAAAGAAAAAAGAAAACTCTGGAAACGATTTTATGCCTACCACTTGCATCAACTTGAAAACTCTGAGAGCCATTCGTTCACCCGCAAACTACATTAGCTTGAAATCTTTCATATTTGTTCCTTGTTCTATCACTATGCCTACCAATTATGGTTGTTTCTGAGAATATTTTTCTATTTGAAAGGTAGGTGGAAAGAATAAAATACGCTGACAACTTGCTTCCTAATCCTTATGTCCTACTCTATAAAATCGGTGCTCTATTTTTAACTTAGCTTCTGATTTAATCTTTCTTGAAGCTACTTGCATGATGTTTGGTTTAGCCTTAACTACCTATGTCGGTTGTGTATTCATGAAGAGATATTCATGTATCTTTTCTCCTGACATGTTTGTGGCATCATTTATGGAACATTACTCGTGCAATGAGAAGAGACACTTGTATTAATGGTTGATGGCCTCATCTCCATTTGTGAGATCTAGTCTTTGATTTTGTTCATGCACTTGTTGCATATGGGAATTAATAGCAAGCGAAGGAAAAAGTGTGCACACTACTCTAAAATACATTTTAAAATATCAATATCAATGCCAAGGACGAGTATGGTAAATTTCATAATGAACTCTATATTGGGACAAAGGCTCGTCAAAATAGAACAAGAAGGAATGGAGATGGACCTGAACATGCCGAAAATGGCTGTTGAAGATACATTGAAGATCACAACAAATCAGAAAAAAATTGACTAAAAAGTGCTAGTTTTGTCTAGTTTTAGAATGCAAAGGCCAAAGAACTTGTTATTTGTCATACAACTGAAAGAGTAAATCTGCTCGAATGAGGTGGATAGTGGACGTTCCTTGTTTAGGTTATGATGGATTTACATGTTGATGGTTTTAATTTCAAACACATCTTCATTTTAGTTTCGTTGAAGAGTGTAGGATACATGTAACTAGCTAAATATAGTCCTGCCTACATTTGGAAACCTCCAAACTATAACAAAAAACTTATTTCAACCTTAGGAAATGATTGGTCTTTATTGTTGGAAAATGATTAGGCAAATAAACGTACCTTGAACCATTGAGAGACTGAGAGTTAGAATCTAGTTTTGATGTGACTATACATTGTCAACCTGTCTCAACAAACTACCATTAATGAGTTGATAGGTGCTCTTAAGTGTTTGGTAGCATGCAAAGTGTCTGTATTCATTCTCTGGAGAGGAAGAAGGATGTTCTTGAATTCCACTTCCATGTCTTCCATGATAGTTGATATGGTATTGATTTTAGGGATATAAACTTGTTTATATAGTGCAAATAGTGTCTGTCTCTTTTCTCTCTTGCTTTTTTCCATATTTGAGACTACATTTAATGTTTCTCTTGGGTTTTTTAAGATTTGAGGCTGCATTGCTTATATTTTACAGTGGTATTGATAGGCTAGATTGGAAAACCACTCCTCTTAAAAAAATTGTCAAGATGCTCCGAGTGTCATAGTAATGAGGTATCCTGTATCAAATGATCCATCAAGTACTCATTGGACTAGTTTTCGAATAAGTGATTGTTCCCAAATTGAACAAGATATACACATATGACATTGGGAGTAAGGTGAAAGCTTTTGATAGGAAGCCAACTGCTTGCATTTAATCAAGCAGCATAGGAAAATAACGTTGAGCATCATAAATGCCTTTATGGCATATCAAATCACTTGAGAATGGATCTCATGTTGATGGTGAGTTACCATCCAATATCTATTTGACAGTTTTTTTGATTAGTCATGGCGTAATAAGTATCAATGATAGACACACATTATCAGTTAATTGACATTTTCCATCAATATTTGAATTACTTTTATTTTAGGCCTCGATTAATGTAAGGTCCCTCTATTTTTGAGACAGTCAATTCTATCCAAACATCAAATCAATAATAGAGTCATTTTTGCACTATTTCTATTGAAATTCTCTAAAAATGCAAGAACTCTATTCATGTCTCTCTTGGAATTAGTAATCGGCTTAAGGAAATTTGATTACTTATTGATCATTATTTAGTTGTACAAGCCATGTGTTTAAAAATCATATGAAAAACAAGTACTATGGTGTTAAAAATCATCATGATTGTAACTTTGTTATCTGACGGGATTTAGCATATTGTACTTGAGACTTCTTATCATTTATTCAGGTATCATTCTTTCCTCAGTGTTATGATTGGTTTTATAATATGGTAGTATAGAACTCTAACATTATACTTCTTATCATTTATTCAGCTATAATTTCTATGAATATCAAGGACCAAATTCTTTTATTAATTCTTCTGACATTGAAATAAATCTTATTTGTGATGGAATAGGAGTTGTCACAAAGAATCAATGGAATTTTGGAATTTAGCTTTGGAATCAAGGAGCACAAACATATTGGAGTTGGAAAATTTGAAACATCGAAATTAAGACTTGAAAAAGCATTTTTTAACACTTGTTGTAACAATCTAGAGTGTTCATTTTCTACTCTCGTTTTATGTTTTAAACTAACTCACTTTTCGATTTGGTCTTGAAATCAATCACTAAATTGATCTTTTCAAAGTTGGTTAAATAGAACCTTGGACACCTACTAAATTTCAATTTGGGTTCTAAAAATTGAATAAGGAAACTTTTCATAACTCATTTTGGTGTTTTAAAATGAATCAAATCATTGCTTTATGGAATTAAAATGAACATGTGCATTCAATGTTTTGTAATCTTTTTCACAAAGTAATATCATCGAAAACATGTATGCACTTCTGTCACGCCTCATGATGATCTTGAGAATCAAAAGTCATTTTGTGATATTAAGTTTTCTAAAAGATTGCCTCCAAATTTCGATTTGGGAACTTAAAATTGAACAAAACATCTTGCGAGTGTGAGTAAACCTATTGCATGTGTTCTCCCTTTGTTTCTAAATGAAGGTTGATCAAACTATGAATATGTTTGCTCAATTTTGTTTATCTTAGAGGGCCTACCTTGTGGGAAAAATTACTCACCCAAGGGAATGAACCAATTGGTAACACACTGAGGACAAGTGTATTTCTAGCTGGGATATAAAAGTGGGTACTGGAACAAAAGCCAATATCACGTGGTTGGCTCCGACGAGAAGGGAAACAATGGTCTCTCACCGCATGGGTCAATCTCGACGAATGAAAATTCTGAACTAAAACCCCTTGTTTAGCAAAGGCCAAAATCCTATCTATTTGTTGGTACAAAAGGTCATGTCCTTTAAAGCCGCCCCACATATACATGTGATTTTGGGTACTGATGCTTGGTTGACCCGAAAAGCAAGTGCACTGTAAGGGGGAGCCTGTGTGGTCAAGCATCTAATCATCCATACTGAATATGCACAACTGGATCTATCCAAGTGGGAACCTAACAAATATTGTCTTTTCAGCCTAGGGTTGTGCATGTTATTGAAATCAAAACACTTTGCTTGGATCTAAAACATTAAAATACAAATATTCATAGAGAACTTCAAAATTTCAAACCCTTTGGATGAAACAAATACCCTTGACAAATCTAAGTGCTCTTGCTTACCCTAGGGGTTCTATCCTTAGAGGTTTCTAAGTACTTGGGTTTAATTGTCATTTGTTTTCACTAAAGTCAACCTAGGGAACTGTGCTCTTGAAACCTTGATTTTCACACAATGGACCTTGTGGTCCAATGAAAAGGAATTGAGGTATAGACATTTAGTTTGAAACTTTAATCAAAGAACTATTTGTGGTAAAAAGAATTCATTAAGCAAAGATAAAGACAATTGACTCCACACATGTGTTCTTTGAAATGATTTCCTGCAAGATCAAAATCCAGAAACCCAAGTTCAAAATTCTTAGTCCAAAAGCTTGTGAGGAACGTCTCGAGAGACTTCTCAAAGTTAGAGAAAGATTGGTTTACAAATTTTACAAGAAAGCTTCAAGAAACAACCCTGACGTGTACGAGTTCTATTATCAACAAAAATCTTGAGCTTTTTGAAAGGTTTTCTTTTCTCACATAGGAAGTCAAGCATGTTCTTCAAAACCAAGGTCTTGTAAGAAGAAGTGTTATCTAGGTCAAGTCTAGGATAAAAATCAATAACTTTCATCCATCTATCAACCATCAAGATCAGTCAAAATTCACCTCGCCAACAACTCTTGGAAACTTTGTAAGCATCTTTTATGCTAAACTTCTAGGAAAAATTAGATCACTTTGTTTGACTTAACACACTTAGTCAAACCATCATCTTGTGCATGGGTTTACTCTAGGATAACACAACTTCTTAGGGTTTTACAAGTTCATTATCACTTTTTTTGTCTTAACACACTTAGCCAAATTATCAAATCCGAAATCACCTCATTTGACCTTACACACTTAGACAAACCGTTCTCTTACGCACAAGTTTACTCTAGGATAACACAACTTCCTAAAGTTTATAGGTGCATTATCACTTTTGTTTGACTTGACACACTTAGTAAAACTATCAATCCATCACAATCAATCAGTTCAAGCCCTAAAATTTTGGCATTTCCTTCAAAGGTTCCTAAGAGTTCCATTCATCTTTCATTTATCTCATCCCCATCATCACTTTGGTCCTTGAATTATCCTAAGTTCTTCGCCTCTTCAAACCTAAGGTTTAGACCAATCTAAGGGATTAGAGGTTCATCTCTTAATTTCCTAAAAGTTGATTTTTATTTTATGGTATAAACTCGATCTCAACACAAGAAGAATATGGATCAAAACAAAGAAACATCCATTTCAAGTGATCTAAGTCAAACCGAAACAACGTTCAATCCGATGATAACAATCAAACTCCCAGTGAATCCTCCTCAAATGCCTCAAAGTTCCCAATACGGAGGTCATATAGAGGACACCACTGACAATGGGATGACACAATCATAAATTCTAGAAATGGTGCAAAACCTTGAAAGCCACCGAATTGTTAGTGCCATGCTAAAATTGTACCCATCCCAATACATGTTGGAGTTAGAAAAAAGAAGGGGCTAAACTCCCTTCTGACTTTGACATGAGTACTATTGTGGAGAGGTCTCTCGGTATCATACCTTCACCTGCATCTATGCTTCCACTTCAAAGCATCACTCAAGACATCCCCCAAATCATATCATCTATCACTTTGACCTCGTCGGTTGTTAACAACGGAAGTGCCATGTTTCACGAACTTCAAAAACATCACCTTGTGAACAATCAAGGGTTCAACGCAGGTGCCACATCAGACCAATCTATATCGGTGAATTCACTGTACCCTTACGTCCCGCTCACATTTCATGATCATACCAATTCATCCTCATTTCATGCAACACCGGATTATCCTCTCGACATGCAAACTTCTCTCCCCATCTCACAAGGAGAAGGTAACTTGTTTGGAGCAGGAGGAGTCTTGGATCCCTCATCATCACTTTCAGGTATTGCACCACCCGTCTTTACACCGTTTCCACCCTTACCGCTCGTATATATATCATCACTCAGGATGAGTCTTCCTCCTCTTCCTACCATCAACCATTCAAATAAGAGCACTTTATTGAATCCACCAACCGTGTCATTTGTATCACAACAATAGATGGAAACTATCCAAAAAACCACAATGATCGACACATCCACCATTCCTCAAAACGTGGTTTTGTAGGGACCAATCACCTCGATCACACCATCCATAGCTCAAAATCCAATCATTAACATGACTGTTCCACTCATCACAACGATCAGTGTTCTTCCTAATCCACCGCTATTACCACCA
This sequence comes from Sequoiadendron giganteum, assembly GCA_007115665.2. Lineage (NCBI taxonomy): Eukaryota > Viridiplantae > Streptophyta > Pinopsida > Cupressales > Cupressaceae > Sequoiadendron > Sequoiadendron giganteum. Next base: position 76,777,753 of record CM021100.1, read on the forward strand.
AGGCACAATGCGACCAATTCATTCACCATAACGTTGCAAGCTACTCAACAAGCTACCCAACAAAAAGCGCTCCAAAATCAACAAGCTGCATAATTAGCTGCTCAAAAATCACAAGCACAACTAGCTGCACAACAATAACAATAGACTGCACAAGCCCAAGCTTTATTACAACAACAAAAAGCTAAACAAGCTGCCCAAGCTGCGCAGGTAGCTCAAGCCACTCAAGCTGCTCAATCCGCACAAAATACACAAGCCGTACATGCCGCTCAGATTGCACAAGCAATCCAACAAGCACACACTCAAGCACGAGCCCAATTCCAAGCTCAACAAGTGCAAGTGCAAGCACAATACCAAGCACAATTGCAAGCACAACAAGAGGAATATCAACAGGCCTTACAAGACTATCAATTACAACAACAATACGACCAACAACAAGCCTTGTTGGTGCAACAACAAGACGACCAACAACAAGCCTTGTTGGCACAATAGCAACAACATGACCAACAATAGGCATTGTTGATTCAACAACAAGCACATCCATTACTTGCTCAGCGAAGCTTGCAAAAAAACCACATCAATATCCCACCCATCAATCCCACACCCCATAACGTATTCACTCCACCTCCTGATTTGCAAGGTGATATGACAACACAGATCAAACTGCTTTCACAACAAGTGCTAGATATTCAATCTAGGAAGACCATTAGGACACCAAGCAGCTTGTGTCCCTATCCATTTGATAGAAGATTGGAAATGGTACCATTCCCCAAGGGATTCGAAATCCCTAAATTTGATAAATATCGCGGGATGGGAAACCTTGAAATTCACATCAGGGAGTTCCAAGTAAATTGCATGGAAGTCACCTACAATGAAAGGTATCTAATGCGGCTATTCCCTCGAAGCTTGGATGGTGAAACTATGGAATGGTTTTCTCATCTGCCTATGTGAATCAAAAAATTTCAGGAAATCAAAGATGCATTCCTCCAAAATTACGCATTCAACATTTTTGTGGATGTTAGCTTGGAAGAACTCTCGACACTCAAACAAAGTAAGGGGGAATCATTCACTTCCTTTCTCCAATGATGGCGAGCCAAGGACAATCGAAGCAAGTGGGCCATGTCAAAAGAGCAAAAAGTCTATACCATCATTGCCAATATAGACAAAACCTTGGAATTCTATCTGAAGATGCAATGCATCACTGCATATGATCAACTGATCCCCAAGGTGCTCAATATTGAGAGAGCTCTTGTTACACAAGGTGACACACCCACTTATTCTGAGCATCAAGATAGTTTCCCATTCACCAGTTATAATGAAAAATATCGCACATGGGAAAAGAATTAAAATTTCACCAACGATGGCGTAGTGGACTCCAAGGTGGTCATCAACGCTCCCAAGTAGAATAATCAAACGCATCATCGCCAACCACAGAACAACAACTAGAATAACATGCAAACAAATGTGGTAAACCAACAACCACCCCAACACTAGATCAACAATCTCAATAATCATGGAGGACCCCCTCCACCAAACAAGTTTCCCCCAAAACAAAAATTCACAGCCCTTGGGGAGTCAATCGAGTCCATCATGAAAAAGTTGGTCAATGAGAACATCATCAAGGTCCCTGCCCATGATAATTATAACAAACCCTAGGTGAAGCCACCTTGGTACACCGAAAATCTCCTTTGTGATTATCATAAAATCAAGGGACACATGATCCCCAACTATATGCAGTTGAAGAACATTATCTAGGATCTTATTGAAGACAAGATCATAAATGTCAAACAACCGGCCAGTAATCAAGATCTGAAGATATACATGAATCTGATTCCCAATCATAATCAAGGAAATAACCAAGGGAACAACAAAGGGAAGAAAAAGTATGCTAGCACAAACCTTTTAAATGAAGACATTGTCGCATGCGTAGACGAAATGGTCATTGCCATTAGCGTCATAGGAACTAATGCTGATTGTGGATTCACCACACACATCCAAAAGGTTACTATTGCAGGGGCATCACAACCATCTAAGACCTCCATTTCAAAAACAAAAGCCACACCCTATGATTATAGCGTCATCGGCCAACTAAAGAGAACCCCTACCCAAATCTCCATCATGGAATTGTTAAAAAATTTTGACGCCCATAGAAAGATCCTTGATGAAGCATTAGCTGCGTCCACCATCTCCGCCACCCTTTACAAAGACCAATTATAGGCTATGGTTGGTAACATCATTACCCCAAATCTCCTCACCTTCTTCGATCAAGATTTCCCCACCCAACCATCTCACAATCGTGCACTTCACCTTCAAGTGTTGGTTCACAAAAAGAAAGTCAAAAGGGTCCTAGTGGATGGAGGCGCAGGCCTCAACATCTATTCACTCAAACTCATATAGAACTTGGGATTCTCCAAGGATTCCATTGAAAAGAATGAAGGCATCACCATAAGAGCATATGATAATCAAGAAAGAGTGTCTCAAGGCACTATCAAAATCCCAATTTCCAAGTGGGGCCAACAACCATGGAAACCACTTGTCAAGTTCTTGATCTTGACCTACCATACAACATCCTCCTAGGATGCCCATGGATCCATGGAATGAAGGTAGTCACCTCAACATTCCATCAATGCATCAAATTTCTATACCAGAATGAGGAGGTCACAATACATGGTGATCCAGAACCATTTGCCTATTGCAAAAAACTTGGAAGCCAAGTTTTATAAAATCCCCCAAGTGCCAAAAAATGATGAAGGTCCATCCACTTCATACATAGACCCATCCAACCTCGCCTCCACTTCTGCAATGAAGACCCCTTCCATCCCCAACATATCCGACCTGAATATGATGATCTAGGACAACGGATGTAGAGACTAAAAAATGAACGAGAATGTGTTTGTTGTGTAAGGAAACTCAGGTGCGGAAACAGCTTCCTACACTAATCTCTTAAGGAAAGTATGGTGCAAATTCGTTTTAAACCCTTACAATTTCAGATTCGTTAATCTACTTAACAAAGATATTGCAGCAATATACCATACATACAGAAAATGAAGAATGACACAATGATTTACCCTGGGGAAAACCTTTCGGTAAAAAACCCCAGCACTCCAAAACCTGCACAATGTATTATCTTCAACACAACGGTTACAACACACTTGCAATGCAAGTTCTTTCAGGAGATTTCCTACTCTTGAAGACAAAATGCGGCAGCATGAAAAACGTTCCAACAATACACTCACATCACAAAACTTCGCAACCCTAAAAAATGCTTATATCATGCGCTTCTCTTTTTAGGGCAACTTCCGAAGATAACTGTATTAGGGTTTTACCATTCTCCGAGAAAATAGGAACCCGAAAATTTTTTTTCGGGGCGATGCCCCGAACCCCACTATCGTGGAAGAGTGTACAATACTCAACTTTATCAGTTGCCACATGTCTTCACCTGTCATTGAATCTTCCAGACATAGCTCTTACGTGTCATAGGAATCCATCATAACCGTTTCAGCCATGATCTCCTTACACACAATTCAAGATGCCGACACATTAAGTGGAGTGACACATCAACATGCAAACTAGACATGTACACTCACACTTAATTACATTATTTGCAAGAAATACATTTTACAAAACAAATAATAAGAATAGGAATTATCCAAGGTTGAGACACCTTATTCCTAACATTCTCCCACTTGTCGAACACCTTGTAAGAGCAATAGGAACATAACAGGAATTAACCGCTATAGGCCAAAAGGCCCATAGACTCCAAACACCATCTGAACTTCACAGTGCCCACTGGTTTCGTTAATGCATCTGCAACATTCTTCACAGTATCTACCTTCTCCAAATTTATCTTTCCATCTTCCACCATATCTCTCACAAAGTGAAACTGCACATCAATGTGCTTCGTTCTGGCATGGAAAGTTGGATTCTTCGCAAGGCAAATAGCACTCTGACTGTCACACCAAATAGTAATCTGTTCTGCATCAACACCAACATCAGAACACAATCTCCTAAGCCAAATGGCTTCCTTACAAGCATGAGTAGCAGCCATGTACTCAGCTTCTGTAGTGGACAAAGCAACCACAGGTTGTCGCTTACTCATCCAACTGATGGCACCACCAAACATAGTGAAAACATAAGCACTGGTGGATCTCCTGCTGTTAATATCACCTGCCCAATCTGAATCCACAAATCCATGAATACAAACTGAATGTGGAGATCCAGAAGAGTTACCATGGTAACATATGGAGTAATCTGATGTACCCCTCAAATATCTGAATACTCGCTTAACTGCATCCCAATGTACCCGTCCAGGGTTAGCCATAAACCGGCTTAGGACTCCCACTGCTTGGGCAATGTCTGGTCTAGTACAGACCATAGCATACATAAGACTGCCAACTGCACTAGCATAAGGTACTCTACTCATGTCCTCCACCTCACTAGGAGATTTTGGACAATCATCTACAGATAACTTTGTTCCCATTGAAACAGGAACACATAGTGGTCTACAATCTGCCATGCTGAACCTGTCCAACACAGACTTCACATACTTACTCTGACTCAACCAGAGTTTTCTGTTAGACCTGTCTCTACTGATTTCCATACCCAAGATGTACCTTGCTGCCCCAAGATCTTTCATCTCAAACTGTGCTGACAACTGAGATTTAAAATCAGAAATCATACCCTTACCCTTCCCAAACAGCAACATATCATCAACATATAATGCAACAATAAGAAGGCGATCATTTTCAACTCTGAAATAAACACAATGATCTGATTTCGATCTTACAAATCCAATTGACAACACAAAGGCATCAAACTTAAGGTACCACATCCTAGGAGATTGCTTCAAACCATATAGAGATTTCTTTAATCTGCAAACTAAGGATTCATTACCCTTAACAATGTAGTGCTCAGGCTGTGACATATAAATCTCTTCCTCCAAATCACCATGAAGGAAAGCTGTCTTCACATCCATCTGTTCTATCTCTAAATCATATGATGCAGCAAGAGATAACAGAAATCTAATGGATGTCAACTTTGCAACAGGAGAGAATATTTCACCATAATCTATTCCCTCTACCTGTGAATACCCCTTTGCAACCAATCTAGCTTTGTACCTTTCAACACTGCCATCTGCACAGAATTTCTTCTTGAACACCCATTTACAGCCAACAGATTTTCTCCCTTTAGGCAAAGGTACAAGGTCCCAAGTTTTGTTTTTCTCCAATGAAGCCATCTCATCATCCATAGCCTCAATCCAGGAACCTGCATCTTCCATGCCCAAAGCCTCTTTCACAGATCTAGGCTCATCAGTGTTAGTAATCAAAGCAAAAGCACAACTGGAATCTAACATAGAATAACCAAACCTTTCTGGTTGCTTTCTTTCTCTCATGGATCTCCTCAAGGGCTGAGGTTGAGGTTGTTCTTCCTCTTCTTCCGAACTATCAGAGCTGCTAGAGCTCTCCTCATCATTAGACCCAACATGGTCTCTCTGTTCAGTCTTCTCAGGGGTAGGAGGAAACTGAACAACATCTTTTTTATTACTCGTTCAGATGGTGGGGATGAAGTGATAGCCGCTCTCTTCTTTGAAACAGAAGAACTATTGCACTGAGCAATGCATGCATCAAGCTGAAACAAAGTACCTCTCCTAGTACCTTTAGCGAGCACCATAGAACCTCTTATCATCTTGCATCCATCTTTCGAAAAAACAACTTGCACACCTACATCATTCAACATACTTACAGATAATAGGTTTCGTGCCAAACCCGGAATGTGCATAACTCCATTGATTCCCTTTACTCGTCCATCAGGAAATCTGATAGTGACCCTTCCGCGTCCAACTATCTTTAGGTGAGAATCATCACCCAAGTACACCTTTCCACCATCAAACTCTTCATATTTTGAGAACCAGTTTCGATGAGAGGTCATGTGAAAAGAAGCACCCGAGTCTACTAACCACACATCATCAGATGCATGGGCTGCCAAAGCTGCAATAAAAGCATCTCCATCTTCTTGAGATTTTTCAGAAGCTGAATCTGAGCCTTTCTTCTTCTTCTTCGGTTCTTTGCAGTCCCTCCGGAAGTGCCCAGATTTATCACAGTTCCAACATTTCGCCTTGGACTTTCCAGGAGTCTTAGAACTCCCACGGGATTTGGATCTGCCCTTCTTTGACTTATTGTCATTCTGCTTTCCTTTGTCGTTGGATCTCCCGCGAACAGCAAGGGCTTCCTTAGACGAATCCGAAGTCTTTCTTCGCATCTCCTCAGACAGCAGCGAAGACACCACATCATCCATACGGAATGTGACTATAGTACTTCCGAGAGCCATCACAAGATGGTCCCACGAATCCGGCAAGGAACAAAGCAGGGTCATACATTGATCCTCCTCCTCAATCTTGGCACCAGATGATGCCAACTATGCAATCAATAAATTGAATGCATTGAGATGATCAGTTACGGATCCACCTTCCTCCATTCTTAAAGAATACAACTTCTTTCTCAGGAACAACTTATTCACCAGAGATTTGGCCTGATACACAGACCCAAGCCGTTTCCACAAAGAATTTGCAGTAGTCTCATCAAGAACATTCAGAAGAACGGCATCTGCTAGACAGAGTCTGATGAGACCCTTAGCCTTCCGATCCTTGATATCCCAATCCGCTTGAGGTATCGCTACAGGTTTCACATCAAGTGAAGTAGCCTCCCATAGATCGCGGTCTTCAAGCATGTCTTCCATCTTGAGTTTCCACAACTTGAAATTAGTGCCATTAAATTTCTCCACCTCCATTCTACTGTATGAGGAACTTGCCATCTCAATCTGCAAATAAGATTCAGAATGCTCTGCACAAAAAAACTCCCACTCAACTTGAGATTAGCTCAAAAAACCCTACCCAACAACTAGGATCAAAAGTTGATCAGGCTCTGATACCACTTGTAAGGAAACTCAGGTGCGGAAACAGCTTCCTACACTAATCTCTTAAGGAAAGTATGGTGCAAATTTGTTTTAAACCCTTACAATTTCAGATTCGTTAATCTACTTAACAAAGATATTGCAGCAATATACCATACATACAGAAAATGAAGAATGACACAATGATTTACCCTGGGGAAAACCTTTCGGTAAAAAACCCCAGCACTCCAAAACCTGCACAATGTATTATCTTCAACACAACGGTTACAACACACTTGCAATGCAAGTTCTTTCAGGAGATTTCCTACTCTTGAAGACAAAATGTGGCAGCATGAAAAACGTTCCAACAATACACTCACATCACAAATCTTCGCAACCCTAAAAAACGCTTATATCATGCGCTTCCCTTTTTAGGGCAACTTCCGAAGATAACTGTATTAGGGTTTTACCATTCTCCGAGAAAATAGGAACCCGAAAAAAAACCCCACTATCGTGGAAGAGTGTACAGTACTCAACTTTATCAGTTGCCACATGTCTTCACCTGTCATTGAATCTTCCAAACATAGCTCTTACGTGTCATAGGAATCCGTCATAACCGTTTCAGCCATGATCTCCTTACACACAATTCAAGATGCCGACACATTAAGTGGAGTGACACATCAACATGCAAACTAGACATGTACACTCACACTTAATTACATTATTTGCAAGAAATACATTTTACAAAACAAATAATAAGAATAGGAATTATCCAAGGTTGAGACACCTTATTCCTAACATGTTGTGGGAGAGTTACCACAATCTCCTATGTCACATGTGCAACCTCAGCCAGTTGAAACACCTGTCCACACTGTGAGGGTAGACCCTTTTGGATTCCACCATTGGGGGGATCTAAGTCAGGAAAATATGGATGAGGGAGACATTTCAAGCACGCTATACCATGATGAAAGACCCACCCCACCCTACCCATGGATGAAGCTAACGGAGGGTTGCAAATGATGCTTGGTATGGGCTACAACAGAAACAAAAGCCTTAGAAGGAATAGCGATGGGCAATTGGAACCCATCATTGTGGAGACATGAATGATAAACCTTGGTCTCAAATGTACCCCTCTGAGTATAGCCGTACATGGCAGAGGTACTCCTAGTAGAGCAATCAGGTCCCCTCCTCAAGTAGCAACAACCACCCTTCGACTACCTGTATGCACAGGTCTCTCCTTAGATAATTTCACTTTTGATGTAACTAATGTCTACAGTAGTATCCATGACAAAGATACCATAACTAGCCTTCCCATGCTCTTTGAGAATTCTTCCTTACTTATGATTAGTGCCCCACCCGCTGAGTCAAACCAACAAACCCACAAAATCAACTTAGTGTACCCTCAACTCATCGACTATGGCCAACAAGGAACACCAGTTCTAGACTCATTAAAAAATGATGAGGCACTCTCAGAATTCATGGGACTAAGGGATACAGTACCATGTGAAGATCAAAAATATGGATTCAACATCACACTGGACACACAAGCATATTACGGGGAGACGATTGAGTCCTTCAGTCTCAAAAGAAAAACAATGAGAATAAGTTCAAGGTTATTGAGTGAAAACCAAATTGTGGCACTCTCTAACCACAAAATAGTAAAAATAAAGGATGCATATAACAGTGAAAACCTCTATGATGCACCAGAGGATGAAGGATTCAATCTCCCCCCTACTGCACTGCATCGGGAGAAATCAATAGTTTTGGTGGAATAGTGTAATCCTATCAACTTGGGAATAGAGGCAACACCACATATCACCTTCTATGCATAGTCACTTCTGATAGAAGAACAAGAACTATTGGCTGCATTTTTAAAGGAAAGAAAGGTGAACTTTGCATGGACTTATGCCAATATGTCAGGTCTCAATCCAGATGTCATGGTTCATCACTTGGCTGTTTACCCAAGAGTAAAGCCGGTTAGACAAAAATTAAGAAAAATGCATCCCCAAATAGCCTTGCTAGTCAAGGTGGAATTGCAAAAACTTCTAGATGTGGGCTTCATATGCCCAATTGACTATCCAAAATGGGTATCTAATTTGGTGCTAGTTTCAAAGCCCAATGGGGCATCCGTATCTACACCGACTTTAGAGACCTCAACAAAGCATGTCCCAAGGATGATTTTCCACTACCTAACATTGATATGATAGTGGAAATGACAGCTAGACATGAGATGCTATCAGTGATGGATGGCTTCTTGGGGTATAACCAGATAATGATCGCAAAGGAGGACCAACATAAGATGACATTTACATGTCCATGGGGCACCTACTGCTAGAATATGATGCCATTTGGGCTAAAAAATGCAGGGGCTATAGATAATAGGGCCATGACACTAATCTTCCTTGACATGATACACAAAACTGTCGAAGATTACGTGGATGATATACTGGCCAAACCAAGAAAAAGGAAAAATCACATAGCAGCCCTAAGTGACATTTTTGACAGTCTGGAGAAGTGCAAGGTCAGACTCAACCCCAAGAAATGTGTGTTTGGGGTACAATCAGGTAAACTTATGGGATACATAGTATCTATGAGGGGAATAGAGGTGGATCCCACAAAGGTCAAAGCAATCCTCGACATGGAGGCACCAAGAATATTAAAACAACTTAGAGGCTTGTAAGGTAGACTCCAATCCATTCAGAGGTTCATAGCACAATTGGTACACAAACAAATTGCATATTCACATCTACTCCACAAGGGAGTAGCATATAAGTGGGATGAAAATTGCGAACAAGCATTTAGAAAAATCAAATAATATCTACTCACACCACCAGTATTAATGCCACCCATTGTCGAAAAACCACTGATTTTATATATCTCAGGAACAACAACAACCCTAGGCACTCTTTTAGCTCAACACGATGAAAATGGGACAAAGCAAGCCATCCATCACATTAGTAGAATAATGGTAGGGCATGAGCTCAACTACATACCAATAGAAAAATCTTGCCTAGCTATTGTGTTTGTAGCCCAAAAGTTCAAACACTACATGCTAGCTCATCAGATCAAGCTAATTTCCAAGATCGATCCCCTAAAGTATCTACTATCAAAGGGAATGCTCTTAGGAAGGATGGCTAAGTGGGTCATGATACTATAAGAACATGAAATTGAATATGTGGAGCAAAAATCAATCGAAGGAAAAGTCATTGTAGAACAACTAGCAGAGGCTCCAATCTATTTGAAGAATCCACTCATATCAAAATTTCCAGATGAGTCCATCTGTAATCTCAGCATAGTCGATCATTGGAAACTTTACTTCGACGGCTCATACACACAACATGGATTAGGAGCCGGTGTTTTCTTCATCACCTCATAGGGGGGTTGTATTCCTAGATCCTACAAATTGGCATTCCCTTACACTAACAACATTGCAGAATACAAGGCTTTAACCATAGGTCTCAAGATTGTAGCACAATGGTGAATCATGACACTAAAGGTTTACGGTGATTCACAACTTATTATCATCCAAGTCAATGGAGAGTACCAAACTAAGGATGATAAGCTAACACCATACAAGAAGTTAGTAGAGAGCCTCAAAGGATCATTCATTGATATCACCTTTGAGCAGATACCGAGGGCTAACAACAGAGTAGCTGACACCATGGCAACAATTGGATCCTTACTAGATATCCCTCACAATGTCCTAAAACATGAATTCTTGGTAGAGCAACTTCTCGTACTGACTTTTGAGGTACTAGAGTTAGAATATGTGTGCAAACTCATTGGTCACAGTGATCCCTGGTATCATGACATCTATACCTACCTGAGAATAGAAGTTCTCTCAGCTAACATAACCCCAAACCTCAAGTGAGACTTTTTCAAAAAGTCCATCCATTTTGTCATCCTAGGAGAAACCCTTTATTGTAGGAGCATTGAAGGAACCCTATTACGTTGTTTAAATCTCGAGGAAGCCCTGACTGCTCTGAATGAGGTACACAATGGAATTTGTGGTTCAAACTCGAGTGGTATGACCTTGGCCAAGAAATTGCTGAGAATCGGGTACTACTGGCTAACAATGAAAAAAGAGGCACAACCCTTTGTCAGAAAGTGTTTACAATGCCAACAACATGGAGACCTTATCCATGGACCAACTCAAGAACTCCATCCTATTGTTACACCTTGGCCCTTTTCACAGTGGGGGCTCAATCTCATCGGCAAAATCACACCCACCTCATCCAACGGCCACAAATTCATCATTACCGCCACAGAGTATTTCACACAGTAGGTTGAAGCAATTCCAATGACCTACATAACCGAAAAGAAGATATCCAATTTCATCCTGAACTATCTCATTTTTCAATATGGTGTCCCCCAATCCATTATCTCTGATAATGGGACACCTTTCAAGAATTAGGATGTCTATGACTTGTGCAAAAAATTCAATAGCCAACATCGCTTTTCCACTCTGTATTACCCACAAGGCAATGGCCAAGCAGAAGCTACCAATAAAACCATCCTAAAAATCTTGAAGAAAATAGTCAATGAATTTGGTCGTGACTGCATCTGTAGCTAAATCCCACCTTATTGGCCTATCGCACCAACATCTGCATGCCAACAGGTGCCACCCCATTCTCCCTAGTCTATGAATCAGAAGCCATCCTCCCAATCGAGATTGAGCTCCCATCACTGAGAATATCATTGCAAAACCTCATCATAGATGAAGAATATAGGGCCTCACGACTGAATGAGATGGAGTTATTAGATGAAAGGCACATGGATGCCCTCAATCATCTACAAGTCTATTAGAACCACCTGAAACATAGCTACAACAAGAAGATTAGGAGGCACACCTTCCAAGTCGGCGAACTTGTACTGAAAGAAAACCAAAAGAACATGTTGAATCCAAAAAGTAAAGGCAAATTCAAACCCAACTGGTTGGGACCTTTTGTCATCACAACAAGCTATAAATCAAGGGCTTATCAGTTGTCAAAACTAGAGGGAGAGCCTCTGCAGGAGCCCATGAACAATTGTCATCTCAAAAAGTTTATGCCTAGGAACTTGCAAGGTATAGAACCAAAAAAAAAAAAAATCAAAAAATGTCCTGAAAAAATGGTTACCTTGATGAAAACCTGGCAAATAGGCATCTTGGCGATAACAAAAAAAATCAAAAAATCAAAAAATCAAAAAAATCAAAAAAAGGATTGAAAACAGTAAAGAAAAAATTCATCCTCTAGTGAAAACCACTTCAGTGGCGCTTTGGACAAGTACCTTGGTGAAAACCTGGCAAATAGGCGCCAAGCGTAAATAAAGTACTCTCCATCCACCAGAACCTTCATGGCCTTTTTTTTGCACCCACTTATCCATTACATTCCATTTATCCTTCGATCACCCGTTCGCAAGCATACCATAGCTTGATCTTGTGTTCGTATCATGTTCCACCCTAGTACTACTTGGCATATTCCTAAGGTCAGTTTGTCTTGCCTTTATCAAAGTAGTCTATCACATCACGTTGGGGACATGTTCTTATACCTGCATCGGATTGGATTCGTGTATATTCTTGTGATCTTCCTTAAACATCAAAAAATAAAAAATAAATAAAAAAAACCATCAAAAATCTTAAAACATTCAAAAATCCTTCAAAAATCCAAATAATCTCAAAATCCAAAAACTCAAAAAATAGAGTCATCGACTGAACTACATCATCTCTGAGCTTGAATGTAGGCAAGTTGATCTTTGATAATCCCCCAAGACATTTTAGGTCAGTCCTTTAGGCATCCATCGCAATGGCAATCTGTTTGCCCATTTATCTTTCTCATTGAGTCAAGTTTGTCATCAGTCGAACTACGTGGTCTCTACATGTATAACATAGGCAATGCTAATCTATGGATCAGCTCTCGAGACCCCTAGGATAGGTCTTTTAGTTAGTCTCTTCATCATAAATGTCAAAAATACCAAAAACATTTGTAAAAACATCTCAAAATTTCAAAAATAGCCTCAAAACATTTGAAAAAACCCAAAGTGGTGCATCTATCTCATCTCGATTTCACTCATAGTAATCATCACTCATAATAAATCATCGTCGCTTCCATCCTTTGGTAATTCAGTCAGAAGCAAGTCTAGCAGTTTCAAAAGTGAACACTTAACCATCAAAGTCTCAAGTCTACATCAGTGAGTCGGCAAGTTGATCAACTCAGAGTATCAATAGCTTATCATCCAATCAATCTCATCAAAACCCTGATCACAACATGTCCTAGGAATGTGACCTTCCTACGATGGACATCGGCATTAGGTATCACCATAGTTTAGTCTTGGCTAGCACTACAAAGAACATTAGCTTGTTTGTTTACTTTATCTTGGTCTTCTTGACTTATCTTATTTTGTGCTCATTCCAAGGACCTCTTGATGATGCCTAAACAAAATAAGTTTAGAGAGAAAGGAATGGGGCAATGATAATTATCTTTTTATCTTCTGTGCTTGTTGGATATTCTTGTAAAATAAATTTGTCATGCGTACTTTGTTTTTTTTGTAGGAAGGATGTTTTAGGTGTCTTGTTGACCACATAAGAAGGCTTACCATTTTATCTTTTGGCCCAAGATGCCTAGAATATCTTAATTGCATTCTAAATAAGGTTATGTTTGTCAAGTGTGAACACGAGTACTACTATCTGTTTGACGAGTCAAAGTCCATCACACTAGGCACAACGCCATCTTGGTTCTTAATACCTTGATGCATCACACCTACATGTGTTATCAAACATAAAGAAGGGTATGATCTTTATCTCTCCCATCCTTCGATAAGAAATACATCATCATCATTCATCATCATATCCAATAAAGTCTCGACGAATAGTGGACTTGTTGGACTTTTGCATCTTCTTGGATTTAAGGGTTCATCCCTCTCATTCTTCTATCTTCTTTCATGCTAACAATGCATCCATCTTGCATCCCCACTTTCATCTTGCATATCATCATAGGACAACATCATCCATCTCACATAATCATATAAGATATTTAAAATAATATAGATTTTTTATTCTAAGCATCTTCCAAACATCTCATTTACATCATCATTATCATATAGATCATATATTCATACCATCCATACATCCATTTTGAACTTTTTTGTCGTGAGATTGACCTCAAATCGAATTTTTTTTCTCGATCTCTCGATGGGGAAATGTACTAACGAACTTCTTTTTGCTGGGGCATCTAAAAAAAATAGTTTTTTTTTCAATTTCGATGTCGGTGGCATCATTATTTGAATCAATGCAATGAGTACATCGCTTCAAAGAGGGGAAAAATGTAGACATGCAAAATCAACATTATTGATTAACATCACATTCGATCACTTTTCTTCTTAATTAATTAAATCAAATTAATTAATTAATCTCCTAAAGTCTCTTGACTTAATTAAATCACATGTATTTAATTAAATGACTAATATTCATTTTCCTCTCATTTGATTTAAAAAAAATACAAAAATACAAATCAAATGTCACACCACCTAATCACTAGCTTAATTAGTCAAATCCTTGATTAATGCTAAGCCTAACCCATGTCCCATCCTCTAGCTTTTCCCACTTGCACAATAAATCATTTAATTTGATTTATTAAAAGCCCTATTTTCCTCACAAGGCATATTCCCAAGGAATATGCCCTCATTAACTCCCCTTGTTTGAATTTTTTGGCCAAGAAAATTTCCCCCCCAAATACTTCAACTACATGCATTTAATGCCAATTTGAAATTTCAAATTGGCACATTGGCCAAAACTTGCACAATCATGGGCCAATCACATTGTGACAAGTGGCTCTCTCCTATTTGTTGGGTATTAGTCCCACATTCTTCAATTTGGCTTCTCCTCTCTTCAAACTCAACTATAAATTCAAGGCTTCTCTCCTTCAAACACACAACACACTCTCATGCAAAGTTATTCTCTTCATTTGAGAACTATTTTTTTCCATTATCACAACATTTTATCTTCATCCTTTGCTTGGCAAGGGTTGGGAAAGGGGTATCTTCTACACAAAGGATAACACCAATCCAATATGGAATAGATTTGCATCCATGTTTTATATGCCTTATTTAGTCTTTCTTGTTGTCTCAATGTCTCATTTAGCATGTTTAAGTAGATGCATTATTTCATAAGGATACTAGATTTGTTATGTTTTGTTTGATCATGTAAAGTGCGGACCTCTTTAAAAAAAACATAGACAAATACTTTAAATAAAATCATTTATATTCAAAATAAAGTCAAAAATTCATTCATTTAGACATCATTAATATTCAGTCGATTCCAAAACAACGACATAAGGTCGATAAGATAGATTCATATACAAATCCAGTCTAATTACATACATGTGTCATATTACACAATTTCAATAATAATACAATAGAAGATAATAATATTACTTACAATTCGAGTCTTAGGCATTCAGTCACCTTAAGCTCTATAATACATATTTCAAGAAATTATAAAACATAAAAGAAGATAAAATCCTTTGATCTTTAGTCCAACAACTAATCTTCAATAATGAAGACGAGAACAAGGATCAAGTGCTTTTTCTACCCAACCTCAAAGCTTACGCTTCCCCAGAATTCCTTAGTCATTCAAGAAATACTTGACCCTGCACGAATCGCTTAGCAAAAAGCAATCTACGAGCAAGATGGAATTTGGTGTGTGCCTAGTATAGCTAGTAATACCACAAGCATTTTCATTTTTCTAAATCATTTAAGAAATAAACAAGTTCGAGACTAGGATATGGTAGAGAGTTCAATAATTCCATCTATTTCAATGGTCCTTCTTGGCCAAGTAAAATGTCATGCACGACAAATAAAACAATTTTGGAAAAGCAAAACTACACTCTCTAATAACCCATATTGGGCACCCGTCCCGGAAGGTAACTTTCCCAAAAACATAACATGCACATTCATTTATCAAGTATGCATTGTTCCAATCAGTCAAATACAATCTTTCACAAACAATTTATCAAAAGTCATGATTCAATCAAAAAAAATTTAAAATATTGTTTTTTCATCATTTTTAACCATAGATATTAAATTCACATTTAAAAATCGAATAATTAATTAATCAAAAATGAGAAGGTGTATCTCCAGTATGCAAATTAAATACATATAAAAACAGTCATAAAAGAGCACACGTTCTTTTGTTCTATTTGCTCAATTTATTTGTTTCCATTTGAAATAATCTTAACTTGTTTCGTTTTCGAGAAAATCACTTTTTAATTTAAATGATTTATTTTATGTTTCTCATACTTGGAGAAAATAATTAAATAAATAAGTAATTTCCTAGAACAGTTTAAAATAAATGATTTTAGTTTCCATTTTGAATGTTTTAGTTTCAATTGTAAAATTTACTATTTAGAAACCTTTGTTTCGAAATAATGTTAAAATTTAGAAGTTATTCTATCAAATTATTTTCCGTTTCAATTCTTTTCAAATCCAACTTCAAATAAAGTTCTTTGTCAAAACAAAAGTAAATAAAGTTTTTTGTTTAAGATCCTTTTTAAATCTAAATTTAAATGATCTATTTATGTTTTGAATCTCTTCCTACATTTAATTGGTTGTTTCTCAGTGTTTTCAAATCAAGTTCTTCCTAAAGATTTTCTGTTTTGGAACTTGTTTAATGGAGTTTTTTTCCCAGTAATTCATAGTTTATTGTTCAAGAATTTACATAGAAATCTGAAGTAACAAAATTACTTTTAAATAGTTTTAAAAATCTACACAATAAAATAACATATCATTCACTTTTAATCTATTCATGATTCGTTTAATTGTTCCAAGATCCTACCTGGTAAATTCTATAAATTGATTGTTTCTGTGCTTCCTCTATAATTTTCTGAAGCTCTACCTTAATTCTTCGATTCTCTTTGTGCTTCTCTGTCTTTTATTGCTTGTGTGATTTCAAACTAGCATTCCTGGAATTTTATTTCTTTTCTTGTCTCTCCTTCTATCTTCCTCTTTATCTTCCCACACTTCCCTCTGCTGATTTTATTTCTTATCTCCTACTGGACACTCTCCTCTCCTTTCCTTTCCACCCTACCATGTACAACCTTCCTCCCTCTATTTCCTGTGCATAAAGAAAAACAGATTCTAATTTCTGCCTTTCTTAAATTCCCTCTGATGGTCACACCTATTCCTAATTTTGAATGCGTGGAGAGGAATCGGGAGCCCTGCCCCTTGCCGCATATGGAGGATGGAGGATGAGGTTATCCTCACTGTGTGTGGCTTTCCTCCTAGTCGTGCCCTCTCCCAAGATCTTCATGTTCGCTCCTACCTGCCATGCCTCTTTCTCACCTGCATGGGAAATAGGGAGTCTTCTTGGCCGCGTGAATTAAGGGTCTCCTTGCTCTGGCTGCGTATATTCTGAGTGAGTAGTTTTGCAAATATTAAAAAGAAACCATCTCTCCTCTGCCTTAAAAAAAAAAACAAAATTAATTCTATCTCCAAATCAATATTGCTCTCTTTTTTTTTTTTTTCAATTCAAGCACAAAAACGGATTTTTGTCCCCTTTTTCCAATTCGGATTTCTACTTAGATTTCTTCCTCTTTTGTCATGCAATTCATGGAGTTGTTTACAAGCCAAGATCCACAATTTTAGTGTGATCTCGAGAGCAATTTTTTAACTCCATGTTCCAGAATTTTGATTGCTTCTCCAATTAATTGAAGATATTTCTTCAATTTGTTTAACTGAAGTTTCTTTAGAATGCAAATTTCAATTTTGACGTGAATTATTTTCTAAGTTGTTTTCAATAACTCAATTTAAGATATTTGTTTAATTTCTAAAATTAAATCTTTTAGTCTTTCATATTTTCAATTAAAAACAATTAAATTTATAAAACACTTTATTCATGTAAATTTTATTAAATTCCGAAATAAAAAGCCAATTCCATTTAAATTTCAAAATACAAGCATCTTATTTTCAAACAATGATAAAATGTCTAAACAAGGAATCCAATCATTTAATTTAAATCAATTTCCTCAAATTTTACCAAATCGTCATTTTAAATCAACATGTATTTTTTCACAAATTTGGAGAAATCATTTAAACTCAATTTTAAATTTGCAAACAAAGAATCACAAAATGCATTAAAATATTATCTAAGTGAGTGTGTGAGATTCCATCATACTCATAAATGTCTAACGGCTAAACTTCTCTACCTGATCATTGTTCTCACTTTCAATCATGTTCTCTTGTTCCTGTGCTCACTTGCACTCGATTTTTCATCAGTAATGACAAACCCCAAATTTAAATATAAATGCATTTAAATTTCAATTTCACTTCAATTTGAATTTCAATTTAACTTTCATTAAAATAATCATTTAACTTCAATTTAAATTACAATATCATGATTAATAACATGCATTTAATTAATCAATAAAATCTATACGTGGCATCCTTCCCCTCTTGGAAGAGACATCGTCTTGATGTCTTATTAACCATTCAAAAAGCATAACATCACCATCAATAAGACATACTATCTCAATTAGTAAACATAGTATCTCAATAGGTAAAGCATAATATCTTGATCATAATGAAATAGTAACTAACAACATAGTTCTCAAACATAAGCATAAACAAATAATAGTAGCATCCACGCTATCAAAGTTCACAATATGTGAATCGAAAACCAGAGTATCAAGTATCTCTGCATAAAGAAAACACTAATCTATGAAAGCAAATGAGCAAAATGATGGTCTATCATCTCATAATCCTCCCAAGTAGCACTATCCTCAGTATATTGGTCCCATTGGACCTTGTACTGAGTACTATCTCTGTTACGTAGCTTAATGCTACGCCTGTCTAGGATTCAGATGGGCTCCACTAGCACCACCCTTGAATCCTGTACCTATAATGAACACCAATCAAGAATATAAGATGCATTACGATGATATGGTTTCAACAACAAAACATGGAAAACATTATGGAGGCGACCTAGAGTAGGTGGTAACGCTAGTCTATATGCAACTGGATTAATAACTTCCAGTACATCAAAGGGTCCCACAAATCTTGGTGCCAACTTTGATGATTTCCCAAATGAGATAGAGCTCTTATGAGGTTTAACCCTCAAGAAGACTTTATCTCCTATAGTAAACTATCTGATAGTCTTGTTCCTATCAGCATAGCTCTTCTGTCTATCGGTTGCTTCCTTCAACCTACCCTTGATCAACTTCATTTTCTCATCCATTTCCTTGAGCATATCTGGACCAATAATGATCCTGTCTTCCATCATGTCCCAACTAATGGGTGTGCAAAATTTCCATCCATAAAGTGCCTCAAAAGGTGCCATACCCAAAGATGCATGAAATGAGTTGTTGTAGGCAAACTCAACCAATGGAAAATATTCCTCCCACTTGTACTGCTGATCCATGCAGTACATCCTCAGTAAGTCCTCCACAACCTGATTGACCCTTTTAGTTTGGCCATCAATTTTTGGGTGATATGCAAACTAAAATTCAATTTAGGTGCCAAAGTTGCATTCAATGTAGTCCAGAACCTAGATGTCATCCTGGTATCGCTATCAGAAATAATGGTCTTTGGTACACCATGCAACCTGAATATCTCTCGCACAAATTTCCTCGCAAGAGTCAATGATCCATCCTTCAAATTTCCAGGTATGAAATGTGAAACCTTTGTCAGCTTATCAACAACTACTAAGATGGTATCATGCCTATTCCTACTCAAAGGTAATCCTTGGATGAAATCCATACTGATTACTTGCCACTTATACTCAGGTATATCATGGGGATACAAAAGTCTTGCTGGATGCACATGGTCAGCCTTAACTCGCTGGCATTCCAGACATCTAGCCACGTACTCCATGACATATTTCTTGAGCTTAGGCCAAAAATACAAAGCCTTCAACTCTCCCACCATCTTTGTAACTCCTAGATGCCCTAAATAAGGTGCATCATGAACTTCATAAAGAATCAACTTCCTCAAATCTCCACCCTCAGGGATATACATCCTTCCCTGATATCTGACAATACCATCATACTCCATCACATATCCATAAAATCTATGATCTGAAGGATCTGTCTCTAAGGCTTGCTTGACCCTATCATAATGCTCATCTCCTGGAAGATACTGCAACACTTGTTGTCTCAAATTTGACCTTGTGGTCAACATAGTAGAGAGATGTCTTCTCTTGCTAAGAGCATCTGCAACCCTATTTTCCTTACCCTTGATATACTCAATACCAAAATCATACTCACTTAGGAACTCAAGCCACCTCCTCTGTCTCGCATTGAGGTTCGGCTGTGTGAAGATGTACTTAAGTCCTAAATGATCTCTCTTAAGCTCAAATGGCTTCCCTAGGAGATAATGTCTCCACATCTATAATGCATGAACAATAGTTATAAGCTCAAGATCATGTGATGCATAATTCAACTCATATTGTTTCAGTTTCTTGGACTCATATGCAACGACTTTCCCTTCCTACATTAGCACAACTCCTACACCTTCACCTGATGCATCTGTAATCACTATGAAGTGCCCATTAGGATCTAGTATAGTCAACACTGGTGCCAATGTCAACTTTTATTTAAGAATCTGAAATGCTTCCTTGCACTTCTCACTCCACTCATATTTCTTTCCCTTCTTCTGAAGAGAAGTAATAGGTGTTGCAATCCTAGAAAACCCTTCCACATATTTTCTATAGTATCCTGCAAGTCCCATGAAACTACGAACTTCAGTAACTCTTCACGGTGTTGTCCAATCTACAATTGCCTCTATCTTTGTAGGATCAACTAAGATTCCCTCAACAGATATGACATGCCCCAAATAGTGAACCTTCTTCTAAAAGAAAGTACACTTCAAAAACTTACCAAAAATCTTTCAATCTCTTAGTCGTTGCAAGACTATTCTCAAGTGCTTCTCATGGTCCTCTTCTGTTTTAGATTAAATCAAAATATCATTAATGAATATAAGCACAAAATCATCTAAACAGCCTCTGAAGATATTGTTCATAAGTTTCATGAATGTCGTTGGAGCATTCGTTAGGCCAAAAGGTACCACGGTGAACTCATAGTGTCCATACTGAGTTCTGAAAGTTGTCTTCGGAATACCCTCATCCTTAATCCTCAACTGGTGGTAACCTGATCTAAGATCAATCTTAGAAAACATTGTGGCCCCCTTCATCTGATCAAATAGATCATCTATCCTAGGTAAAGGATACCTATTCTTAATGGTAACCTTGTTAAGCATCCTATAATCAATACACAGTCGCAAGGTTCCATCTTTCTTCTTAATGAAGATTACCAGTCCACCCCATGGAGATACACTCAGTCTAATAAATCCATGTTTCAGCAACTCTTGCAACTGAACCTTCAGTTCATACAACTCTATAGTAGTCATTCTTTATGGAGCTTTGGATTGAGACTCTGTTCCAGGTAACAATTCAATCGAGAAATCAAATTCTCTCTTCGATGGTAATTTAGTAAGTTCTTTTGGAAAGATATCCAAGAACTCCTTGAGAACTGGATAGTCCTCTGGTCTCTATTGGACATTATCCAAGTCACTAACCAAAATAGAAAAAATGGAAGATCCTTTCTGATGTGCTTTCTTTAGCTACATAGCTGAGATATGTCTCAACTCTAGAGGCTCTCGAGATCCTAAAATCTCAACTGGATGTCTAAAATCATCCAAACAACTCACAACCTTATCCTCACAGTTCACTATGGCTTTATGCTCAATTAACCAATTGATCCCTAAGATCACATCATAAGAACCCAATGGTGCTACATAAAGGTTAACTTGGGTTTGGAAATTAGGTAGCTCTAAATCGCTGCATGATAAACATGAATCTATCCTCTTCTCTACTCAATTTCCATACTGAACCATCCAAGAATGTGACATAAAACTAGGTCTAATAGGTAATTTAGCAACTACTTTAGGATCAATAAAGCATTCATTAGCTCTTGTATCTATCAAAATAGAAATAGATTGTGCAAAAAGCTTACCCGACATCTGGATAGGTATAGCTTGAAAGTTTGCTTGACGGTTGTCAACCGCTACATGGATCTGGTGTTGCAGTGCTCGCCGATCATCACCACCTCACTGACCTCCTATTCGCTGGGTACAATTGGAGGCATAGTGATCTCCTCCACAATTATAGCATCCACCTCGTAGCCCTAGGTGACCACCTGTCCTGTTCCTGATATTGGAGAAGTTGGTGTTATTATTGTTCACTTTCTTGTTTCCACCAAAGCTACCTTCTCCTTTATCCTAAGTGTTTGTTCCCCTCTTCAGATTCCTGATCTGCTGATTATTGTTACCCCTCTGGTTATTGTTATTATTATTTTGGAACTTCTTGTTTCCAAAACCTGATTTAGCATTCACACTTTTCCTATAGTTTGCACCTGTTGCAGCTTTTGTTCCTATTTTATGGCCTTCTCAAATATCTCATCCATCGTCAATGGATTATGAATATCCACATTACCTCCAATCTATGGCATCAATCCTAGGATGAATTTCCAAATACGAAACCTCTCATCCATCTGATACTGTGGTACGTACTTCAGGAGATTAGTGAACCTCTCCCAGTACTGAGTAACTATCAAACCACCCTGAGTCAGATTCTGGAACTCTGTCATCTTGTTGTCAAAGAACAGTTGTGGAAGCCACCTCTTCTTGAAAATTTGCAAGAAAACTTCCCATGTAGTTCCACCTGGTAGTAACTTCTTCTCAGTATTCTTGTTATCCCACCAAGTAGCAGCTTCTCCAGTAAGCTGGTATGCAGCCCAAACTGCCTTGGTCTCATTGGACATATTCCTGAGCTCAAAGTATTTTTCCATCTCAATAACCTAGGCTTCAGCTCCATCACCTATAGTCTTACCATCAAACTTGGGTGGTGCTACCCTTTTCAAATCTTTCACCAACTCCCCTTCTATCCTTGCTTGATGATTTGGTACTTCAACCCTTGGATTGTCATTATTAGGTTGCTCCTGATTGCGGGGAATTTTGTTCTAAGGGTTGTGTCCTTCTCTGACACCTCAAACTTCCTATTCCAGATTATCCATTCGGGAACCTTGCTAATTCAAGAGACTGAGAATCTGCTCCAACCTATCATTCTCATTACTTGCAGCAACTCCTTTACCTCTTGTACCCATTATGCATCACAATTCCTACATCAAGGAATGTTTGTTTAGCGTAATGGACAAAGGACCCTAGTGTTCAAACCTAGGGCTCTGATACCAAATGTAAAGTGTGGAACTCTTTAAAACAAACATCGACAAATACTTTAAATAAAATAATTTATATTCAAAATAAAGTCGACAATTCATTCATTTATTAATCATTAATATTCATTCGATTCCAAAACAATGACATAAGGTTGATAAGATAGATTCTTATACAATTCCAGTCTAATTACATACATGTGTCATATTACACAGTTTCAATAATAATACAATAGAAGATAACAATATCAGTTACAATTGGAGTCTTAGGCATTCAGTCTCCTTAAGCTCTACAATACATATTTCAAGAAATTATAAAACATAAAAGAAGATAACATCCTTTGATCTTTAGTCCAACAACTAATCTTCAATAATGAAGACGAGAACAAGGATCAAGCACTTTTTCTGCCCAACCTCGAACCTTACGCTTCCCCGAAATTCCTTAGTCATTGAAGAAATACCTGACCCTGCATGAATCGCTTAGAAAAAAGCAGTCTATGAGCAAGATGGAATCTGGTGCATGCCTAGTATAACTAATAATACCACAAGCATTTTCATTTTTCTAAATCATTTAAGAAATAAGAAAATTCGATACTAGGATATGGTAGAGAGTTGAATAATTCCATCTATTTCAATTGTCCTTCTTGGCCAAGTAAAATGTCATGCACGGCAAATAAAGCAGTTTTGGAAAAGCAAAACTACACTCTCTAATAACCCATATTCGGCACTCGTCCCGGAAGTTAACTTTCCCAAAAACATAACATGCACATTCATTTATCAAGCATGCATGGTTACAATCAGTCAAATACAATCTTTCATAAAAAAATTATCGAAAGTCATGATTCAATCAAAAACATTTTTAAATATTGTTCTTTCATCATTTTTAACCATAGATATTAAATTCACATTTAAAAATCGAATAATTAATTAATCAAAAATAAGAAGGTGTATCTCTAGTATGCAAATTAAATACATATAAAAACAGTCATAAAAGAGCACATGTTCTTTTGTTCTATTTTCTCAATTTATTTGTTTCCACTTGAAATAATCTTAACTTCTTTCATTTTTGAGAAAATCACATTTTAATTTAAATGATTTATTTTCTGTTTCTCATACTTGCAGAAAATAATTAAATAAATAATTAATTTCATAGAACAGTTTAAAATAAATGATTTTAGTTTCCATTTTGAATGTTTGAGTTTCAATTGTAAAATTTACTATTTAAAAACCTCGGTTTCGAAATAATGTTAAAATTTAGAAGTTATTCTATCAAATTATATTTAGTTTGAATTCTTTTCAAATCCAACTTCAAATAAAGTTCTTTGTCAAAACAAAAGTAAATGAAGTTTTATGTTAAAGATTCTTTTTAAATCTAAATTTAAATGATGTATTTTTGTTTTGAATCTCTTCCTACATTTAATCGGTTGTTTCTTAGTGTTTTCAAATCAAGTTCTTCCTAAAAAATTTATGTTTTGGAACTTGTTTAATGGAGTTTGTTTTCCCAGTAATTCACAGCTTACTCTTCAAGAATTTACATAGAAATCTGAAGTAACCAAATTACTTTTAAATAGTTTTAAAAATCTACACAATAAAATAACATTTCATTCACTTTTAATCTATTCATGATTCATTTAATTGTTCCAAGATCCTACTTGGTAAATTCTGGAAATTGATTGTTTGTGAGCTTCCTCTATAATTTTTTGAAGCTCTACCTTGATTCTTCGATTCTCTTTGTGCCTCTCTGTCTTTTATTGCTTGTGTGATTTCGAATTAGCATTCCCTCAAATTTTATTTCTTTTCCTATCTCTCCTTCTATCTTCCTCTTTCTCTTCCCACACTTCCCTCTGCTGATTTTATTTCTTATCTCCTACTAGACACTCTCCACTCCTTTCCTTTCCAGCCTACCACATACCACCTTCCTCCCTCTATTTCTTGCACATAAAGGAAAATAGATTTTAATTTCTGTCTTTCTTAAATTCCCTCCGATGGTCGCACCTATTCCTAATTCTGAGTGCATGGAGAGGAATGGGGAGCCCTACCCCTTGCCACATATGGAGGATGGAGGACGAGGTTCTCCTCACTGCGTGTGGCTTTCCTCCTGGTCGTGCCCTCTCCCAAGATCTCCATGCTGGATCCTACCTTCCACGCCTCTTTCTCACTTGTGTGGGAAATAGGGAGTCTTCTTGGCCGCATGAGTTAAGGGTCTCCTTGCTCTAGCCGCGTATATTCTGAGTGAGCAGTTTTGTAAATATTAAAAAGAAACCATCTCTCCTCTGCCTTCCAAAAAAATCAAAATTAAGTCTATCTCCAAATCAATATTGCTTTATCTCTTCTCTTTTTCAGTTCAAGCACAAAAATGGATTTTGTCCCCTTTTTCCAATTCGAATTTCTGCGCAAATTTCTTCCTCTTTTGTCATGCAATTCATGGAATTGTTTACAAGGAAAGATCCACAATTTTAGTGTGATCTCTAGATCAATCTTTTAATTCCATGTTCCAGAATTTCGATTGCTTCTCCAATTAATTGAAGATATTTCTTCAATTTGTTTAGCTGAAGTTTCTTTAGAATGCAAATTTCAATTTTGATGTGAATTATTTTCTAAGTTGTTTTCAATAACTCAATTTAAGATATTTATTTAATTTCTAAAATTAAATCTTTTCCTCTTTCATATTTTCAATTAAAAAACAATTAAATTTATAAAACACTTTATTCATGTAAATTTTATTAAATTATGAAATAAAAAGCCAATTCCATTTAAATTTCGAAATACAAGCATCTTATTTGCAAACAATGATAAAATTTCTAAACAAGGAATCCAATCATTTAATTTAAATCAATTTCCTCAAATTTTACCAAATCGTCATTTTAAATCATGTAATTTTTCACAGATTTGGAGAAATCATTTAAACTCAATTTTAAATTTGCAAACACAGAATCACAAAATGCATTAAAATATTATTTAAGTGAGTGTGTGAGATTCCATCATACTCATAAACATCTAACAACTAAACGACTCTACTTGATCGTTGTTCTCGCCTTCAATCACGTTCACCTATTCCTGTGTTCACTTGCACTCGATTTTTCATCAGTAATGACAAACCCCAAATTTAAATATAAATGCATTTAAATTTCAATTTCACTTCAATTTGAATTTGAATGTAACTTTCATTAAAATAATCATTTAACTTCAATTTAAATTACAATATCATGATTAATAACATGCATTTAATTAATCAATAAAATATATACGTGACAAATCATTAAAATGTTTGGGCAAAAAAAACTAAAATGCTACATATTTAGCATCCACAAGATCAACTTAGGGAGAAACTAAAAAATTGATAAAGGAATCTAAATGATCGATGCATGATGGGTCCCAAAACAAGTCTTGATGAGGTGTCCATGTACAAATAAATGAATTTCTCATAACTAGAGAAATGGAGAAAACCTCATTGGAAAAATTCCTCTCCAAAAGAGAGAAAAATAAATGATTGTACTAAAGAAAGAAAGATAGAAGGGGAACTCAATGTGACCCCCAAGGACTTCTTTTGTTATAATAGATGTCCCCCTAATAGGAGAGAGAAAATGAGGATATGAATCACCCCATAAAGAAGTAGCTCCAATGTTAGTGATGAATTCTTGAAGAAAAAATATGATCCACTGCCTGAAAACAACATTTATCCCCTTAGGAAGAAACAAATCTATTGGTGATTCAAGAAGCCAATCAAAAAATATGGATGATTTTGGAACCCAAATCCAAATGATGTGTGCCTCTGAAAACTGCTCAAGTGTCCACATGTTGTAAAGCAATGATGTTGATCCAGAATCTTGTGAAGACTGATGTAGAACAAGCTACAAAGGTGATGAATATGGTGGGCCAACAATAGTGATGTGTCTATCAACAAAGAGGAGATGAATGTCCTTAAAGTAATCCTCCAGATCTGCAATCTAAGACTCTATACACAATGATGATATTTCTATAAGATACAAATCCCAAGTAGCTATGTTTGGAAGATGTATGATGTCCTACTATATTGCACTAATAGGGGCCAAAGATGTGGCAATGCCAAGATGATCAAGAACAATATAAGATGATGATGATGTAGTCTCGATTTGAAGAGTGGGAACATGAAGACAAGTCTTTAAACCATGAAAACATGCAAGATCTATGATATACTCAAGCTCCTCTAAAGTATTGTCATCAAAGGGTATATAATCTGAATTTGCAAGAGAGATGAGACTATCTGTAGTGGATCCTCTAGGTATGAAGAGATATGAGTTTCTCCATGGATCTCCCAAAGTCATTTCCAAAGTTTGTGGGGATATTCAATGTCCAATACAACATAAATAGTGTCAAGATAAACACTAGAACATATAACCCCAACAATATGATCTTTGATGATGCCCCATACTGATAAACCCCCTAGCATGTCTGGTGTAGGTATGAGTCCATATAAATAAGGAAAAATATCAAGCCACCTAAGATGTGTCAAGATGCCATCTCGCTAAGACTCATAGTTATCCTTACCTAAGTTGATCACATAAGGATGAACAAAAAACCTGATGATATTCACTCAAATGAAAAAATTAGAGACTAAAACCCTCAGTACTAATAAAGAAAATCAAATATTGCAAACAAATCCTTTCTAGGTGTCAAAATGTCCAAGTAATTAAGTAAAGTGTGAAAACACAAAATATTGAATAAAATGTACCTAGGGTGGATTCTTGAAAAAGTGCATGAGTAGATCAGAAGAGCTTTGAAATACCTTTCCAATGCCACTTGAATTGTGAAAATTGGAGATATGGGCAAAACATTATGAGCTCAAAAGTGCAAAAGGAAGATATGACTTTGAATGATAATAACAAGAACCACTGGAAAAATTTGATAATGAGACATAAACCACTAGAAATTTCTTAGTTTCAACTTTCTAGTGATATCTCATTTGCCTGATTTCAACTATGTATGCCCAAGTTATGTCAAAAAGAAAAAAAATAGCTGCTTTAGAGAAAAAATGGCTAGGAAGGGGGCTTAGAGGGTTTGCCATATGGCTGACATGATGCTGACCTTAGCAGTTCATTGGGTTAAATGTAATGGCCAAATGGTCTTCATCGAAAAAATGCCCCTTCCTCTCAGAAATTTTTTTAGTCGTCAAAGATTCTGATTATTGCCAAAATATTCAGTTTTCTTGCTAGAGATTCTCTAATAGAATATTTCATCACCAATGCTTTGTGCCACCATATTTTTGGGAGTAATCACTACCTAGGATTTTTGTGGAGCACTAATTTAAATGGTTGCTAGTATAGTTGAGTGACGATGTGATTTATGTCATTGATGGAGACTTCAGTGCTACTACTGATGGCTACAGATGGTACCACAAATTTGACAATGCAAGGTACAATCTATACCCTATGGCTATAAATTCCTTTTTTTTGGCTTTTGAATTTATTTTTTTATTTTTCTAAAAACATTTTTTTTTATTTTGATTTTTTTTTTTTAAAACTTGGAAATTAAAATAAAAAACTAGAAAAAAATATAAACCCCTTTCCTTCACATTCCTAAGTATAACCAGTGGTGGCCTGGGGCCACGTGCAGGGTTGTATGTTCGTATGACCGTACGAATTCCTATGCGTTGACATTTGGGTTGCTAATTTTTTTCAACTTCACCAAAGTCGATGAAATGAGAAGTGTTCCATGGGTTTTTGGTCGCTTCGAATGTGATGGTGAGGTCCATTTTTCTCTAGGATGCACCAGAAAATTGCTCAAGGTTAGATACCTCCATAAATTGAATAGGGGGCTAGAGATCTAGGCTCTGATACCATGTTTGAATTGAAGATTCAACCCATAGCTTCCATTAAACACCTGCATTCAATTACCTATCACAATAAAGAAGATGAAAAGAAAGATTGCGCTCAATAACCTAAGAATTATTATTGATGCAAATAACTTGGATAGATGCTACAAATAAATGTGCAAGATTTATAAAATCACTGCACAAGCAAACCATACATGTGGTTTGACAAGATAGAGACAAGTGTTGTAATCTCATCTAATGAGATAAATTTCCTAACTTTAGTCCAAAGTAATAAAAGAATCAAGCTAAAGATTAAAAAGAAACTCCTAAGTTTAACTTAAGTGAACTAAAGTAAAAAAGCCTCTAATAATTAATTGATGATTAATTAATTATCAGATAATGACATATTTACTCCAACACATTTTGTTGGTGTGAACCCAAGATCACCAATTGCAACAAATCACCTTCACAAGAAATGAGAGAGGCAACACAAGGCCATTTCACCAAATATGAGTTAATAAAAATGAGATGAATATAATTACATATGATACAACCTTTTAAAGGAAAGAAATTATGTCACCAGTGGGAAAACTACCCACACGGGAAAAAAACACTTGGAATATTAAATGAAAAATTAAGCCTAAGTAAACTTAAGCAGATAAATGGTAAAAACCATTTAATCCAACAAAAACTCCCTTTTGATCGTCAAACTCACATTAATTTTATGTTTTTATGCTCCTTAAGCACTCATTTCTACCTTTATAAGCATCATTGAAATATTTGTTCACTAGCCTCTCAGGAGAACCTAGTAGTGGAACAAACCAAGCTAGCCATGTGAATTTTATCTAGCCATATGGCATGCATCTAGCCATAAGAATTGCAATACAAGAAGAATTTTTCTAACCCTCATTTTTCTTATTTTTCCTATTTTTTCTAAATAGTTAAGCAAGGATTGTATTTTGTGCCTAATTTTGAATTATGAGATACAAGCCATCCATTTCATATTTCTTCCTCCATTTTATAGGTTCCCTTAGAGTACACATTCTAAATTATGGACTTACATTGTGATATCTAGTAGGGTCCATTACTTATATGGACTTAGACATATTTTTATGTTTGAATATTTAATTTGCATGCATATTTATGATGTTTAAATACTTTGAGATACATGATCATTTAAGGATTCACATGTACTTGAAAGTGATGGCAAATTTTAATGGAAAAATTTGTAATACTCATACCAATTCATATTTAATTCTATGCTTATTTTGAGAAAATATCATAATTTAATTACATATTGACAAATGACACAATCTTGTGTAAAGTTGGGATCATTCCCATAGCCTTTACTTATTTCTATATACACACATTTCCACACATATGACTATACCATAGCCTTATCTACATAATTACCCATATAATCAAAATTAATTGTACCCTCCATATTTGGACATTCACTTTGTTCATAGATTTTATCACTATCTTATTCTAGGTAAGTCTTTAGATCTATATATTTGACCCTTAAAATTCAAATATTCAAATTTAAATTCTATCTAACTACCACTCATTTCACTAACCATTATAAGTTGACAAAACACATGTTTGAGTGATTTATTATTATCTTCTTATAGCTCAAAGCACTCATTTGCATTCATTCATCATAAACAAGGATCATTAAAATATCATCCACATTTAAGGAAGGAGCATTCTAGGAACACTTTGACTAGAACATCTAAAATAAATGTAGATCTACACATTCATCATAGAGTATTTGCACCATTGAAGCTTGTAATTGTCATAGAGTTTTACTAACACATTTATAAAACCAATCTTTTTCATGGGTTGGTCTAGGAGAACTTGTCCCTTAATGATCTACTATCCCTCTAAAAGTATTTATAAAGATCAATAGTCTTTAAAGTAGAGAAAAGTGCAATGAACCAAAATAACTAAGGAGAAAAATCATGCAAACTATAGACTCATATTTGTAGATGTAATGGCATTCTATAAACATCAATTCAACTCGTACAAATGAGAAAACACAATAATAATCTTGATAGATTTTCTAAACAAAGAGACATCACTTTTAAATATATGATAGTCAAAAAATTCAAAATCTTCTTCAATATTGTTCATCCTTGAATCTAAAACTAAACATAGTCTATCCATTATATTTATTTTTTAAAATGCGTGTTATTCTATTCTGTAACAGTTTTGTGGCCCCTATGTGTGATGCTTTGCTACAACTCCTTATAAAGTTTCTGCTATTCTTTTTACTGCTGTAAAAGTTTTTACTTCAATTGTTTTGAAGCTACAAGTTTCTTTTATAGTTTAATACTGCACTCTCTTTATAAAATGCATTATCAATACAAACAAATAAAAAAGAACTCAATTTTTTTGGAGTGAGGCTATCCCGAAGCAATAATTGCAGCCTACTTTTGACATGGTGATAAAGCTCTAGTAAAATAGACATGACGGAAATATCATATCAGTCATCCAGACATGTTGAATGAGTAAAGAATGACAAGCCATCACTTTGGAAAAAGTAAGAATTGGCACCATTACTTTGAATAAATCGTAAATGAATATATATTTCTTTTCATTGCAACCAATCGCTTCTTAATTTAGGGAAAAATAAGGTTAGGCTTACCTTTCAATAAAAGTGAGACACCATTTCTTTTCTTTAACCGTAGGGATCTTCTTTTCTTAACAAACCGTCAATAAATTTGTGTCCCAAATCTTTGAAGTATTATTGTATAGACAAATGTTCAATAAGTTTGTTTTACTATTTAACGTGTCCCTCATCCAAAATAATTGGATTCCAAGTTAAAAGAGGCAAGCAATTTAGTGATGAACTTAATTAGAATATTTCATAAATCCATTAGTATTTATATACATTGAACCACTTGAATCTAGACATTGTCACCTACTACATTGTTCCTTGTGGCCTATTTGTATTGACTTTAGGGGGGTTGGGATTCAAATGGATTATGATCTGAATGACTGGTAGACGATACTTTCCACATTTACACTTATAATATGTATGCTATGGGACATTGCACTCAACCTAGCTAGTCACTACCTGAAACTAAAATTAAGTCCTTGGATCTCAACCAATCTCTTTGTTTTAAGTGCACTTACCATACAAATTTTAGGCTATGTTCAAGTTCAACAAGTCAACATGTTTGGTCCATCCAATGAAAAGGATTTAGAAGTGTTAGTTAGTAAGCAACTAGGAATAAATGCGGTGAGACTGACAATGTGTGTTTTTTGTGGGATGTCTCCTACTTGGGATGGCCATGGCGAGCACTGAAGGGAGATAGAGCAACATAGTCACCTTGTTTGTAAGGTTTTAGTTTCACATCGCCATAGATATTTATGCATTGTGTTGGCATTTCAAATCACAATTTATACTGTCAGACTCTTCAAACCAATCGATCACATTCCAAACTCGATTTCTATAATGTCGTAGATGATCCTTTTTGACCTGGAAATATCCTTTGATTGGCTCATCCATCAACTCCACATTCCCTTTAACACATAGGAGTTCAATTCCCATGTCTTCGACATTTTTGAGGCCTAACAAAAACACCTCTTTTTCAACTTCAGTGAATTCCAATTGTAGCAATCCTTTAGGGGAGATGATCATTGTCCTTTATTTTGAACCTATAGTTGGACGAACCCTATCTAAGTGCATTTTCCATAACTTTGTATCTTCTATCAGCCTTCATTCAAAACAAGCAATGTTCTAGTCTTCAATTCCTACTTCTGACAGTGTCACGTAATTACCAAGACTCATCTCTTGATATAGTTGGGGTGGGGGGGTTGGAATTTTCACCACTATGAACTAGGATTTGGGCTTAGGTTCTATCTTAATTCTACCTTCCTTCACATGAATGGTTGCGGATGACCAATCTAACTGCATTGCTCCACCAAGATATCTATAAAAGCTCCAACTCAACAATATCTTATAGCTGGCTGGAACATCAACCACTAGAATATTCATCTTTTTCTTTTTCTCTAGGAAAGCTACCAACCTCACTTGAGCATCCTCCAATTGTCCGACCAACGAAACCGACTTAGACTCAAGTGAATAATACTCATCCTGAGTTTCTATGCATGAGAGTCCCAATGCATTCATCACTTATAGAGGCATGATATTATCTGAAGCTCCTGAATCAATGATATAATTTCTCAATTTAAACCCTCCTATATACAAAGATATATAGAAGGGTTTACGCTTTTCTTTTACTGGAATAGATGACTCGAGCAATGTAGGCTGAATTGAAGCTTCCTTCTTTACATGTTGCATTATTTTATCCAGCTGCTCAGGATGATCATGAAGATACTCCAACTTTGAAATATGCACCTTAGTCTTCATCATGGAGTTTACAATGTCAAAATTTTCTAGGGATGGGTCCTGAGAAACTACTTCCTTAGCTTGTTCTTTAGCTCTTAGCCTTTCTTCTTCTTCCTTCTACACTTTCAAGTACAAAGCACTTGTAAACACAGGCATTGAAGATCTTTTATGATTTACTTCAAGAGAGTAGTGGCAAAGGTCTTCTTTTTCTTCAATAATGGGTTCAAAATATCTTGTTGTGGAGTCACCATCGAAGTCCATCTATGGTGAGACAACATTCAAACTTGATGTAGGGACAAAACTGAAACTGGGTGTAGCCTCATTATATCCCATAATCTGATTCATTCTTATATTTTCAGGACATGTAGAGCCGGAATGTGCATCGATGTCATGAAAAGAATAAAATACCACATTTTGTGCAGATTCAATCATTGTTCTTGGTGGAGGTGTTGGTAACCGTGGCTGAAAATCATTTCTATTTGACTGATATGGCTATTGAGCTGAAGATTTGATAGAATATATTTTCATCAAGCTGGAAGTAATCATATTATCCTCCAACTCAATGGTGTGTTCTTGCGCA
The DNA here is from genome assembly GCA_007115665.2 of Sequoiadendron giganteum. Taxonomy (NCBI): domain Eukaryota; kingdom Viridiplantae; phylum Streptophyta; class Pinopsida; order Cupressales; family Cupressaceae; genus Sequoiadendron; species Sequoiadendron giganteum. Next base: position 76,811,562 of record CM021100.1, read on the forward strand.
TCTGTCAAATCTCTATGTCTTTTGATCTTGAGGAAGAAGGTTATCTCTGATGGAAGAGCATTTATGAAACAACTCATTAAAATATTTGGAGACGGATTAAGTGTAGAAGAAAGTTGTGCAACAAGACGATTAAATCTTTAGAACTACAAATTCCCTCACGTGCTCGTTGTGCTCCATATTTGAATTTGCAAGTTGGGAAAAGAACCAATGATTATCTTCAGCGGGCTTGAATCTCGCCAAGAATTTGTCACTCATAATTTCCCAGCTTGTCATAATCCCTAGCTCCAAGTGATTGAACCAATCAACAAAATTCCCAACAAGAGTCTCCACAAAGAGACACACAACAATGTCTTCATGTGCCACATGCAGAACATCACAAGCCATTGAGAAGGCTGAAATATGATCATCAGGAGGTTGAGTTCCATCACTGTGAAACCATGGAAAGTGCTTCCTTGACCCTTTAGGCAACTCATGATGTTCCTACAAAGCCAAAGGTCCAATGATATTACCCCAAGGTAATGGGGGTGGACATCTTAGATTCCTACCAATATTATTGTTATCAACCATTGTTCGAGGTTGGATCATGCAATAAGGTGCCAAATGGTCATTCTCATGTCATAAAGCGTAAGATTTATTGAAATTCTATGCCTCGTGCCCATGGTGGGTGCCATAAAACTATTGGCATTTCAAATAGCACGTCCGGAATGCATTTTGGAAATAGATAGCTATGTGCAGTAAACTGCTCTTCAAATTAGGAGGGGAGGCTCCCTCTTTCACTGAGTTGCATAAAGAAAGTAAACTAAACTAATTTTTCCTATCTTTTTGGTTAAGCTGCGAGAATACAAGGTCAAATAGAACTCTAGATGTTGCAACTGAGGTTTTCCCTTTAATGAAACTTAGCAACTACAACTAACCTACCCTATTAACGTTTCTAGCCTCTCAAGTAAATGCGGAGCAAGAGAGTTAGAAATGGATGAGATTGATTTTCTGACAAAGATACTTAAATAAACTTTCTTCAACATACATCTACTGAATTTCAATGCAAGCTAGAAAAGAGATAATAAAAGCATTAAAAAATAAATGAAAATATGAGACTTTATATCAAGGCAGCAAAAAACGCTCAAGACTTTATTTCCTAACACTTCTTGGCACAAAATAATAAACAGAAATATGAGATTTTTATATTGGGTCAGCAAAGCACGCTCAAGACTTTATTTACTCAAACTTCTGGCTCAAGATTACAATTCTAGGACAGCAAGTTGTGACAAAATACACACAACATGTGATCAAACTAGATTATCACTTGACACAAATATACTGAACAAGAAATTGCAGCTAAAAGAGGCATGCAAACTTGCCCTTAACATAGAGTGAACTGACACTAATTGATAACAAACATGAAGGCATAGGCTCAACAACTATGTTATCACAAGCACGGTTAAAGAAAAATGAGCAAATACTACTCTTATTTATAGCTAAGTAGAGGAATAGGGAACCCTAAAATCTCCTTGCTTTTACAACTAAGACTTGCCAACATGCAAGCTTTATTTCTAAACCTAAAGAAGATAAGCATCTACAACCTAGAAAGCATCTAAAAAAGGAAATGTCAACTCATTACAATTGTTTTCTTTCTATTCTCGAAGAATGGATAAGAATCATGACAAGAATAGAAAGAAAGCTAGGAAGAAAATTCTACTTCAAAGAATGGATAAGAATTGAGACAAAAATATAAAGAAAGTGTGAGACTAGAATGGAAAGAAAGCTTGGAGAAAGCTTCTAGAAGATTATTGCTTTAAATCTCGATCACATCCGCCAAAAAGCGGGAAACTGCCTCTCTATCAGGAGTGTCGATACTATCTATAGAAATATTCCACTTTTCTAAGATCTCCTCTTTTACAATCAAATTTAGAGAATCTTTGACATCTTTAGCTTCTTTATGAGTTCTATTCTCAGAAAACATCACTGCCCCAAAAGATGACTCACTAATTGATAGCTTGGCGGCTCTGCAACTTTGTGCATTCTGACACTTCTCTTGATTCTCCCATAGAAGAGTATTCTATAAATTTTCCCAATACTTGTCCTTTTCCTCAAATCCTTCTCAACATTGCATGAGGTTGTAAACAACCCAAAATGATCAAGATGTTCAACTGCAACATAGCCTACGTCTTTCAAAGCACACAGATTGAACACTGGCTTAATGTGGTATAAGTTAGTTTTAGTTGTTTCAATGAAATCATGGTCCATTGCTGATTTAGTCTTATACTCTATAGGAGCATACTCCATTCTACAAAAAATGAAGATTGCCTGTAAACATGCCTATGTTCTGACAAGTTTTGCACAACTTTCTATTTTTAGTCTGCTGATTTTTCTTTGTCAAACAAATGAATTTTTTGGAAAATTTTCTGAGATATGGGTTTTGTTTAGAATTTCGTTATAAGAAGACCCAAATCGTCCATTTTTGAAAATCTTGAATGAGGACTGAAAAAAGCACCAAACCCTAATTTTCTTTGAAAAAGCAGAAAAAAGCTGACATCTGGGTTTTGTTTAGAGGCATATAATGGATGAACCCAATTGATTAGATTTTGAAAACCTAAAAGTTTCACTAAAAAAGCAACCACTTGAAGTTTCACTGAAAAAGATGTGATATGGGTTTTGTTCAGAAGAAGATTTGGGATAGACCTAGAAGATTGGAAGTTGAAAGTTCTGAAGTTTTCTTTGACATGCAAAATAAAAAGCAGCTACTGCAACCTTGAGAAAATTATTCAAAAAATATTCAGAAGATAGAACTGAGATAACCCAGCTCACTGAAAATTGAAAACAATAACTTCCTTCTTCAAAGAATGGATGTAATGGATGGAAAAGCATGAAAAAGTAGGTCTTCTTATGTGTTGATCTGAAAATTCATAAGAAACTGAAAAACCAACAAGTTTAGGCTCTTGAATCATGTAAAGAAGAGTTTTAAGTTGCTGCTCTATTTCTCCTTAGACGCCACCTGCAAGAAAATATGAAAAATGAAATACAAAGGTGCCTTAAATAAGTTCTAACTAAGAGAAATAACTTTCCTTTGCTATTCTTCAAAACCCTAATATGAGTTTGTGCAACGGACTTGGACATTTTCTATTCATTCAAAATTTTGAAATCTTCAAAAAATTGACTAAGGCAAGTAAGGTTGGGCACCCTTCTTGGCTAGAGGCACCTATCTCACCCAGACTTAGCCATTTTTATAAGATTTTCAACTTTCACTCAATTTTCAACCCTAGTTTGATCCTATGTCCTAGCTTCCAAATTGATCAGATGGATGAGATGAATGTTTCATCACAAAGCCTGATCGAATCTGACGACATTGTTCTTGGAGGCATCTTCTGACAAAACTTCGTTTGACCCTTTAAATTTTTGGGTGCCTATCTCCTCTAGGGGTGCCCACTTTCTCTAGTGTTAGCCATTTTTATGATCTTCAAACTTTGCTTGTCTTCTATCCTTTAGATGAATTCATGATTTTAGACGTTGTACTAATTGGATTGACTGGCTAATGGATTCACCGGGTAACTAAGAAGATTCTGGAAGGGGTCTCCTTGATACTTCATCTCCAAAAACTAACATCTGATGCCGCAAAACCCTAGGCGCCCTTCTTAGCTGGAGGTGCCTAACTTCTCTAGAGTTGGTGAAATTTTTAGTGATTTTTTTGAGTTTTTCACTATTGCTTTCATCTTTTGTCATTTTACTCACTTTTCTCCTTTGTTCAACCTTTGATATCTGACGACTGCCAACTCTGACGAACATGCTAATGATTGTGTTGGAAAGCTTGATCAAGTCTGATGAAGTCACATTGGAGGTGCCTTTAACAAATTTTATCATTTGACCTCTTAAAAACTTAGGCACCCTTCTTCTCCAAGGGCACCCATGTTCACCAGTGTTAGAAATTTTTCATCGTTTTTTCCTTCAGAGTTCTAAACACCTCTCACCATGGCCCCTGTTTGATATGAGTTTGTCAGAAATTGAATGATTAGATGGTTGCACTGTTCGGCTCTCTGTGGAGTTGAGATAGATTTGATCAACATTTCCAAGGAACTCAATTTCTGATTTTATCATTTGATACTTCGAAAAGATGGGCGCCCTTCTTCTCCAGGGGCACCCAAGTTTAGCGGACTTAGAAACTTTTCTAAAAATTTTCAAATTTCTTTCCTTTTTTTATGTGCTTCTATTGGCCTTGACTGTCAGATACAAAAAATTTCTAAGGCATGGGAGTATGTTCTCCCTTCTTGACTAGAGGCACCTGAATTCACCAGAGTTAGACAATTTTTTTGCATTTTTCAAAATTTACAGCTTCTCTCCTTTCTCCATTTTCCATGCATGTTCATCATTGATAGCTTCTATTTGATGCTTGAACATTTGATTCTAACACCTTGTAGCCGATTGACCTCCATTGATAACCTTGATTCTCTAGAAGAAGCTTCTGAAAAACCAAAATAGACCCACTAGGGTAAAACTAATCTTTTCATGATTTTGACTGCACTAGCCTGATGAGGAAGTATTTTAAGCCAATCAAAATCAGTCTCAACCCTAGAAGCCAAACTTTCTATTTTTAGAAAATTTTGCTAGTATCTGTTTCTTGAGAAACCCAAAAAAAATTTATATTTTTAGAAAACTACTAAAAATATAATGTTTCCTAACATTTAGGATAGAAAAATTGAAATCTGGGTTTTGTTGATTTGGGTATTTTGAATTGACCTAGATTGTTAGATTTTAAAAATTCTAAGTTTTTGACCCTCATGCAAGACATGAAAACCCCAATTTTGACCTTTTTGACAGATTTAACAAGATTTTGACTCATTTCTTCAAAATGCTTAAGTGTAGAATTTTTTTTACTTTGGGGTACAACACATTGCAGAATGCTAATAAATCCATAGTTGAAATTGAAGCGGGTCTGTGGTTCATATCATCCAACAATCTTCTCTTAGTGAGAGCCTCATCTCTCTTCCTTTTGTTAGGGGAAGTCATCTTGTCTAGTAAGCTTGCGCATGATGGCATATTTTCAAATCTTTCTGAAGTACTCTCTATGAAGGAAAAATAGACAACAATGATGATCTACTGATCAAAAAACAAGCAATTACACAAAAGCCCCAAATTGCCTTAGAGAAGAAGAGGCAGGGCATCAATACATAGATATTCAGAGAGGAGGTTACATTATGGCACACAACCATATTCAACAATAATCCAACTACAATATTTATTATGCACACCTACATTATTTATGATAGATTGTAAAGTCAATAAGGGCTGCTATAATGGGCATCATTGTTGTCAATCTCCCCCATAATGATCATTGGGGAGAAATTGAAGTAGATCTTTAAGTGTCTCAAACCTTTCATGAGCTAGAGGCTTTGTGAAGATATTTGCTATCTGATCCTTTGTACTACAGTACATAATCTCGACCAATCCCTATTGAACCAACTCTCTGATGAAGTGATGTTGAATCTCAATATGTTTGGTCCTGCTATGAAATACTGGATTTTTTGTCATTTGTATAACACTCTTGTTGTCACAATACAAAAAGGTAGGTCCATTCTGTATCTGGTGAAAATCCTCCAATAGTCATCTCAACCACATTGCTTGGAATGCTACAAATTTCACAGCTTTATACTCTACCTCTACTATAGAAAGTCATACAGCAGGTTGTTTCTTGGACTTCCAAGAGAATAATGCAGAACCAAGACTAAAAGTATAACCAAAATTTGGCTTTCGATCATCTATGGAACTTGCCCAATCTGAATCTGCATAGCCAACCAACTTGCTATCCTCTGAATGCTGAAATTTGAGACCATAACTCAATGTCCCTTTGACATATCTAAGAATCTTCTTAGCTACATTCCAATGTGTTTTCTTAGGTTCTGACATAAACCTAGATACCAAGCTCATTGCATATGCGATATCCGGTCGAGTAGTGGTTAAGTAGATCAAACTACCAATCAAATGTCTATATATAGTGGGGTCCACTGAATCTGACACATCCAAGTTAGACAACTTAAGTCCAACTTCAATGGGTGTTGCAACTGGTTTGCAACTATTTATCTAAAATTTTTGTAGGATGTCTGAAGCATTTTTTTTTTGAGATATAAATATTTCATCATTGTTTTTCCATACTTCTATACCAAGAAAATAGTGCATTTGTCCCAAATCAGTCATCTCAAATTCAACAACCATAGTTGCTCTAAACTCTGTAAATAAAGTTGGATTGTTCCCAGTATAGATAAGATCATCAACATAGATAACTAAGAAAAAAATATCCTTAGCCGAGATCCTAATATAAAGATTTGGATATGATTTGACTTCTTAAGAAACCTTTATGTTGTAGGTATGAGTCTATCCTTGAATACCATGCTCTTGGTGGTTGCTTAAGATCATACAACATATTCTTTAATCTGTAAACATAATGCTCTTTAGAGGGTATTTCAAAACCTCTATATTGAGAAACATACACTTCCTCATCAATATATCCATTCAAAAGTTCACTCTTTACATCCATTTGATAAACTATCCAACTTGTTGAGCTGCCAAAACCAAAACCAATCTGATAGTATCCATTCATGCTACAAGTGCAAATGTTTCAGTGTAATCAATACCTTCCTATTGAGTGTATCCTTTGGCTACCAATCTAGCCTTATGCTTATCAATGCTTCCATCAAATTTATACTTTGTTTTATACACCCATCTTGTACCAACAATTTCCTTGCCAGGAGGCAGGTTAACTAAATCCCATGTGTCATTCCTTTAAATTGTTTCTATCTCACTATGCATTGCTTCAACCCACTCTTCTTTTTCTTGAGCTTGGTCAAATGTTTGTGGTTCATTACTTTCCATGGTTTGAGTCATCAAAGCATAATTCACTTTTTCTTGTGATTTTGTTGTCATTTTCTCAAAATTGGAATCCAACATAGGAGTTGATGGATGATTCTTTTATGTCCTTCTTTGATATTTTTGATACTTTCTTGCTCATGCACTAGAAGACTCGGGTTCATTTTCATCTTCTTCTCCTTCTTCAACCTCATCAATCATTATCTCTTTTACCTTTGTTTCATTATCCTTACTATATTTTGTTGCTTCATTGAATACCACATCTCTACTTATAACAAGCTTCTTTCCTATTGGATCATATAATCTATATGCTTTATTTTCTTATCCATACCCAATAAAAATACATTTTAGGCCTTTATCATCTAACTTAGACCTTTTTTATTTTGGTATGTGTTCATAAGCAACACAACCAAATACTGTCAAGTGATTAACACTTGGCTTTATCCCAGACCATGCTTGTTCAGGAGTCATTCCTTTGATTGCTTTTGTAGGACTTCTATTTTGAAGATACACTATTGTGCATACTACTTCTGGCCAATAAATTTTATCTAAGTTATTCTCTTTCATCATGCTCCTTTCAATTTCAACAATTGTCCGATTCTTCCTTTCAGCAACTCCGTTTTGTTGTAGAGTGTAGGAAGTAGTGAACTCTCTCTTGATTCCATGTTTTTTGCAAAAATATAGAAAATGATGTGATGAGTACTCACCTTGTTTCTATCTCACTATGCATTGCTACTTCTTCCTCTAAAATTTCTAGATTCACCTTTGTATTCATTTTTATTTCGATTCCAAAAAATGTGTTTCCTTTTCCTCTTATGCTTGCTTTAGAGGAAAATGCTTGTTCTAGACCTTCTTCATTACTTTTCATCCTTTCTTCAGTAGTTAACAATATTCCACTTAGTTCATCTATGTGCATAGTTATGAGATATTTGGAATTCTCAATCGTAGAAACCACACCATCAAATTTAGAAATCAAACTCCTTAAAATTTTCTCAATGGCATGCTTGTCATCTACATCTCCCCCTAAAACTTTCATTTGACTCACTAGACCTTCTACCTTTGTTAGAAATTCATTCACAAATTCACTAGTAGTCATCTTTACATTTCCAAAAGTTTTCCTCATTGTTTGTAATTTTGCAGTTTGTGCGCCTTGATATGCATTATTCAGTATTTTCCATGCTTGCTGAGAATGAATAGCACCACTTATCCTAGGAAAAATTTCTTGATTAATTGCACCTTGAACCAAAAATAAGGCTTCATTAGCCTTCTTCATATTTTTTTTGTATTCTCTTTTTTGTTAATCATTTAATGCATTAAATGCATTTGTATCTAGTTCTACATACCCTACTTGTACAATTTCCCACAAATCTTTGGATTTGAGTAGGGTTTGCATCCTAGTACACAAATATGTAAAGTTGTCTCCTTCAAATACAAGAATTAGCATGTTAGACGTAACATTTCTTGTCATATTTGTCATAATAGAAAGTGCACAATGATGCTAAAATTCAACACAAGTTCCAAAGAGATCTTTGCAAACAGATACTCTCCCTATCCTTTCAAATATGACCCACACCAAAAAGATTTTTATATTATTTGATTTTTGGAGATTAAGTGTCGGTTTCAACCAAAATACACTTAATTATGCAATATTCACTTTACATAAAAGGAACACTTAGATAATCCTTTAAGAAAAATATTTATTCCTTAACACATCATTTTCTCATATAACCTCTTTGTTATGATTTAAAGACAAATCTCAATATTTTTAAAAAAATATTTAAGATAATGCTTTAACAACTCCTTTTTTCTTTTTTAAAAATAAAACTAATTCCCATCGTAGCTTTTTAATGTTTAAGACTTTATCCTTCTTAATAATTAAAATCAGCTTTTATGATTTTTTTTTTTAAAATGGCTTCCATGTGAAGTTTCAATTCCTAAAAAATCTATTAAAATTTTGGATGGAAATAAAAAAGAAAGAGAGGTTTACATGCAACTCTTTTTTCAATGGTTTGGAGGACTTTTCACATAGGAAAAATTAATTCCATTGAACTTGCACTCCAACTTAGCAGACCTCCTTCCAACCTACAGACAACACAAAAAAAGAAATACTGCAGTTTTCTTTTCTTTGAAGCATTTTATCTTGGCCTAGACCTCCTATCTTGGCAGCTCTTCTTGGGTATATTACTTCGGTGGCTCCTCTTGGACAGCTTATTTTGGCAGATTTAACACAACCACAAATTTATTTTCACAACAATTCAACTCTGACTTCACCTTGAGCAGTTTGTGTCTTCATTGCTGCAATAACTCTTCTAGTGGCTTGATCTGTTGCACTCCAATCCTACACAAAACAATAAACAGATATGTCTGGCTCTAATACCAGATGGAGGAAAAATAGACAACAATGGTGATTTGCTGATCACAAAACAAGCAATTACACAAAAGCCCCAAATTGCCTTAGAGAAGAAGAGGCAGGGCATCAATATATAGATATTTAGAGAGGAGGTTACATTATGGCACACAACCATATTCAACAATAATCCAATTACAATATTTATTATGCAGACCTACATTATCTATGATAGACTGTAAAGTCAATAAGGGCTGCTACAATGGGCATTATTGTTGTCACTCTAAAGACATGAAAAATGAAGGTGACAAGTGGGAGACATTAAGAAGTGAGGTAATGAAGTCCTAGGTTGGATCTCATGCATGGAAGACATGGTTTATGCATCTAGCTCAACTGTTAGTCAAGGTGCGGGAATGATTGTCACAATTTTTGTTGTCATCATGGCCATTAAAGTGGTGTGTCATTCATCTCTTCTTCATCATAATAATGGAGGTGATCTGACATTCTATCTTCAATGTGTTTTCATTTTATTGGGATGGACCCTCATGCTCTATAGATGGATCAAGGTAGAGATTTATTGTTCAATGCCAATTGAGAAAATAAATCTCATCAAGGCTCCCAACAATTATGTGTGTTATTTCTCAGTGCCAGCAGTCATTGTAGTGAACCTGATATGCCCTAGGTGTTAAATTTCTATAACCCAACAATAGATTAATTGCAAAATAAATTCACAGAAATAAATCTGATTTATAACAATTAATACAACTGGGTTAGTTAACAACTAATAACAACGAAAAAAAAAAAAACAAGAAGCCAATCACAAAAAGACAATAACACAAATATACCTAGGAAACCCCAAAATGGGGAAAAACCTGCAAATGTTGGATCTTCTGTTCAACCTAACTACTAACTTTCTCTTTGAAAATACAATACAAGTTTTCTACAACAATCTTACATATATAGAGCCCATCTGCTTTACTTAGAATGCAAGAAAATAAACTTCTCTTGCATTCTTTGGCTTTAAATCACACATAAGATCACTCTTGGATTTATCCTATCCTCACAAACTTGAAAACATTCTATTAAAGAATAAAAAATCTGTTGTTGCTGAAAATCCAACTCGAGTTGCTTTAAAACAACTCCACATCGCACTTTTCGAGCTACACAAAAAATCAACACTTCCTCTTAGCTAGGGAGGTGTTCTGTACAACACCCAGCTTATCCCTAAAGAATTCAAACTTGCTCTTCATCAAGGCCTTTGTCAGGATATCTGTGATTTTTTTGTCTGTAGGAATGTATTTGAGCTTCACTATCCCTTTCTCAACACAATCTCTGATGAAGTGGTACTTGATCTCAATGTGCTTTGACTTGTCATGAAATACCGGATTCTTAGAGAGTTTGATACAACTCTAATTATCATAGTAAATGATTGTAAGATCTAGCTCTTGATCAAAGAGCCCAACTAGAAGTTTTCAAAGCCAGACAACCTCACATGTAGCCATATTGGTTTCCATATACTCGGCCTATGCAAAACTCAATGCAACTGACTTTTATTTCCTATTGTACCAAGAGACTGCTCCTAATCCCAAACTGAAACTACACCCTAAAGTGCTCTTCTAGTCAGTTTTACTACCTGCCCAATTTGCATCAATAAACCCCTTGAGCTTCACTTCATCCTACTAAACATACTTCAGATCATAATCGACTGTGTCTCAGAGATATCTCAAAACATGCTTTGCAGCTATATAGTGCACATGTTTAGGTTCCACCATAAACTGACTAAGTGAGTTTTCTGTAAAACAAATGTCTAGCCTAGTGTTGACTAGATACATTAGAGATCCTATCAATTATCAGTATAAAGTCAGGTCCACTGCCTTTGATCTAGAAGCATCAATCTTCTTCCAATTGGTCACAAGTGGTGTTGACATGGGCTTACAGTTCTCCATCCTGAATCGCTTCAAGATATCAATTAAGTACTTCCCTTGTCCAAGGAAGATCTCTCCCTCTTTCTACCACAACTCTAATCCCATAAATTAGTGCATAAACCCCAAGTCCTTCATCTCAAACTCTCCTACAAGATCCTGCTTACAGTGTGCTATGAGCTCCTCTGACCCTGTGAGAAACATGTCATCAACATACAACACCAATATGAGAAGTTCACCCTTCACATGACCAAAGTACAAGTTCAAATCTGTCTCACTCTTGATGAAGCCCACACTCTGCAAATAACTGTCAATACGTGAATACCATGCCCTAGGAGCCTTCGTGAGTCCATACAATTCTCTTTTCAACCTACATACATGAGAACCCCTCTCATGTGCTTCAAATCCTTCTAGCTGCTCTATGTAAATCTCTTCCTCAATCACTCCGTTGAGGAAAGTTGTCCTTACATCCATCTAGTGAATCCTCCAACCCATTTGTGCTGCTATAGAAATGATAGCTCTTATGGGTGAGTACTTGGCTACCAGAGTGAAATTCTCATCATAGTTGACTCCTTCCTTCTGAGAAAACCCCTTAGTCACAAACCGGGCTTTGAACTTTTCCACACTACCATCTGCAACATGCTTGATCTTATACAACGATCTCGAGCCCACCATAAAATTATCTTCTAGTCATGGTACTACCTCTCACACATTGTTCTTCATGATGGAAGAATACTCTTCCACCATAGCATCCCTCCATACTTGGTGCTTGGATGCCTCCTGAAAGTTGGAAGGCTCTACTTCAATTAATTCACTCATAAGTGCCACATAATCAGAATAATGTCTGGGAGCTTTTCTCTATCTAGCTGAGTCTTGTGGATCACCAACATATTCTTGGGCCCCTCTCAGTGTCTGCTCAGCCGCCTTGTTTCTCCTCTTCTCAGTAATAGGAATCTGAGACTGAGGAATCATGTGTTCCTCTTGCTTGATATGTTTGCTCTGATCTCCAGCTTGCGTGATTGAAGTTTGAGGAATTTTTTCTACCTCAACCATGGGTGATTGCTCCTCATTCATCAAGTTGCTAGATTATGAAGAGCCCTCTCTTCCTCGAACTTCACATATCTACGAACCACAGTTTTCCTGAGAGTAGGAATGTAAACCCAATAAGCCTTAGAAGTTTCACTGTACCCACAAAGGATACCCTTCTCTGTAGTAGATTCCAACTTGGTTCTCTTCTCAACAGGAATGTGACAATACACAAGGCATCCAAAGATGCGAATGTACCCCAAATCTAGTTTCTTACTAGTGAATGCCTTTTCTGGAGTCAACTTGCCCAACACTTTGTGAGGGATCCTATTCTGCAAATACACAATGGTATTGCAAGATTCTACCCATAAGAACCAAGGTAGATCTTGATCATGAAGCATGGCCTTAGTTACACAAACTATAGTGCTATTTTTCTGTTCAACAACCCCATTATTTTGAGGATTGTACAGAAATGTCAACTCTTTCTTGATACCTTCTTGAACATAGAAATGTTTGAAGGCATTCGAGGTATACTAGCCTCCATTATCAAACCTCAGTATCTTCATCTTCCTCCTTATTTGGTTCTCCACGAGAGCCTTAAACTCTTTGAACCTACTAAAGACTTCATCTTTATTCTTCATGAAATATATCCACATCTTCCTAGAGAAATCATCAATGAAGGTAACATAATACTCATATCCATTCAAGGATGTTGTTGAAATTGGCTCAAACACATCTGAGTGTACGAGATCCAAAATCCATTTTGATCTAGTGTCACTGCTTGGAAAACTAATATTCTTGGCATATTTCCCAAGTGCACAACCTTTGCACTCCTCATGCTTTTATGTCCTCATTTCAGGCAGCCCCATCACTATTTCCTTAAGAATATTAAGTGCTCCATGGTCAAGATGAGCCATCCTCTTGTGCCACAATTCTCCTAGCCCTTTACAGTTACTAACCAACACATGTGCTAGCTCAAACTATAACCAAAACAAGCTGCCATGCCTAACTCCAATCAATTTTACAACCTTGGAATCCTTGGGACGATTATAGAATTTTCCCCTCTCAAAGGTCATGATGTAACCCTTGTCTTCCAAAGTAGAAACTGAAATTAAATTATTTCTCATGCCAGGGACATACAAAACATCCTCCACCAACAAGGGTTTGCTAGACTCCCTCTGAAACTTGACGGTGCCAATACCAGTTGCATGGTACTTGGCATTGTCTCCAAGCTCAATATAGAAATCCAACTTCTTATCCTCCAACTTGGTGAAACATTCTCTGACTCTCATCATGTGGCAAGAAGCCCCACTGTCAATATACCATACCCTCTTGGAAACTAAACTTGAGAGACAGGCAATGAGTGCAAACTCATTGTCAAATCGTGATAAAAAATCATCCACCTCTGCTGTAGCAACAACTTGCTTCTTCTGCTTGTCTTTATTTTTCTTATTTGGACATTGACTGACATAATGACCCATCCAATGGCAGCAATTTTTTTTATCTTGCTCAGATCTTTCTTCTTCTCACTCTTGGAAGAAGAACCTTTCATTTGTCTATTATTAGAATTTTGCTTACCCTTGCTTGCAAGAGAAATATTTTCTTTGTCTTGACCCTTCTTTGTCTGATGAGCACCTTCACGGATCTCCTCTTGAACAAAATCATCCCAAAGCCTTGCCCAATTAGGTAGCTGATCTATGTCAACAACACACTTGACAAACACCTCCCAATGCTTTGAAAAAACATTCAAGGCTATACACACAAACTCATCTTTATTAATCATCTCTCCAACAACAACCAGGTCATCCCTGACCTGTGTTAGTTTGGACAAGTAGGAGGTCACACTCTCGCCTTTGGACATCTTGGTATTATGCAATTTTTCCTTGAGCATCATCTTACGACTCTGATAGTAGCTTTGATAGATTCTTGTGAGCATATCCCACATCTCCTTGGTGGTTTTTTTCCCCAATAAATGAGGAATTAACTGATCTCTTACTCCATCCAGGATAATCCTCCGAGCCTTGGCCTCTTTGACTTCATGTGAATCTAAGGCAACATGATCATTTTTTGGCAGTGTCACTTTTGTACTAGCATAGATCCATAGCCTACTTTCCTTGAGAATAGATGTAATCCGAACCTTCCACTAGAAGAAGTTAGATGCATGCTCAATCTTGTCCTCGTATCGAACATTGGTTGCCAAAGCCACAAAAGAAACTGGAGACTAAAAATATGATTTTTCTTTTTTGAAATCTATGTCACAAATCTTGGCTTCGTATTAAGAGTTTTGAGCTCTAATACCATGTTAAATTTCTATAACCTAGCAATAGATTAATTGCACAATAAATTCATAGAAATAAATCTGATTTATAACAATTAATACAACTGGGTTAATTAACAACTAATAATAGCGGAAGCAAAAGAACAAGAAGCCAATCACAAAAAGGCAATAACATAGATATACCCAAGAAACACCAGAATGGGGAAAAACTTGCAAATGTTGGATCTACTATTCAGCCTAACAACTAACTTTCTCTTCGAAAATACAATACAAGTTTGCTAAAATAATCTTACATATATAGAGCCCACCTAATTTACTTAGCATGCAATAAAAGAAACTTTCCTTGCATTCTTTGGCTTTAAATCACACATAAAATCACTCTTGGATTTATCCTATCCTCACAAACTCAAAAACATTCTATTAAAGAATAAAAAATATGTTCTTGCTGAAAATCCAACTCGAGTTGCTTTAAAGCAACTCCACATCCCACCTTTTGAGCTACACAAAAATTCAACACTAGGTTGGCATTTTTTCTTCTAAGTCCAAAATTTAGGTTCAAAAATATTTTAATTTCCGTTTCCTACCTTGCACTACTCCTCCCTCTTTGTGTTTTAATTTTAGCAACCAATTTACTGTGTGTTGTTCTGATTCATTTGTTGGTATTTCTCCATTTTGGCACTCAACAGCCAATTTGTTCAGCATCTTTGTAAACTTGATAAGAAATCTATTTTATCAAATGATGAATATTTGAAATACTGGTCAATGTTGAATGAAATGGGGTTCGCTAATGAGGATTTCCTACACATTTTCTAGAAGGTCAATAAAATATCATATGAAACAATAAATCGTAGGATGGATGATTGTAAAATGAGACAACGCTGCATAGGATTGCTTTCAATAATGGGAAATAGTAGACTAGCTCCAAATCAATGTCTTTAGTCCATCGAGAAGAGTTGGATTGGAACAATAGCAATCATATTTAGTGATATCGTCGGGCTTGAGATTGGTGTGTATGTGGAAAATGCCTTACATGCTTACATGGAGACAGTGGATGTGCTGAAATTTTTAGACTATCCAAACAACATAGTTGTGGACCCATTCAATGCCTTTGGCATGGTGATTTTTTTGTGAAAATTCTATTGTAGTTACTGATTATTAATCTCCTATCTATAAATATTATTTGACTACCGAAAATTAATTCACAACAAATACTGAAAAATAATACAACTGCAACTTCACAAATAAAACTCACAGGAATAGAAAAGAAAACATGCAAAATA
Source organism: Sequoiadendron giganteum (assembly GCA_007115665.2). Taxonomy (NCBI): domain Eukaryota; kingdom Viridiplantae; phylum Streptophyta; class Pinopsida; order Cupressales; family Cupressaceae; genus Sequoiadendron; species Sequoiadendron giganteum. Next base: position 76,827,267 of record CM021100.1, read on the forward strand.
ATAAGCACAATATTTTTGGACAAATTGTCCCTAGAAAACCCCTAGAGGGAAAACCAATACACTGTAGATGAGGAATTATATTAATCTTCATCAAATCCAGAGATACAAAAACTAATTGCCTCTTACTGAAAAATCTCTGACAATATTCTTCTCTGGAAATTCTTCCCTCAATTTCTCTTGCTAAAATTCCACTACTGCTGCCTCCAACACTATCACTGCACCCTTGCTATCACTGCAAGACTATTTTCTCGCACTACAAATTTATTTGCTAACACTACAAATCTTTCACAAGTGTGTCTTAGTGTATTCTCCAAATTCCCATTGACCTCCTTTTAAACTATTCTCATTGGAAAACCAATGGCCATGATTTAATCTCAATCAATGGCTAAGATTAATTAGACTCTAACAAACCCTAATTAACTAGTTTCTAGAAGTCTCTAGAGGAAACAATTATTTAATTAAATAATTAAATATCTAGACCTGGCTAACTTATTTATAGAAGTCTCAAGAATTAAATAATAATTCTTGGAATTGGAGAAAATAGCTATCTGATCTACAATAAATTAACACTCCCTCTTAGCAAGGAAGGTGTTTTGCATAACACCCAACATATCTCTGAAGAAGATTACTTTCGCCTTCCCCAATGCCTTTGTCAAAATTTCTGCTACCTGTTGATCTATAGGTATATAATGTACCTGAATAATCCCTTGATGTACACAATCCCTGATGAAATGATACCTGATGTCTATATTCTTAGACCTATCATGAAACACCAGATTCTTAGAAAACCCAATGCAACGTTGATTATCACAGTGTATCACTGTAGTCTCAACCCTCTGACCTAACAAGGCTACCAACAACTTCTGAAGCCATATTGCCTCACATGTCACCATGCTAGCTGCTATGTATTCTGCCTTTGCAAAACTCAGAGCCACAAACTTCTACTTCCTGTTGTACCAAGAGACAACTCCTGATCCCAAGCTAAAGCAACACCCTAAAGTGCTTTTCCTGTCCACTATACTACCTACCCAATTTGTGTCAGTATAACCTATCAACTTGATACCATCACCTCAAGCATATTTGATCCCATACTCGATTGTACCACACAAATACCACAACACATGCTTTGCTACTGTCCAATGCACTCTCTTCAGCTCAACCATGAACTGACTAAGAGAATTTACTGTAAAGGATATATCTGGCCTGGTGTTGACCAAATACATGAGAGACACAATCAAATGCCTATATAGGTGGGGTCTAAATCCTTCTCCCTGGATGTGTCTACCTTCTTCCAATTCATGATCATAGGAGTAGACATGGCTCTGCAATCCTCCATCTCGAACCTCCTCAAGATTTCAATGCAGTATTTCCCTTGTCCAACGAGAAATCTCACCATCTGTCTGCCATACCTCCATGCCTAGAAATTAGTGCATAAGCCCCAAATATTTCATCTTGAACTCTGCTGCAAGGTCTCTCTTGGACTCTTCTATGAGCCCCAATGAACCTGTTAAAAACAAGTCATCCACATATAGAACAAGAATGAAAACCTCACCCCCAACCACCAAGTAGTAGAGATTAGAATCTTCCTCACTCTTCACAAAGCCCATTCCCTACAAGTATTCATCAATGCGCTCATACCATGCCCTGGGAGACTGCTTGAGTCTATACAAAGCTCTCTTCAATCTACACACATGGGTTTCACTGTTGTGTGCTACAAAGCCCTCTGGTTGTTCTATGTATACTTCCTCTTTCGATTAACCATTAAGAAATGTTGTCTTGACATCCATTTGATGGATCTTCCATCCCATCTGTGCTACAAGAGAGATCACAACTCATATAGAAGTGTACCTAGCTACTGGAGCGAATGTCTCCTCATAGTCTATTCCCTCCTTCTGAGAGAAACCCTTGGCCACAAACCTTTCCTTGTATTTCTCAATGCTACCATTTGCACCGTGCTTGATCTTATAGATCCAGCAAGATCTAACCACTGCCCTATCTATCGATCTAGGCACAACCTCCCACACATCGTTCTGCACTATTGAAGTATATTCCTCAACCATTGCATCTCGCCACACTTGTTGTTGTGCGGCCTCCTGATAACTGGAAGGTTCACTATCTACCAACTGACTAACTGAATCCATATAGTCATTGTACCTGATTGGTTGTCTCCATTGTCTATTACTCATCCTAGGAGCTCCCACAAACTCATGTGTATCATGGTGGTTACTGCTACCAACTGTAGAGGATTAAATATCAACCTCCATGTGTTCTTGATGCATCTCTTGGATCTATTGCATCTATTTCTCCATGCTCTACGAACTTTCAATACCTGAGCTTATGCTTGTACTAGTCACTGTACTCAAGCTTCGCTACCCCTGATTTGATATCTCAATCCTTAAAGCTTCTGTTGGATGCTCACACCGTGGAAAATTTGCTTCAAAAAACTTCCCCAACACACATCCCTTACATACATCATCATGCTTTGTTCTCGCCTCTGGAACACCTGTCACGGTCTCACGAACCAATTTAAGTGCTCCATGATGTATATGGCCCATCCTCCTATGCCATAACTCTCCTTGATCTCTAGAATTACTATTGCTCATCAGTGCCTTATGAGTATCAAACTGCAACCTGTAAAGTCAGCCGCTCCTAACTCCAATAGCTATGGGTGATTTCCAATCCTTGTGCTTGAGTAACAAATTTTCCCCTCTAAAGAGTACATTGTAGCCTTTATCTTGAAGGACAAATATAGAAATCAGATTCATACCCAAGCCTGGAACATGCAACACATCATGAATGGAAATCAACTTGCCATTCTCCCTCTAAAATAGAACAGTCCCTTTCCCAACTGGATTTAGTTTGGAAATGTTCCCCATAGAAATGTGGATTTTGATTTCCTCCTCCTTATAAATGGAGAAGTATTCTCTAACTCCTATTATATGAAATGATGCCCCATTTTCTATATACCAAACACCCTATGAGGTTGAGCTAACCATACAAACTATGAGTGCAAACTCATCTTCCATTCTGCTAGAGAGCTCATTTGCACTTGTTGAAGCTGACATCTACTTCTTGCCTTTCTTCCTTTGTGGGAAATTGATGACATAGTGGCCAAACTTGTGACAACCATAGCACTTGAATTTAGGCAAGTATTTATTCTTCTCACCTTTAGGATTTGATCCTTTGCTAGACCCCTTCTTTGCTTTCCCTTTTCCTGCTAGGGCAACATTTTCCTGTTCTGCCTCACTTTTCTGACTCTTACTATTGATACCATTGATAAGGCTTAGTCTAAGCTCCTCCTAAGTGAATTCACTCCATAGTCGATCCCAACTCGATAAGGTTTCTCGTCCATTAATAACTTGAACAAAGACATCCCACTTCTTAGTAAATCCATTTAGGGCTATCTGTACTAGCTCGTCATCATCTGGTTTATCTCCAACAACTACAAACTCATCCTTGACAAGTCTAAGTCTAGTGAGGTAACTTGTAATGTCTTCTCCCTTGTTCATCCTGGTATTCCTCAACTTTTCTCTGAGAATCATCTTCCTGTTAGTGGTAGCATTCTGGTATAGATTCAAAATGGTGTCCCACATCTTCTTCGTTGTATCCAACTCTGCAATATGTGGAGCAATATGATCCTTAACACCATCAAGAATCAACCTCCTTGCCTTGGCATCTTCCTTCTTATATGCTAAGAGTTGTGTTGGATTTGTAGGTACAACTACAACACTAGTCACATATTCCTTGATACCATTCTCTTCTAGCAATAAAGAAATTTTGGCTTTCCAGACACCAAAATTTGAGGCTCCATCCAATCTATCTTGATCTCTTAAACCTGTTGAGGCCATCTCAAACAAATATAATAAAAATAAAAATAATAATACTGAAGAGGTAGAACTAGGTTTTATAAACCCTCAAGTTTTTCTTCCTGTGCCTGCAATGAGCTCTTTCTGCCCTCAGATCTGCTCTGATACCATGTGAAAATTCTATTGCAGTTACTGATTATTAATCTCCTATCTATAAAGATTATTTGACTGCCAAAAATTAATTCACAACAAATACTGAAAAATAATACAACTGCAACTTCACAAATAAAACTCACAGGAATAGAAAAGAAAACATGCAAAATAATAAGCACAATATTTTTGGACAAATTGACCCTAGAAAACCCCTAGAGGGAAAATAAGTACATTGCAGATGAGGAATTATATTAATCTTCATCAAATCCAAAGATACAAAAACTAATTGCCTCTTACTGAAAAATATCTGACAATATTCTTCTCTGGAAATTCTTCCCTCAATTTCTCCTGCTGAAATTCCACTACTGCTACCTCCAACACTATCACTCTGCCCTTGCTATCACTGCAAGACTATTTTCTCGCACTACAAATTTATTTTCTAACACTACAAATCTTTCACAAGTGTGTCTTAGTGTATTCTCCAAATTCCCATTGACCTCCTTTTAAACTATTCTCATTGGAAAACCAATGGCCATGATTTAATCTCAATTAATAGCTAAGATTAATTAGACTCTAACAAACCCTAACTAACTGGTTTCTAGAAGTCTCTAGAGGAAAAAATTATTTAATTAAATAATTAAATATCTAGACCTAACTAACTTATTTCTAGAAGTCTCAAGAATTAAATAATAATTCTTGGAATTGGAGAAAATAGCTATCTGAGCTTCAATAAATTAACACTCCCTCTTAGCAAGGAAGGTGTTTTGCATAACACCCAACATATCTCTGAAGAAGATTAGTTTTGCCTTCCCCAATGCCTTTGTCAAAATGTCTGCTACCTATTGATCTATAGGTATATACTGTAGCTGAATAATCCCCTGCTGTACACAATCCCTAATGAAATGATACCTGATGTCTATATTCTTAGACCTATCATGAAACACTGGATTCTCAGAAAACCTGATGCAACGCTGATTATCACAGAGTATCACTGTAGTCTCAACCCTTTGACCTAACAAGGCTACCAACAACTTCTGAAGCCATATCGCCTCACATGTCGCCATGCTAGCTGCTATGTATTCTGCCTCTGCAGAACTCAGAGCCACAAACTTCTACTTCCTGTTGTACCAAGAGACAACTCCTGATCCCAAGCTAAAGCAACACCCTAAAGTGCTTTTCCTATCCACTGTACTACCTACCCAATCTGCGTCAGTATAGCCTATCAACTTGATACCATCACCTCGAGCATATTTGATCCCATACTCGATTATACCACACAAATACCACAACACATGCTTTGCTACTGTCCAATGCAGTCTCTTTAGCTCAACCATGAATTGACTAAGAGAATTTACTGCAAAGGATATATCTGGCCTGGTGTTGACCAAATACATGAGAGACACAATCAAATGCCTATATAGGTGGGGTCTAAATCCTTCTCCCTGGATGTGTCTACCTTCTTCCAATTCATGATGATAGGAGTAGACATGGCTCTACAATCCTCCATCTCGAACCTCCTCAAGATTTCAATGTAGTATTTCCCTTGTCCAACGAGAAATCTCACCATCTGTCTGCCATACCTCCATGCCTAGAAAGTAGTGCATAAGCCCCAAATATTTCATCTTGAACTCTGCTGCAAGGTCTCACTTGGACTCTTCTATGAGCCCCAATGAGCTTGTTAAAAACAAGTCGTCCACATATAGAACAAGAATGAGAACCTCACCCCCAACCACCAAGTAGTAGAGATTAGAATCTACCTCACTCTTCACAAAGCCCATTCCCTACAAGTATTCATCAATGCGCTCATACCACACCCTGGGAGACTGCTTGATTCTGTACAAAGCTCTCTTCAATCTGCACACGTGGGTTTCACTGTTGTGTGCTACAAAGCCCTCTGGTTGTTCTATGTATACTTCCTCTTTCAATTAACCATTAAGAAATGTTGTCTTGACATCCATTTGATGGATCTGCCATCCCATCTGTGCTGCAAGAGAGATCACAACTTGTATAGAAGTGTACCTGGCTACTAGAGCGAATGTCTCCTCATAGTCTATTCCCTCCTTTTGAGAGAAACCCTTGGCCACAAACCTTTCCTTGTATTTCTCGATGCTACCATCTACACTGTGCTTGATCTTATAGATCCAGCGAGATCTAACCACTGCCCTATCTATTGGTCTAGGCACAACCTCCCACACATCGTTCTGCACTATTGAAGTATATTCCTCAACCATCGCATCTTGCCACCCTTTTTGTTGTGCGGCCTCCTGATAACTGGAAGGATCACTATCTACCAACTGACTAACTAAAGCCATATAGTCATTATACCTGACTGGTTGTCTCCATTTTCTATTAATCATCCTAGGAGCTCTCACAAACTCTTGAGTATCATGGTAGTTACTGCTGCTAACTGTAGAGGATTAAATATCAACCTCCATGTGTTCCTAATGCATCTCTTGGATCTATTGTATCTGTTTCTCCATACTCTACGAACTCTCAACACCTGAGCTTGTGCTTGTACTAGTCACTGTACTCAAGATTCGCTACCCCTGATTTGATTTCTCAATCCTTGGAGCTTCTGTTGGCTGCTCACTCCGTGGAAAATTTGCTTCCAAAAACATCCCCAACACACATCCCTTACATACATCATCATGCTTCGTGCTCACCTTTGGAACACCTGTCATGATCTCACGAACCAATTTAAGTGCTCCATGATGTATATGGCCCATCCTCCTATGCCATAGCTCTCCTTGATCTCTAGAATTACTATTGCTCATCAGTGCCTTATGAGTATCAAACTGCAACCTGTAAAGTCAGCCGCTCCTAACTCCAATAGCTATGGGTGATTTCCAATCCTTGTGCTTGAGTAACACATTTTCCCCTCTAAAGAGTACATTGTAGCCTTTATCCTGAAGGACAGATATAGAAATCAGATTCATACCCAAGCCTGGCACATGCAACACATCATGAATGGAAATCAACTTGCCATTCTCCCTCTAAAATAGAACAATCCCTTTCCCAACTGGATTTAGTTTGGAAGTGTTCCCCATAGAAATCTGGATTTTGATTTCCTCCTCCTTATAAATGGAGAAGTATTCTCTAACTCTTGTTATATGAAATGATGCCCCACTATCTATATACCAAACACCCTGTGAGGTTGAGCTAACCATACAAACTATGAGTGCAAACTCATCTTCCATTTTGCTAGAGAGCTCATCTACACTTGTTGAAGTTGACATCTGCTTCTTGCCTTTCTTCCTTTGTGGGAAATTGATGACATAGTGGCCAAACTTGTGACAACCATAGCACTTGAATTTAGGCAAGTATTTATTCTTCTCACCTTTAGGATTTGATCCTTTGCTAGACCCCTTCTTTGCTTTCCCTTTTCCTGCTAGGGCAACATTTTCCTATTCTGCCTCACTTTTCTAACTCTTATTGCTGGTACCACTGATAAGGCTTAGTCTAAGATCCTCCTAAGTGAAGTCACTCCATAGTCGATCCCAACTCGGTAAGGTTTCTCGTCCATTAATAACTTGAACAAAGACATCCCACTTCTTAGTAAATCCATTTAGGGCTATCTGTACTAGCTCGTCATCATCTGGTTTATCTCCAACAACTGCCAACTCATCCTTGACAAGTCTAAGTCTGGTGAGGTAACTTGTAACATCTTCTCCCTTGTTCATCCTGGTATTCCTCAACTTTTCTCTGAGAATCATCTTCCTGTTAGTGGTAGCATTCTGGTACAAATTCAAAATGGTGTCCCACATCTTCTTCATTGTATCCAACTCTGTGATATGTGGAACAATATGATCCTTAACACCATCAAGAATCAACCTCCTTTCCTTGGCATCTTCCTTCTTATATGCTAAGAGTTGTGTTGGATTTTTAGGTACAACTACAACACTAGTCACATATTCCTTGATACCATTCTCTTCCAGCAATAAATAAATTTTGGTTTTCCAGACACCAAAATTTGAGGCTCCATCCAATCTGTCTTGATCTCTTAAACCTGTTGAGGCCATCTCAAACAAATATAATAATAATAAAAATAATAATACTGAAGAGGTAGAACTGGGTTTTATAAACCCTCAATTTTTTCTTCCTATGCCTGCGATGAGCTCTTTCTGCCCTCAGATCTGCTCTGATACCATGTGAAAATTCTATTGCAGTTACTGATTATTAATCTCCTATCTATAAATATTATTTGACTACCAAAAATTAATTCACAACAAATACTGAAAAATAATATAATTGCAACTTCACAAATAAAACTCACAGGAATAGAAAAGAAAACATGCAAAATAATAAACACAATATTTTTGGACAAATTGTCCCTGGAAAAACCCTGGAGGGGAAACCAGTACTGCAAATGAGGAATTCTATTAATCTTCAGCAAATCAAGAGATACAAAAACTGCTTGCCTCTTACTGACAAAGCTCCGACAATATTCTTCTCCAAAAATTCTTCCCTCAATTTCTCCTGCTGAAATTCCACTATTGCTGCCTCCAACACTATCACTATGCCCTTGGTATCATTGCAAGACTATTTTCTCTCACTGCAAATTTATTTGCTAACACTGCAAATCTTTCACAAGAGTGTCTTAGTGTACTCTCCAAATTCCCATTGACCCCCTTTTAAACTATTCTCATTGGAAAACCAATGGCCATGATTTAATCTCAATCAATGGCTAAGATTAATTAGACTCTAACAAACCCTAACTAACTGGTTTCTAGAAGTCTCTAGAGGAAAAAATTATTTAATTAAATAATTGAATATTTGGACCTACCTAACTTCTTTCTAGAAGTCTCAAGAATTAAATAATAATTCTTAGAATTGAAGAAAACAGTTGTCTAAGCTACAATAAATTAACCACGGTGAATTTTTTATAGTTTGAGCGACACTATATACAATGAAGGATATATGTGCAAGGTGGGGGGATGGTTGAAGCAGGGCTTGGGCACGAAAAAGTGACCGAGAGTAGAGCATGAGCTTATGACAGTAGAGCAGGAAAGAGTAGAAAGTGTGCTTACACCAGAAGAGTGGGTGAGAGTTGATGAGATGCTTAGAAAGTTTAGGCACAAATTGGAACGATTTGATGAAAGAGCATCCAACAGTCTGTTGATCAGATTTGAGGAATGTTCTTATTACAACCTGGAGGAATTGGGTGAAATGCTCCACACATTGGTAGGCCATGTCATTTTTTCTGGTATGTTAGAAGCTTTGGTTAAGCTACTGAAATACACAAAGCAGTGGGCACAAAATTTAGATGAGAAGAAGATCGAAAGAGCCATTGAACTTGCAGGAATGGTGACCGTACTTGTGGAAAATGTGGTCGAAGATGGAGATATTTTATTGAGTGTGGTGTAAAATTATTATTGATGTTTGATTAAATAAAATAGAAATTAATAATTATATAAAAAATGTACACAAGTTTCAATTTTTTTAAAATCAAAACTTTAAATTTCAATTTCTAATTACAGTTTGAGATTTTATGATCATATATATATGACTACACGAGGCCATATTAAATGGTTGTCTAAATTTATTTGGTACTTTTATAACCAATTTTTGAGTGCACATTGTGCCATCATCATTTTTTTTTTCATTATCATTTATCAAATTGGCATTGCACATATGTATGTGAGTATAATTTCACAAATCATATAATAAATGAATTAAGCTTAATTTAATTTTATGTTTTGTATTACTTTTTTAAATGGAAAAATTTAATGGAGAATTGTATACTTAAGTATTTATTATATTTGTCATACATTTTAAAATAATATGATAATTTTATTTTTTTAATTACTAAGAAATTTCTAAATAATTGTTAGATAATTTAGTTTTTGCATAGAATTATATAGATAAATTGTATGAATAAAATAATTGTTTTAAATGGAAAGTACATATTTAGTTGATAGGCTATTTATGTGAACTTTGATAAAAAAAAATTGTCAGCCTCCCTAGTTTTTAAGCCTTTTGGTAGCCATGAAAAAGGTGGTGGATGTGTTTGAACATTGGCCAGAATTTTCATCAGGCTCCCTAGTTTTTGAGCCTTCCGACGGCCGTGAAAAAGGTGACAGATGGCTTGGGAGTAGTTTGACGGATTTCTTATTGCATGAATAGAGAAAGCCACCAAAATTAAACACTGGTTCACATCAACATTAATTGTTGTATGCTTTCTGTGTACTGGCGATGGTTGTAATAACACCTGTCGTTTAAATCCTTGGGAAACATAGTGAATGTTTGTGAGATTTTTGATAAGGCATTGTTGGGTCTTGTTATGTTGCTATACCTACTATTAGAGTTGTAAGAGAGGAGGGTAAGCTTATGTGAGGGTGCAAGTTTGATCCAACATTCTCTAACTTTTGTGAAGGTGGGCAGAGGTTATTTTATGAGGGTGCCCATTTTTTGCAAGAAAGTTACTGGGAAGAAGTGTCCTTGAAGCAAGCGGGAAGACCTGGATATCAAAAAAACCCTTTGCAATATTGTTGCGTTTGTGGTTCGTGGTTTGTGGCAGGCTGTATTGTTTGATTTCTAGTAAGGTAGTGTTGATTGTTTCAAATTTTAATAGGTTGTTGAGAAAGCACTCATTTATGGTTCATATTTTGTGTCTATGGTTTTGCATGGGTTTGTTACTATGAATTTTTGAATTTTTGTGTTTGTGGCTTCCGTTTTCTGGCTATTTTTGCAACAGATAAAATTTGTTAACGTTATGCAATTTTTTTGCAAGGTTCAAGAAACAAGGCAGTGTAGAGAAAGCTAAAAGGAAGAGGTCTGCTTGAAGGATGTAGGAAGAGGTGCATATCGAAAAAACCCTTTGCGATATTGTTTCATTTGTGGTTTACAATTTGTAGCAGGCTATAGTGTTTGGTTTCCAATGATGTACTCTTGATTGTTTCAAATTTTGATAACTCGGTGTTGAGAAAAGACTATATTGTTTGTAAAAATGTATATTTCTTGGTTTATGGTTCACGTTTTGTGGCTATGGTTTTGCATGGATTTGTAACTATGATTTTTTGTGTTTTGTGGGTTTCTGCATCTAGATTGTTGTTCAAACCAATATCGTTTGATTTATGGCTTTCATTTTGTGGTTATGGTTGTAATAGAATAAAATAGTTAACATTATATAGTTGGTCATTGTTGATTCTTCTTCTTTTCCTTAGGCTATATTGTTTTATTTTCGAAAAGGTGTTGTTGAAAAGGCTATATTATTTCAATTTTCGATAAGGTTCTCTTGAGAAAAGAGTATATTTTTGCATGGGTTTGTTACTATTGATTTTTTGTGGGTTTCTATCTATGGCTTATGTTTTGTGGTTATGGTTGCAATGGAATAAAATAGTTAATGTTATATAGCTTATCTTTGGTTCCATTAGGTATTGTTGATTATTATTCTCTGGCTTAGGTTATATTGTTTCGTTTTAGAAAAAGGTGTTGTTGAAAAGGTCATATTATTTCAATTTTGGATAAGGTGCTATTGAGAAAAGAGTATATTGTTTGTTAAAAGAACTATTATTTTGTTTATGGTTAGTGTTTTGTGGCTATCATTTTGCATGGGTTTTGTGGCTATGTTTTTGTGGGTTTTTGTATCTAGGTCGTTGTTGAAACTAATATTGTTTGATTTATGGATTCTATTTTGTGGTTATGGTTGGAACATAATAAAATAGTTAATGTTATACAATTTATGTTTGATTCCATTAGGCATTGTTGATTGTTGTTCTCTAGCTTAGGCTATATTGTTTCATTTTCAAAAAGGTGTTGTTGAAAAAGGCTATATTCTTTCAATTTTCAATAAGGTTATGTTGAGAAAAGAGTATATTTTTGCATGGGTTTGCTATTGTGAATTTTGGATAAGGTGTTGTTGAAAAGGCTATATTGTTTCAATTTTTGGTAAGGATCTATTGAGAAAAGAGTATATTTTTGGATGGGTTTGTTACTGTGAACTTTTGTGTGTTTCTCTTGATGGCTTTTGTTTTTGTGGGTGTGTTTGGACTAGACTAAAATTGTTAACGTTATGTATTTTTGGTTGATTTTTGTTCTCTAGCTTGGGCTATATTGTCTCATTTTCAATAGGGTGTTGTTAAAAAGGCTATATTGTTTCAATTTTTGATAAGGGGTTGTTGAGAAAAGACTATATTGTTTGTTAAAAGCAATATTGTTTCAATTATGGTTGGTGTTTTGTGGCTATTGTTTTGCATGCATTTTGTGGTTGTGGTTTTTGTTTGATTTATGGCTTCCATTTGGTGGTTATGGTTGCAACGAAATAAAATAGTTAATGTTAGACAGTTTATGCTTGATTCCATTAGGCATTGGTGATTATTGTTCTCTAGCTTAGGTTATACTATTTCAATTATTGATAGGGTGTTGTTGAAAAGGCTATATTGTTTCAATTTTGGATAGGGTTCTGTTGAGAAAAAAAGTTATTTTTTTGGGTGGGTTTGTTATTGTGAATCTTTGTGGCTTTCTTTTTATGGCTATGTTTGCAACGAAATAAAATTATTGGCATTTTGTGGTATCATTTTGCATGGATTTTGTGGCTATGGTTTTGCATGGGTTTTGTGTATTGTTGATTGTTGTTATCTAGCTTGTGCTATATTATTTAATTTCTGATAACCTACTTGTCAGAAGGCCATATTGTTCCATTTTTGATAGGGTATTGTTGAGAAAAAGACTATATTTTTACATCGGTATGTGATTGCACATTTTTTTGTTTTGTGGGTTCCTCCATGTGGGCCGTTGTTGAGACCAATATTGTTTGATTTATGCATTGTGTTTTGTCTCTATGGTTGCAACACAATAAAATAGCCAGTCTTATATATTTTATGTTGATTTCTATAAAGCATTGTTGATTGTTGTTGTCTAGCTTTAATATAGTTAACGTTATACAAATTATGTTGATTTTGATAAGGCATTCCTAAGTGTTGTTGTCTGGCTTAGGGTACATTTTCGGTAAGGTTTTGTTGAAAACCTATATTGTTCCATGTTGTGATAAGGTGGTGTTGAGAAAAGACTATATTTTTGCATGGCTTTATAATTGTGATTTTTTATATTTTGTGGGTTTTTGCATATGTGTTCTAGTGTTTAAGCCAATTTGCATTTTTTTTGGATATGGTTGCAATGCAACAAAATAGTTAACATTATACAGTTTATGTTGATTTTGATAGGGAATTGTTGATTGTTGATTGTTGTTGTCTGTCTTTAAAATAGAACTTAACATAATACAGTTTATGTTGGTTTCCATAAGGCATTGCTAATTAATGTTGTCTAGCTTAGGATATATTGTTTCATTTTTGAAAAGGTGTTGTTGAAAAGGCTATATTATTTCAATTTTCGATAAGGTTTTGTTGAGAGAAGAGTATATTTTTGCATGGGTTTGTTACTGTGAATTTTTTGTGGGCTTTTCTTTATGGCTATGTTTGCAATGTAATAAAAATGTTGGTGCCATGTATCTTTTGTGGATTGTTGTTTTCTAGCTTGGGCTATATTGTCTCATTTTGATAAGGTGTTGATGGAAAGGCTATACCATCTTGTTTTCAATAGGGTGTTGTTTAGAGAAGGCTATATTGTTTATTAAAAGCATTTGTGTTTTGTGGCTATAGTTTTGTATGGGTTTCTTAGTGTAATTTTTTGTGTTTTGTGGGTTTGTGCATCTGGGTCGGTGTTGAAATGAATATTTTTTTATTTATTCCCTTCATTTTGTGGGTGTGGTTGCATCTGAATAAAATAGTTAATGTTATACAGTTTGTGTTAATTTACATAGGGTGTTGTTGATTGTTGTTCTCTAGCTTGGGTTGTATTGTTTCATTTTATGATAACGTTCTATTGAAAAACATAGATTGTTGTGTTTTTAATAAGGTGATGTTAGGAAAAGACCATAGCTTTGCATTGCATTGTTACAGTGCATTTTTTTTGGTCTTTGGTCAGTTTTTCCATTTGGGTCACTTTTGAACCCAATATCATTTGATTTATGGATTTTGTTTTATTGTTATGGTTGCAATGTAAAAACATTATTGATGTTATACAGTTTATGGTGATTGATGTTCTCTACCTTGTTAGCCTATAGGCTATTTGTGTGAGCTTTGAGTGGAATTCCCATTAGCCTTCCCAATTTTTGACCCTCCCGATGGTTGTGAAAAAGGTGGCAGATGTTCTTGAACTTTGGTTGGAATTATTGATGGCGAGCTTGGCTATCCATCATCCCCCTTGGTTTCTAGGCCTTAGTGGTGGCTGTGGGGAAAGGTTGCAGAGGCGCTTGGCACATGTTGGGAATAGGCTGGCAGATTTCCCGCCACGTGGATAGAGAATGCCATCAAAATTAAACGCTAGTTTGCATCAACATTACTTGTTGTATTTCTTGCATGTGATGGTGATGGTTGTAATATAACACCTGCTATTTATTCATTTTTGGCTTGCATTTAGTTGTCATGGTTGCAAGGTAGCCAGATAGTTAATGTTGTGCACTTTATGTTGTTTTCCATAGGGCATTTTCAAGTGTCTTTCTCTAGCTTTCACTATATTGTTTCATTTTCATAGTGCAGCCTTGGGAAAAGTATTTGACCTCTTCCTTAAATAGCTTCAATTTTTTTTTTATAATATTGTATGTAAGCATCCACTAGAGATCAACAAGTTCTCAATCAATAAGGAAACCATGCAAGATAAAGCCTTCTTTAACAAGAGAGTAAAAAATATTACATTATTCATGAGACTATTCCAAGAATGAATGGGATTCACATGTCTCTCTCCATGTTCCTTCAGATCTCTCAACAAGCAACTCAAGCCTCTAGTTATGTACACAAATTTTTACTTAGAATGACTATGCACAAGATGGTTATCAACCAACAAATAAATTTTAACCTCCATCCCAACCCTTCTATTTATAGGAAAGAGAGACAAGAGTAGATTATTTTTTCTAATTTTTCTAGCCACCCTTAATCAACATGCCCAAGTGACATATTGATCCACAAACTAGGGTTTCTATGTTACACTCTAACACATCAAAAAATAGATTTAAATGCAAATGACCTCAAAACACCCCTCAACCTATACTTATGGCATAACAATAGCTACCAAATATGAATTAATATGTGAAAACAAGAAAAAATATATTTAAGCATGCAACATATAAAACTAAACATGCAAACTATTAATATGAAGAAACAAGATGGATAAATGTGAATCAAATGCAAGAAAATAAACATTTACCTTGCTTCCACATATGTCTCCACTTGAGCATGAAGAGGGAGAGTGTATACCCAAATCCTTGAGAAGTCTTCAATCCTCTCCCAAGAATCATTTTTATTTTCTCTTATTGATGTGTAGGTTGTTCCTTAGTCTAGAAATATGTCCTTTCTTTGAGATGTGTTGATGCAAAGGGCTTGGGAAAAGTCTGATTTATAGATTTAGGAAATGAATGATCAATGGTTGAGATTTGATCTCAATATAAAGGGGTGAGAGTTCTTGATGGTTTAGGGTGGATAAGAGGTCACAAAGTCAAACCATTTTACTAGTGCACTTGGGGAAGAAAGGGGATCACGGGGATATGAATGAATAAGATTAGTTTGACTAGATTTAAGGGTTGAGATTAAGTCCTCCCACACATGTGTGAGAAAGGACCATGGGGAATAGTGGTTATGACACATGTGTTAGAACATATAAGGAACATGTATTATGACACATGTCCTCTCACATGTTTGAGAATACATATGGAAGAGGGATTATGAAAAGTGATTCCTCACCATATGTGAGAAGAACCGTGAAAAAACATGATTATGAAACATGCTCCCTCTCACATTTGTGATAAGAACCATGGAGAAGCATGATTATAACATGTTTCCTCTCGCATATATGTCTTAGAAAACATAGAGAAGAAGGATTATAAAAATTGTCCTCTTGCACATGTTTGAGGAAACATAAGGAAGAAGGATTATGAGAAATTTCCTCTCACACATGTGTGAAAATACACAAGGAGTGGAAATAGAAAGACGTGACTCCTAGATCATACATGTGACAAAACACAAAGGAAATAGATACTTGACAAGTGCCCCCTCACACAATTGTTAGTAAATATAGAGAATGGGATAAATATTGTTACTTCTCTAACACACATGTGAGAGTCACATGTCTAAGATTAAGTAGAGATAGAAGCTCTTTGGGAAAGGTCTTAGGACCTCCTAAGAAAGTGAGAAGGTGATCCCTTGTGCCATTGGATCCCTACCTATTGAATCTTGAAAGATAAGTTCCTTACAAATTAAGGGTAAGTGCACAAAGTTGAGTCCATGAAACGTGGAATTTTTTGCCTTAGCCTAAAAAATGAAATAAACATTGCAAAAACAGGATCTTGAGCCTAAATAACAAATGGGATCCCATTTGTTAGAGGGTCCCAAACCGATAGACATGGAATGAGATCCCCATCACTACAAAACGGGATCCCGATTTGTAATAATCGAGATCTCGTTTCGTAATAGTATTTATTTTTTTAAATAGAACAAACCTTGATTTTTTACTAATGCACGAGATCTTGATTTCAGAGTGACAGCAACCTAGACATAACCTCTAGGTACTCGTACACCCCCATTTTTTTGCATTTTTTTAATTTTTTATTGAAATTGTCAATAAAAGAAATGATTTTAGCATTTTTTTTCAAATTTATTAGACATTATAAGCATTTTATTTCCTGTTATAGTAGAAATGAGGAATTGTAGAAATAGATGAAAAAATGCAATGAAACCTAAAGATATTGAATAGAAATGAAAAAATGAACCTTGAATTGTATTTTAGAAACAAAGTTTAGCTTTTGAAACCTAAATTGTTTGATGAAACAAAAAAAAATTCTATTTGAAAACCCTAATTGAAACGAAACAAAAAAAATTGCATTTCAAAACCCTAGAAATTGAAATGAGTTAAAAAATTGCATTTAGAAACCCTAATCAAGCTTTTTGAAATCTTGAATTCAAATCAAACCAAAAAATTGAATTTGAAAACCCTAGTTTGAAATGAAATGAAAAAATTGCATTAAAAACCCTAATTGCTTAGAAATTGAAACCCTGAATTGAATTGTCAAAACAATTTTGTTTGCTAAAACCCTAAATTGAAATCGAACAAATCATTTTGATTTTGAAAACCCTAATTTCGAGCTCAAGAAAATTCATTTGCATTGTATGGAAAAAAATGATATGTTAAACTTTAGTTTCAATGTTAAATTATAATTAGATTAGAAAAATGTTCCATTTTCTGTGAAATGAGTACCTATTGCTATATGAATTTTGATAATTAATTATAGGTAAAATAATCAGTCCTATTAAAAAGATGAAATAAAAATAAAAGAAAAATAAAAACACGCTCTAAATTCAAAATCCGGCTTCATCTAGGGTCTATGACATCAATATCATCTTTAAACTTAATTTTTTTTAGTTTCTACTTTTCTAATTTTAGATTCAATAAATTCCAAGAGTTATTGATTTTTAAGTGAAATTAAATCACTAAAATTAATAAGAGAAAAAATCCTTATGTAGGAAGGAACATCAAATTGAGACAAGATTTATAAATTCTTCAAAGGTAGTTTTCATTGGCATTAAGTATCTTATGGTGTAGAATTATATTTTGGAAGTGATTGCAAGTCCTAGAACATTCTATTAAATTTATAAATTCAAGGTGTTAAAATTATTCACTCCTTCCCCTTGGTCATTATCTTTGTTATAATAGTTCCTTGAAGTTTTATTATTGAGAATTATGTAACCTCACGCTAGACATTCAACTACTTTAATATATCCTTTATTTCTAATATGTTTTCCTTGATTAAAGTCTCACACTTCATCATGCGGATCATTTCAATTAGAGGAAGGCTATAAGAATGATTAGTTATCTCATCTTAACAATCATCCTTGAAATCCTTTATAATTTATTAGTCTTGGTTGAGACCACTGTGGAGATCCATACTCTTACTAATTACTTTATAGAAATATTTATGCAATGCTTTCATCCTCTGCTTAATGGAGGTTACCACACATTTTATCCTATATAATGTAGAGTCTTATTGTTGAGAAATTATGATAGGAATAGTGATAAAACTATCTATTTAATACTTGAGGGTCTTATGAATTTATTAGCACAAGATGTTCAATATATGACATATTCATTCAATTCTTGCTTGGTCTACCAGTCCTTACCCATCCTAGATACAATAGTAGACACTATAGCTTTCATCCATTGTGTTCTATAGTTTTCTTACCTGTATTAAAATAATATTTATTTGATAATATACTAGGGTTAGCTAACTATTACCTTAATCAATTCATGAGGTATCAATCTCAACAAATTTTGATCCTAAGTAATCCAAAAATATGGTGCATAAGGTTCTTGGTTTCTTCTTGGTTCTAAGGCTATACAACATAGTTGTAATCTAAGACAAATCCCTTTTTGGTGGCTTAATAATTCTTTTCCTATTGTGAATGTTATATTCTAGCCAAGCGGGGACAAAAGAAGGAGCATAATCTTCCTAAGAAGGAAATTGTAGTTAATTATATGGATTCCTTAAACCCAAGGCTTGTTGGAGGATGAGAGTTTACATAGTTTCTTTTACTTTGATATCTTGTATGCCTTTGTGAATCTTTCTTTCCATTTTATTCATTAAGATATCTACCTCTTTCATAGTCAAATATATGATAATTGAGTCTTCATGATCATTTTATTCTCCTTGGGATTCCTCAACTTCTTGCACCATTTTCTCATCCTTCACACTTTTTATTATCTTTCTACTGATATCATTTTCCTTAAGCTCGTATTTCATCTTTTCTTAAGAATATTCTCCTTAGTTTGATAAAATACTCTATCAATATTTAATAAGGAGTGTGGAGAATATAAAATAGGGTATAAAAATAGACCTTGTATTACTTCATTATTTTGTGAGGATTGGGAATTAAATGTTTGTTTTTCTCCTTGTGTTCTTGAAATAATAGGATTAGGAATATCATTAGTTGGTAAATATTGATATGTTAAAGAATAGTTACAATTCATAAATTTTATCAATGTTTGTTTGCAAATTTAGTTAGCAAATTTAGTTAGACAATATTCAACATTCATTTCTATTTTATGTTTTGATCTCTCTTAGTCTAAAATCTCAATTTTTGCACTAGTTACCTAGACACTAAAGAATCTAAATATTTTTCTTTTCTAATTTCTTTTAGGTTCTTTCAATTCCAAACAATCTAAAATAAAATACTTGATTCAACATTAACTAATTTTATATTATACATTTTATATCATAAAATTCATTTAAGCGGGTAATATTAATGAAAAAAATGTTAAATTAAATAATCTTATATTCAATTAAAAAAATATCCATTTAAAATATACATCAAACTCAATCTTAATCATCTTATATTCAATTAAAAAAATATCCAATTAAAATATACATCAAACTCAATCTTAATCATACATAATTATGTGCTTCTATTATGGAAATAGTTAATCTATTCAAAAATAAAAAATATTCATAAACTAGGCACTAACTTGCAAGTCCATTATTCCAAGGGCCACCCAAACTTCACCCTAAGTTCGCTAAACCCTAAGCCTTGAACTCTGAAATCTAAACCCTTAACACTAAAGCATTCATTTTGTCTTAGAACTTAAAATGAATTTTTGTTGCCTTAGGCAACTCCACCAAATTTTATTCCCTTAAGCCATGTCATTTTGTCGTTGGACCTTACTACAAAGATCCCCTTAAGCCATCCTATTATTGTAAACCCTAAACTCTAAACTCTAAACTCTGAACCCTAAAGACGTCATTTTTTTCTAGGCCCTTAATGAAATTTGGTTGCCTTGGGCAGCATCACCAAATTTTATTCACTCGAGCCATGTCATTTTGTCCTAGGACCTCACTAGACCTAGATCCCCTTAAGCCATACTATCACCCTAAATCTTAAATCGATTTCTTAAGGGGTCCTAATATGACATTTCTTAAGGGGATCAAAGAACTCAAAATTTGGTGAAGTTGCCCAAGGCAACCAAATTTAACAATAATAAGATTGTGCAACATTATAATATGAATGATATTTCATGATCTAGGTTGGTCAGTTGAAACAAGAGTTATCTCAATCAACTGTTCCACAAGAAAATGTTCTTCACTAACTTGCAAGTTTATTATATTCCAAGGGACACCAAAACTTCACCCTAAGTTCCGTAAACCAAATTTAACAATAATAAGATTGTGCAAGATTATAATATGAATGAGATAAATCATGATCTAGGTTGATTAATTTACGGTTTAGGGTGATAGGATGGCTTAAGGGGATCTATGTATAGTAAGTTCCTAGGACAAAATGACATGGCTCAAGTGAATAAAATTTGGTGAAGTTGCCTCATACCTCAATGAAATTTGGTTGCCTTGGGCATCTTCACCAAATTTTATTCACTTAAAAGCCATGTCATTTTGTACTAGGACCTTACTACATAGATCCCCTTAAGCCATCGTATTACCCTAAAACCTAAATCTTAAACTCTAAACCATAAACCCTATAGAATTCATAAATTGTCCTATATTAATAGTTAATTATATTTTCATTCAAGTAACATGCCTTAGACATAAATGAGGCTTACATATTTTATAATTTGTATTCAATTAGGCCATTTAAATTGAATGGTTTAAGGGTATTTCCTAAACATGTATCTTACATTTTGAAATTAAAAATCTAATGCAGATTCACTCATATCTTAGAGATCACATGGATCAATTCAATAATATTCACAATCCACCTCCGCGCCATCCATATCCACCACCTTCACCTCCACCTCCACCCACTCCACCTCATAACCTCCCACCTCCACCACCTAAAATCGATGGTGCTTGTTTGCAAGCACAAATCAATTCCAATGTTAGAACCATCCAAGATCAAATCAACATTATTCAAAATGAATAATTTGCCGCACCACCTGTGAGGATGATTTCATCTAGGATGCAAACCATTGTTGATTCTATCAGGGCTATGGATGGGATCTTAGATGAGCATCGACAATGGCTAGAGGAGAGGAGAACTTCTAATTTTGAAAAGGAAAACACAAATAAATGAAGAGATGCAGTAGAGAGCCACAATAGTTTCTAAATTAAGACAATGATCTTAAATAGTTATGAATTTATGAATTTGGTGAACGATGGATATTTTGTGTGATGAATTTATAAATTTGGTTGGATGGATATTTTTAGTGACATGAATTTATGATTTTGGTTCTAGATGGATATTTTTAGTGATGTGTATTTATGATTTTGGTTCTAGATGGATATTTTTAGTGACATGAATTTATGAATTTGGTGGAATTTATGAACTTATAATGATGAATTTATAATATTATATATTTTATGACTATCTACTAGATCATGATTTCTCCTGATTGAAAATTGTAATATATATATATATATATGTGTGTGTGTGTGTGTGTGTGTGTGTGTGTGTGTGTGTGTGTGTTAGACATAAAATGAGCTTTTTGTGAATGTTTCAAGTTTATTGTTTAGTATGTACACATGTATTAAAATTGCATATAGTTCTTAAATTTTGAAATTTGTATGTATGCACATAGTTTAGTTTAATCATGTATGCATGCAAATTATGCATCGTATTTTTTATTTTAAATGTATGTACATGTTAAATTTTGAATTTTGTATGCACATGCTCAAGTTAAATCAATGTATATGTGTGTTTCAATTTTATATGATCTTAATATATGTATGCACATCCTATTTAAACAATTTTGCATGTGTGTTTCAAATTTAACTATTTCTTGTAATTTTTTCAGTTTGTATGTTAATTTTGTATAATTTAATGTAGGTGCATAGTTATATCTCATATCATGGATGATTTTAACATTGATGATATCATCAATCCACCACCTTAGCCACAACCACCTCCACCTCCCCCCCCACCTCCCCCCCCACCTAATATGCCACCTCCAACACTTGTTGCATCTAATGAGGCTTGCTTGCGAGCACACATAAATGATCAGGTTGCATCCATACAAAATCAAATCAATGCTATGAAAATTCAAGCATTGATTCCACCACATGTTAGACATTTTGCATTTGTGATGCAAAACATTGTGGATGCCATCAGGACCATTGATTTTGATCTTGATAGGCATCGACGAGACAAAGAACAGATGAGACAATTTTATGCTGACGATCTCTCTTATAAACAAATTTTAGACCTTAAAATAACGAAAGACCACCTAGCCCCCTACTTTCTCGACCTCGTTACTCGACAATCCATTCCTCTCAACAAATCTAGAATATCCATGAGGTGGTGCATACATCCATAGATGAGTGCACATTATTGGGATCGATGGTATATGGTTTTTCATAGTCCCCCACATGCTAATTGGGAGTGCCCATTGTATATTTTGAGGAAACTATATGTAGAGTTTGTTATGGGAAAAAAACCCAATTATTTTGATTTTAAATCATTGTAGGGTGTTGGTGGCGACATGCCACAATAGAGGTTAGGGGAAAGGGTTGATCCCCAATGCCCCATGCATCCGCAACCCCTTATTGTTGCTCCTGGTCCTCCCATTCCTGCACTTGTGCATCATCGAGCTATGGTCTTGATATTAGGTTCCCTTAGTACACTCACAAGAGACCTTGATCAACATGCTTCTGCGATAGCAGGTGGGGAGCATAGAGACAATGATGATGGAGTGTTTTATGGAGCTAGTCTAAGTACCACTTTAGGAGTGTTGAGGCCTATCCCACATGTATGTACTAGTTGCCATCAAGTATGTTATGGACCTGATCAAGCCACACCTAGTTCGGGTGGACGTGGAGATTCTGGTGGTTCATTTGGTCACCTCAGTTCATTTGTAGAGTTTCTTACATTAGGCCATCACCCCAAGGACACTGCGACACAGGTATAAATATGCATCTACATGCTCATTTTATAAGAATTTTGATGAATGTATATATCAAAGAAAATTTTGCAATACATTTTAACAATCAAATTGTTTGGTGTACAAATGACAGTAACGATGGGGAAATCATCCATTCCATGAGTACATACATCGACACTAGTCCTACTCGGCAAACCTTATGGGGTATTTTGATTTCAAATTTTTAAATTATATATGAAATAATTTTTAACTTGAGTTTTAAATTTATAATTGAATCACATATATGTTTGAAATATTTATGTTGGTTTAGGCGAGTCAATTGGCTTCCACGTCGATTCCACCTGAGGGGTTGTCGAGCACTCCTCCACTATTGGGCATCATAGATTAGGGGCAAGTACATTTATATTGTAAATTGTTTAACTTACATTAGTATAGTTACAATTATGAATTTTGAATTCACTATATATAAAATGTGTATGTACACTTGTAAATATTATAAGCGTTAAATGTCTACATGTATGTCTAGGTTGATACCACAATGAGAATGGGCATCGAACAAACATTAGATGTTGTGGCTACTCGTGAGGTCTCTGATTTTCAGGTTTAAACAATTTTCTACATAAAATTTACAAACTTGAATATATATATATATATGTATATATATTAACCTAGTTCAAGTATAAATGCTTTAATTTTGATCTTGTAGGACTTTGTTAGTGTGACTTTCAGCCCTGACCTAGACATAGTTACATCTCTAGGAGGACATGCAGAGCAGGCTCCAGATCAAATGGTAATTTAATTTTTTAATTATATTTAAATTCAATTATAAATTATATATTGTGAATATAACTTTAATTTTAAATTTCAAATTGAATATATATATATATATATATATTATATATAATATGAGCTAATACACATTTTAAATTATTTTTCTTTTATAGCATGAGACACATCTTGTAGTTGAGCATGTATAAACAGGTCCTAGAGAAGAGGGTGCATAACCTCAAAATATGGTACAATTAAAATATGATAAATTATAAATTAATTTCAATTTAATCATTTTTTATTGTAGACTTGTGCATCTAATTTCAACTTCCTTTGTCTTGTTTATGTAGATTAATTCAGAGAATTTAGAGGTTGCTTCAGGTGCACCAGAGCATCTAGACCCAGATGTGATGGTAATTTAATTTTATGATGAATTATAAATTAAATTTTCATTAATTAATTTTTCATTTTCTTACATCTAATTTCATCTTTCTCTTGTATAGAGTGTTTCAGGTCATCCACATAGTCCGCATGGCGTGAAGAAGTCTCTTGATTATAGAGACAATACATGACCTAGAAACATGATTTTGTGGGTTATATTTGTTTATTTCATGGACTATATTTTTGGTTTTTCATGCACTCTGTTGGACTTTATATTTCATGGTTTAAGTACTTAGTTGGACTTTAGTTCATGGGTTTTACTCTGATGGACTTTATTTCATGCACTTAATACATTGGTTTCATGCACTTAATATATTTACATAAATTATGGACTTTATTATTGTTTGAAATTTTAATTTACACATATACATTTATGCATTTTATGTTCATAGTCAATACATTAATATAGGAAATTAATGTGAAATTAAATATAAATATAAAATTAAAGTTGAAATTAATAGGAAATTTTAATATTTATACTTTACAAATTTAGTGATCTCATACATGATATACATGATATGTACATTCAATAATTAGTGATAATTAGTCAATGAACTTATTCAATTCATGTCAATCAATAATTAGTCAATAAATCATAATTTACAAACAAAAGCAATCTATTTATATACTAGAAAGGATAAAATTTTAAGAAATAAACAATACCATAAAAGATTAGAGAACAAAAGCATTAATAAATTATATAAATAATAACATCCAACACTAATTTATAAGGTGCCAAAACAAATAATGGCATCCAATACCATTTTATAAGCTATCAACACAAATAATGACATCCAATACTAATTCATAAGTTGTCAAAACAAATAATGGCATCCAATACTAATTTATAAACTGTTAAAACAAATAATGGCATCCAATACTAATTTATAAGTTGTCAAAACAAATAATGGCATTGAAAACAAATAAGGGGACGTCTTAAGGGGTCATAATACAACGTCTTAAGGGGATGTCTTAAAGGGTCATAATACAACATCTTAAGGGGATGTCTTAAGGGGTCATATTACCTCTTAAGGGGATGTCTTAAGGGGTCATAATACAATATCTTAAGGGGATGTCTTAAGGGGTCACAATACAACGTCTTAAGGATATAATTGATTTAACAATAATGTATGCATGATATTTAGTGATTTGAAGATAGTGATTTAACAATAATGTATGCATGATATTTAGTGATTTGAAGACATAGTAGGACATATATGTACATATATGTCATCTCAAAACAATGTTTACAAAATTTGGATATGCCATCTCAAGAACATCTCAAACTCATGCCCAGAATGTAGTAGGTCTTCACACCACCCGATATAAAAAAGGTACAAGCAATATCAATGAAATCATCAAAACATACATATTTTAATATATATAAAACTATCTATATGTACACAACTCAAGTACCTACATTTAAAAGTATTCCACACGTGTGTAGGTTGAATCCAAGCATCCTCTCCTTTTTGTTTCAAAGTATGAGATCAATGCAATGATGGCTTAAGGATACAAAAAAGGATAATAAATCAATTTTAACTATTAATGTACAAGAAATATCAATATTTAATCGAAACATGTATTTAAATATATTTTAACTAATAATTACCTACTTTTACCAAGTATTCCATGTTGTCTAGGTTGAATTTGCATGGACTCGATCCTTTTTGTGATTATAGCTTAAGGATCTATAAAAGGAAAATTTAAAACTAAAACTATATTTACCTATATTTAATCTATTTAAAAGGAAAATATATCGAAACATGTATTTAATCTATTTAAAAGGACAATATAGAACTAAAACTATATTTACCTGTATTTACTTATTCCATTGTACCATCTACATCCTCTCTTTTTTGCAATGCATCTTTGATTGTCTCATGCTCTTCCATAGAAATTGTCCATAACACTTTATTTGCAGGTCTTCCACGATATAGATCTAGTTTTATATTTGTTGCCACCACCAAATGTGAATAATGTATAATTTTTCTATGCGGTTCATAATCTTCAAATGCAGGTAGACCATTCTTCCTTGCTAGGTATTTTCGTAGCCAAGTGCCAACAACCACAACCGATCCTATTGGAAAATATGAAAACCATCATCAAATAAGTTCTCAAAATTTTCTTAATGGGATCAAAGAATTGTTCTAAAAAATTGCTTAAGTGGATCAAAAACTTGTTATCAAAATTTTCTTAAGGGGATGTCTTAAGGGGATCACCGTACCTGTTGGATAATGATAGCCATCATCATCTTCTCGAGGTAATATTAACTTATGTTTAGTCTCCACACAATGAGCCAACCAATATTCTATTTGCTCTTCATTTCCCTCAGGTGCAACAACAACATACACATGTCCTGCAAACAAAAAATGATTTAATAACTTGCATATATCCATATAAATAATTTAGTATTACAAAATAACTTAATAAAGTGAAATAAAATGAAATAAATTGAATTAAATTACCTTCTTGTACAAGGTCTAAAACACAGTCATAGTCTTCAGATGCAAACACTTGATCATTTTCTTCAATAGTTCTTTCATATTGATTATGTGCTTGTGTAGGTGTCAACAATCTTTGCTTCCACTGTTCAACCCATTATGTATTTTCACATGCTTTCCAATCTCCTGAGATACAAAACTGGAAAAAAAATGCAAGCTCCCTTGTCCAGATAGTCCATGTGCTTGTTGTCGAACTCCTAAATGAATGCCATTTAGTAGATCCACTGATTGTCTCATAGTCAACTCTAGGTACAATGTTCTCTTCTTCAACCAACCAAAAGAATCAATGAACTATAGAGTAATCACTTGAACCAGGTGTAGATAATCTTGTATTACACCAATCCACAATCCCACGTGCATCTTTAAATTTTACTGCATCTTCAAATTTTAGTTGTTCTCTAGCAAGAATTCTTTTGACACACACACCATCTCCATCATGTTCTCCTTTACCATGCCTAGCTTCAAAAAAAATCCATATATGCTGGACATTAAGTTCCTTGTTAACCCTACTTAACCAGTAGAACATTTGAGAATTCTTGAACTGCCACGTACAATTATCTGACCATATGAGGTGTTCTTTCATATGGATTCCTCTTTCTCTTAAATTCCTGTAAAATATATTGAAACAATATTGAACAAACTCTGACAAGTGTAATCGATTGTCACTCAAATAAAAATGATACTCCCTCAAAACTTTTATATCATCATCAGTGCTATCATCTGCATGTCTATAAACAATATGGAAAAACATAGCTACTTGCACTGAATTATAATAGTGTGATTGAATTTCCTCTTGCGGAGCTAGAGTATAATTTTTTGCAAAATCAACCACTGAAAATATAGTACCAATTGGAAATGTGTTTCTACATGTGTGAAATTGGCCATCAAGCCATCGAGCATTATGAGATTTGAGAGTGCATGACATATTTTTTTACAATCTTATTCTTAAATTCACTCATGAATGCATGCACACTAACTTTTTCTGTAACTAAATCACAATGCTTTCCTATTTTTTCATCTTTTAAAGAATAGTGAACATTCTTAAATATTTTAACATCTACTAATTGTTGTCCAAAATCATTATCAACACTTTCATGCATACAAATTCTTAAGAATGAAAGATTTCCACAGTCAATGCATTGTCCAGAAATACAAGAACTTAAATAAAACAATTTACCATTAGATCTTTCACAAAACAAACCTGAAATAAACTCCCTTATTGCTTCAGGTGGCATATTAATACCACATTCGTGTATAATCATGTTAGTATGCAAGGTACAACATATATATCGAAAAAAATCATAAAAATAATGAAATTGAACATGCGTTTTACAACAACAAGATATTTGTTGCTTATTAATTTTTACATACCACGGTTTACATTTTTCAAAAGACCTTTGACTTATTTTAATATTACTAAGTAACACTAAATCACCACAAAATTTTCTATAAAATCCAATTTGTGTTGTATCTAATAGGTGTTTTGGGTGAGGATCGTGAACTTTGGACCCCACCCTTAATTTTAAAACATCTCTAGCATTAGATGAAACGCTAGTATTATCATGCCAATATTTTTTGATCAAAGATTTAATTTCAACATTCAATTTCATATCAGACCTCGAGAGTTGACCACTGAAACTCCAACATTGGTTGATAGGATCATTTTCTATACTTTCTCTTCTTTTTTCCGCTCTTAGCAATGTTTTAGGATGCATTTTTAAAACTTCACTAATATTCCTTAACATTCTTTTATTCAAAGTTGTTTTATTAACTTTAACAGTTGTTATAGCTCTTCTTACTACATTTTTATCTTTAGATCGACTATTTTTCCCAATAGATTGAATGGCATTGGCAACAATAGACATAACATGTTTTAATGATTGATCTTTTCTTTTTGGTTTAACAAAAAAGCCTAACCTTTTCATTATTTTCCTCATTTTTTGCATTCTCATCAATTGCATCATTAGTTGACATTGAATTGCAATTTTTTTAGGATAAAAGAATTTGTTGTATATTTTATTCGCATGTGTTCTTATTTGCCTCCAAGAAATTTGACCAGGAAGATTATCGAAAACACCACTTTCAATTTTAAAAAAAGCATTTTCATTAAATTCAACATCACATTCTAGATTTTCATCTTCATTGTCAACTTCAAAACAATTTACATTTTCATCTTCATTTTCATTAACAAAACGGTTTTCATTTTCATTTACATCAACAAAACGGTTTTTGTTTTCATTTTCAACAAAAGGATAATTCTCATTTTCATTTTCAACAAAAGGATCATTCTCATTTTCATTTTAAACAAATTCTATAAAAGTTTCATCTCTCTAAATATTATCAATGTCAACATCATTAAGTCCAACATCTTGTAAAACTTCTACATACAAATTTACCATTTCACTAACATATGGATTTAAAGACGTACCTAGATTTGTGCATATTGAAACATTCTCCATAGCATTGAAAGAGGGATTTGAAGACATAGTAGGACTTGCTTGTATAATCATATTCTTCTCCAAATTGACTTCTTGCAAATTAGCTTCATCTACAACCATGGTCTCCTCAATGTTTTCATCTTCAATAGTTGTGGAATTGGATGCTCCCCCATCATTCATTGATTTAATTCTCATTCTTATTTCTCTTTGTCTTTGTCTCTCCTCTTTTTTTGCTTCAATTTCTTCAGGAGTCAATGTCTTCCTCCTCTTATTATGAGCTTTATCTCCCATGATTATAAAATTCTCAAGCACAAATGAATGTCAATAGTGAAATTCTTCAAAAAATTCAATCCAAATTGGAAGTTGAAGACCTATAAAGACAAAATTATTCCTCTTGTGTTCCTCAAAACAAGTAGAAAACTAGCACAATTCCACTTTAAAAACTATTTTCTTCATGCCTCATTTGAAAAAATCAATCCATCTTGCAAGTTGAAGATCTTTTGTTCCTCCAAAAAAGTACAAAACTAACACAATTCCAATTCAAAAACGGTTTACATGATGCCTCCTTTGAAAAAATTAATCAAAAATGCAAGTCACCACCTATAAAGACAATACTTGATGAAAAATAGCCCAATTTTACTGCTCTCGGCTGTACATGTGAAGTTGCAGACTTCATGGTAAATTTTGACAGTAAATTTAAATAAAACGGTTAAAAACAAATGGGATCCCATTTATAGAAGAAGATCCCATTTTTTAACAAATGAGATCCCGTTTTGTAATCGGGATCCCATTCCCAATTTTAAATGTGGGGACCATTGAAAAAGGAACAGGATCCCATTTTATAAACGGGATCTCGTTTCCTTGTCAACGGTCAAAACATTTAATATTGGGAACGAGATCCCGCTTTACAAAACAGGATCCCGTTTTGTAAACGGGATCTCATTTCCTAAAATTTGAAATTGGATTTGTGGTCGGGTTTCTGCCTTGTATTTTGGTTTGGGAAAAGCATTGGGAATCCGAACCTAGGCCTTCAACCTGGTTTGACTTGCAAGTTGAAGGTCCTAGCAATGTCAGAGAAAAATACCGTGTTTGGACATATGGCTGATGACTTTTTTTGCAGAATTTTTTGATGAAATTAAAACCCATTTTAAATGAGACAATGCAGATTCCAAATATGTAATTTATTTTACAATCAGATTTTTTTTCTATTTTTCAATTAATCTTTGATGAAACTGGTCCATAAACTTTGAATATCAGGGTTTTTTACTATTTAGTAACTTCTGATCAACATAACATTTTGACGAACGGATTGCATGAGAACAAACTTCAGACAATTCTTTTCAATTTAAAAAAAAATAAAAAATGATAAGTTTAGGTCATCTTATGCATGTCGTACATGATGATTTTTCAAAACGACAAATATGCCTAATAAAAAATTAACAAAAAAAAAAATATTCAATAAAAAATTACAAAAAAATATTGAGAACAAGCTTCAATGAGTCACAAATCTTTTCCCAAAAGTATTTAGAAAAATACGATAATTTAGCTCAAAATATGGATGTCGTACACATGCATGGTATGGTAAAAAAAAGTGACTTTTAAACAGTGATTTTTAGAAATGCCTATTGAAACTCAATTTGTACAATCTGGGTATTGAAATAAATTACATATTTAGAAACTAGACTCCGAGTACTACATTTTATGATTAGTGACTTTTTTGAAGATTACATCTCTAAGTGCTTCAAATTTTAAGGTCAAATGTGTCATATTTTGAAAATAAGGGAAAACACTTCCACTTTTTGGCCAAAAAGTGGACTCAACTTCTTGCCAGCACCCTTAATCTTGAGATATTAGACTTTGGCTGGTGGGCCCACACTAAGTTAATAATCATACTTGAATATTCATAGGCATGTGAGTGTGTTTGACATTCCTTCATTATGAATAATTTTGTAACTCCCTTTAATCTAAAATCATTTGCATGTTGCTTGAGTGTGAGTGTTTTTAATTGTTATCAAGGTGAAACCTCCTAATCCACCTCATCTCAATTCACCTTATTCATCAATTTAATAAATCAATCCATTGAAATTCAAATACAACATCACCCTTTATGCTAATCAAATCCCATCCCTTCAATCATATTCTTCTAAAACAATCCCACTTAATGTAATTTCTAATCAATATTCTCCCCTTCATATCATCTTCCTCAATAAATATTCCCCTTCATCTTTAACTTATCCCAACATCCCTCATTCCAAATATCCACCAATCATTATTTAGTGAAATGTGGAGAAAAATGAAGGAGAAGAATGTTTCCAATCCACCTATTCTCCACAAGGGATATTTCATTCAAAAGATGAGATCCAAGAATCTTGAAACATCTATCAATACAAGAGGTGAATTGAACCAAGACTAAGGGATCTTGCACTCTTTCCTTTATACAAGGGCATGGTGGTGACCTAGATATCAATTTGAGGAGAAAGAACTAGGGTAATGAACAAACCCTAATCCTAGGTCTAACACACAAATGCATAAATTGAACACAAAAAAGAAGGAAACTGCAATTTTTCTGAAGGAACAAGAAGGTAAGGAAGTTGTGCACCTGGTGAAATCTAACTTTTGTGTGCTACTAGCAGGGACTCATTCACCACCAGAGGTGAATGGGTCCTACTAGGATTTTTTTGGAACTTTGAACTAGAAACAAAAGCTTAAAATATTTGGAATTTGATGCTTGTCAGCCCTCAATAGGGACTCATTTACCCTCAGAGGCGAATGGGTCCTGCTAAGGTTTTTTGGAAATCTCTGAATCTGGGTTGCAACTTCCAGGTCTACTCTTCTCCCTTGCACTTTGAATTTCCTATTTTTGAATCGAGATCTGCCTAAAACCTCCAAAAAAAATTTGGTATCTTGTTGGTGGATAGGGTTTTGCCTTAGTCAAACCCCTTGTTGGTAATTAAACCTTTGATGATGAATAAAAAGTTGAAACATGTAATAGTGTGTGCAATCTTAATCTTAAGTTTTTCTAAGACTAAGATCCAAGAGAATGCAAGGGAAATTTTTACCCCATTATGTTAGGATAAAACCCTTGAATGCAATATAAACAATTTAAATGACTCACTAAAGAAGATGTCTAATCCCTCCAATGAATCAAACATCTGAAAATACCTCTTGTAGGTTACAAATAGGATGATTATAGAAGATGGAATCACTTTAAAAACAAGTTCTTAGGCTTGGTTGTATGACTTGTGCATCTCCCAACACCTAGAATCCTTCATGATTCTTCATAGGAATCTATCATTAACCTTCAACAATGCTTGATCTTGGATACAAAATGAGCTTGAAGACCTTGAAATATTGCTCCAAACTTCACTTTTGCTTGAGTACTGTGTCTTGATTTTTTGTAATCTTGATCTAGTTCTCTCCCTTATATTTTCATAGGATTGCTAGATGATATTATGTCAAAATAAACCTTGTATTTATACTAAATTAGAGATTTAACCTCGAAATTAAAATAATTTAGGCCGACCTTAGATTTGGAAATGAAATTAATTAAAATACCGCCAAGATAAAATTCAAAAAGAGGGTGCTTGTTAATGGAGGACCCATTCGCCACCCTAGGCGAATGGGTCCTAGCTCACTTTCCAAGACCAAGCTCTAGGAGGTGAAAAGAGGATAAAAAAACTACTTAGAATATGCCAAGATAGTGGGGTCTTGTTAAGGGAGGACCCATTCACCCTTAGTGGTGAATGGGTTCTGGCACACTATTTGGGACCTAAAATTTGCCACATTCAAGGTTATGTCATTTAATATCTGGGCATTGGGGTAGATCTTTGAGAGGTGCAATTGAATTTGAATTAAATGGGAAATTAAGTATAATTAACCACCATCAATAATACCACCCTATATAGATGTTAAAGTGTGTTTAAACACTTTACAACACCATAAATAGGGCCCAATTTAAGTACAAGAGGGGTCCATTAGGATTAATTAGATGAATAGATCTGAGAAAACTATGAAAATGTCTTAGAAAACTTTACAACACTCTTGTAAAAGGTGAAATCTAAATATATTTTAATTAAATAAGAACCCTAGAGAGGTGTGAATGTGTACAACACCTTACAACACCACTCCAAAGCATAATTAAGTTAATTATGTGTTAATTAGTTCAAATAAAGTGTGAAAAAAGATTACTTTTTTTGACACTACATTTAGCCCCCACTTCAGCTGCCATATGATACTATGTGAATATACAAGCTAAAGGAAGTAACTGCTAGGAAAAAGGATACTCATATGGATTCATTAGGGAGAATCAAGCCCCCACTATAGCTACCTACAAAACCACAATGTTAGGAACCACATCCTGTAGCACATATTCATGTTGCTTAAAAATCCTCTTATCAAACTTCTACGAAGAACTGAATTCGAGGGTAGATGTATGCCCCTTGATTCCACTTGCTTTATGGAGGTGGAATTAGGGTGAGCATGAAACCACATCGAATCACACAAGTCGCATCATAGGGTATTTCCAAGTACCATACCACATAATGATAGATAGGTGATGAAAATAGTGGAATTACTAATCCA
Source organism: Sequoiadendron giganteum (assembly GCA_007115665.2). NCBI lineage: Eukaryota > Viridiplantae > Streptophyta > Pinopsida > Cupressales > Cupressaceae > Sequoiadendron > Sequoiadendron giganteum. Next base: position 76,860,822 of record CM021100.1, read on the forward strand.
ATGCAATGAACAACATCAAAAATAGAGTCCTCTAACCCCCACTATGTTGATTTTAATGAAGTTTCCCTTTCAAATGAATAAGCTTTATATATTAGGGTTTTACTATATACTATTGAAAATGACTCTTTTGACTATTCATTTGACTTTTACCTTGTTGCAAATTTTACGTTGGTGCAAAGTGAAGATGCCAAGCCATAGGTTGTACAAGCCTATGAGATTGGACCTCGTTTGTGACGATGCACAACGAGGCATCCTTTGGTGTATGGTGAGTGAATTTTGTTTTGCGTTTTCTTCATTTTTGTACTTGTACTATACTTTTTCCTATAATCTGAGTAATTTTATGACCTTAGAATAGATTGTCGCAAAGCATCCCACTTTGGCACAAAGCATCCCACTTTGGTGCAAAGTGTCCCAGAATAGATGTAGTGTTCTACCTAGCCTTCATCTAAAAATGGTCTAGGTGTCCATTTTATTTGAGAAGAATCTTAGAATAGCTCTAGTGATGTTGATTGATTATTTTAGGACTTATTTTATGTAGTTTATTGTCTTTTAGGTGCCTCCTTGAGAGAGACAACATCTCGAGGAGAAGCAGTTTCACTTCCTTCAAGATTTAGTGACTCGACTGTTGGAGGAAGACATTTAGTTGTTACAAGAGGTTGTTCTATTTTGGGTATACCTTATGCCACCTATGAGGTACCGTGATGGCATGATATTGGCCTTACAAAAAGATGGGATGTAGGTACTTGTACTTTTCATCTTTCCATAAGAGAGATGACTATCACACTAGAGGACATTCACCACATCTTACACATCCCCATTTGTGGTGAGCATGTGTAGCTAGTTACTGATAAATCCTTTTCTTAGATGAGAGATGATATCTATTATTATGGAGAGCGGCCTATGCGAAGCTCGAGCATCAAGCCATGTTTGGAGCTTAAATGGCTCCTAAACATGCGATCACCACTCTTGCGATAGATCATGATTATTATCGTGACCCTTACATTGGTTCCAGATGGTCGAGGGGCACACTTATACGGTGGCTTGGTGCAAACTATCAGAGGGAACGAGTAGCAATGAACCATTTATGCATGGGGTCGTAACATGCTCACTCATTTATACTATGATCTTAGTCACTTTTCCTTTTGAGAGCTCTGAAGCATCGTACATTGTACTCTGCTACAGATATGTACTAGGCCCACTAGATTTCCTCTTACAGTGGCTGCAGGTGAGCTGAGAGTCTTAAAATACCCCCTTAGACATCCTTAACAGGAGGGAGATTTATTATACTGGAGGATTACTTTTGATCTACTAGAGACCCTATTAGTGGATACCGCTATGGGAAAATTACCGACATGAGTTGCATAGACTACAAATGTATTGATTTTTGTTGGGTTGACATGATTATGTGGTCGGGACATTTTATTATGATAAGGTGATGAGACAGTTTGGGAATACCTAGGTGGATCCATGTTCTATGATCAACATCCAATGCAGTAGGTCCTGGGGATGGCCACCATCTTAGGAGGGATGACGTATACTTTAGTGATTTAGATGATGAGGACCTTGACCTTCCTCTAGACTCTAAGGTCGATGACACAGGTAGCACTCGGGCTTACGAGGAGTGGTGGACTACAAGGAGGCCAACACTTTTTTTCCATTTACATCACCCTATGGGATTTGTTGGACCTACTCTAGGTCATGGAGGGGACATAGATGATGATCACATAGATGCAACCATAGATGATGATGCTGCCACACCCGATGTATTTGCATATGTAGATGAGGAGGATTGGTATGAGGAATATAAGGATGAGGAGACTGATGAGGATGATGATGATGATGATGCCCAACCCATGAGTGAGGACACTGCTGAGATAGAGGAGGATCCAAAAACTTCTGATAGTGCGGCAATACCCCTTATTATATTAGCCAAACCATGTATGTTTCTGTTAGGTCAGAGTTCCATATGCATGAGCATGTGGATGTTAGTGGTAGCAGACCACCCGCATCATTGACATAGGGAGGGATCACTATCACACATGCATACCCTGATTGGAAGATCAATGATCCAAGTGATATTTGGATGATTTATGTTATTTTGTTGTGTATATATCTTGTATGCACTTGTTATATATATGATTATGATGGTTATTGATATGCTTTATAATTTCCATTTTGAGGATCTACACGAGTGTGGAACGACCTTTATTAGTGAGCAACCACAACACTAGTGCCTCTGCTACATCCTGAGGATGATGTCCTTCAAGAGTACGTGCCCCCAAGTAGTGCGACGAGCTCCATGCACAAATTATAGCGGTTTTAGCTTCTCTAGGTACTATCGATAGTAGGGTGGAGAGTGACCTATGGGTAGAGATCTTAAGGCTGCAGAAGGAGGTCACAAGGATACAAGAAGACAAGGAACACATTGATTGAGAGCGTTTTGAGGCTCTCATGTGGGAGGCTAGGGCACCAAGGATGCTAGATATTCTACAAAGAGATTCAGTCAGATCATGATCTCACACTACTATCTCACGATGACTACGGAGGCCACTGGCCCCAAAGGGGTCTAGAAATCATAGACCTTACTATAATTGTACTTACTAATGCATATGTACCCAAAAATCTTGATGATTATATATATAATTACATGAGCATTTGGTTTGTGTTTAATTAAATGTCAATGTGATTTATTAAATACCCTTTGCAAAAATATTTAATAAATATCTCCATGATTTAATATTTAATGTGATCTAATTAAACCATTCATAGTTTAAGTTAGATACTACATTTTGATTAGAATATGCTAAGTTAACTTAAATTCACTTATGATTTAATGATATTAAATTTATGTAAATATTTAAATTAACATAACACATTGAGTTTTGAATAGTATGACGACTAAATTAATTAAACAAAATATTTGATTAATTACCCCAAAATCTAAGACACACACATGTTACTATGTATCAAAGAAGAAAGTAATGTGAGCCAAAATAGAACCTATCTATTTCATCTAACAAAATTACTTAAACATACCATTCAAAAACAAATTTGCTAAATGTAATACCGACGCAGATGCATGGCATTTATAGGATCTTTTAGAGATGTACCATCCATTTTAGTTAATGTGTAAGCTTCAGATCCATACTTTTCTTTAATGATGTAATGGTCTAACCAGTTAGGGCTAAACTTTCCTTTTTCATTCAGGAGAGCATTGACATTTAACTGGTTTTCATATAATACCAGATTGCCTAGATTAAATTCACGGGGGATGACATTATCATTGTAACCACGTTGCATTATTTTAGAGTAAGCTTGTAAGTGTTCGAGAGAATTAATACACTGTTCAGCGAGAATTTCAAGCTGATGCAAACTTTGTTCTTTGTAAGTATTGTCATTGATGAGCCCTTTAAGATAAATTCTTAACAAAGGACTTTCTAACTCTAAAGGCATTATATTTTCAACACCATAGACCAGGTTATACAAAGTATTTCTAGTGGATGTTTTTATGCTCATACAATAAGCCCATAACATGTAGGTTAGTTGTGTATGCCAATATTTGTTGTGTTTTCTTATTGTCTTTCAAAGAATTTATTTAATAGTATTATTAGTTTCTTTTTCTTGTCCATTTGATTATGCATAGTATGGTGTTGAAAAATGATGTTGAATATATTGAATGTTTCTAAGAATTTTTTCACGTCATTGTTGATGAATGGAATTATGTTATTTGAGACCAATATGGAAGGGAGACCAAAGTGAGCAATGATGTATTCCAATATGAAATGAAATATTACATTAGCAGTTGTGGAATGAAGAGGGATAGCTTCTACCCACTTCATGAAGTAATCGATTGCAGTAATGATAAAGGTGTGTATTGTAGAAAGATGCGGTGATATTTTCTGAATAAGGTCGAAGCCCCAAATTGAAAATGGCCAAATATAAATTTGAGTGTGAAGTTTGAAGGAAGGGGCATGGATCAAATTGTTATGTTCCAAACATTTATGACACTTCTTCACGTACTCAAAGAAATCTTGTTCCATGTGTCTCCAATAATAGCCTATGCAAATTAATGTTTGAACTAGGGATCTTCCTTTGAAATGACCCCCACAAGCACCTACATGCCCTTGTTCAAGTGATTTGAGGATTTTAGATTTCATAATACATTGGAGTAAAATGCCATTAAATGATCTTCTATAGAGAATGTTAGCTAAGATTATATATTTAGATATGAGCTTTCATATACGGGCTCGAGTGTTCTTAGTTGTAGGTTTAGGAAAGGTACCATCTTTCAAGTATTTGAATATAGGTGTAAACCATTCACTAGAACCATCATTATCAATTGACAACACATCTATGTTCTCATCATCTATCGATGGTTTTGGTATCATTTGGACTTTAAATGTGAAGTCAATGAGAGGATTGTCAGGAGATATAAGAGAAGCAACACTTTCCATTACATTTGCATGCCTATTATCCATTTGCGGGATGTTGTCTATCATGTAGTTTTCAAACTTGTTTAATAATACCATTTTAAGATCTCTATATCGAACAATTTTATCATGCTTTGCTTGATACACACCATTTATTTATTTAATGATTAAGAGAGAATCCCCAAATATAGAAATGTGTTTGAATTTTAATGCTAATGTAGCACGTATGCCAACTATTAGGGCTTTGTATTCTATAGAGTTATTGGTACACAATAAGTTTAGATAGAAAGATAAGGGAATAGGCTTTCTTGAAGGATGAATTAAGATAACTACTGCCCCTGAGCCTATTCTACACTCAAAACTATTGAAGTATAATTTCCATGTTTCTTTTTCTTTTTGTATAGTCAACACATTTTCATGGGAATGATTCTATGTTGGGAAATGATAGAGGAGAAGGAGTGTTAGCTAATTGGTTGGTTAATCCTTGTCCTTTAATTACTTTTTGTGAAAAAAATTTAAGGTCAAACTGTGTTAACAACATAACCCACTTACCTAAGCATCTTGACAAATTTGTTTTAGTAAAGATATGCTTTAAAGGATCAAACTTTGTCATAACATGGATTTTAGCGTTTAATAAATAATGTCTCAATTTACTATTAGAAAACACAAGATCCAAACATTATTTCTCTATGGTTGTGTATCATGTTTCATAGTCAATCAAAGTTCGGCTAATGTAATAAATAGTATGTTCCTTACCATTATCATCTTGTTGAGCATTGCAATAATGCTCCTAGAGCATGAGCTGATGCTATTGTATAGAGGATAAATGGATTGTGTTGCATAATGGGTTGTAAGATAGGTGGAGTAACAAGATAATCTTTCAAATTCTCACACACTTTTTTGCAATCCTCATTCTAGGCAAACTTAAAATCTTTCTTAAGGAGTTGTGTGAATGGTAATGTTCGATTAGCCAAGGAAGCTATGAAATGGTATATAGCTTGAATATTCTCTTGTAATGTACATAATTGAGATATGTTTCTAGGAGGTGGAATGCTAACTATAGCATCAATTTTCTTTGTTTCCACCTTAATGCCTCTGTGAGATAAGATAAAACCTAAAAAATTTCCACTATCTATACCAAAGACACATTTCTTTGGGTTCAATCTCATGTTATACTTTTGCATTCTCTCAAATATTTTATGAAGAATATTTACATGGTCTTGTCGAGTTAAGGATTTGGCTAGAAGGCCATCAACATATTCTTCCAAAATCTTGTGTATGTAGTCATTAAGTATCAATGCCATTTCTCGTTGATATGTTGCACCTATGTTTTTCAATCCAAAAGGCATGACTACCCAACAAAAATTTCCCCAAATTGTGGTGAATGTTGTCTTGTATTGGTCTTGAGGGTTTATACAGATTTGATTATATCTAGAAAATCTATCCATGAATAACAACAAAGTATGTCCTGCATTTGAGTCCACTATCATATCCATATTAGGAAGGGGAAAGTTATCTTTTAAGGGTGCTTTATTCAAGTCTCTAAAGTCTATACACATCCTAATATGATTTTCAGGTTTCATGACTGCGACAATATTCAAGATCCATGGAGAATAATCATTAGGTTGAATGAATCCAATGTCAAGAAGTTTCTCAATTTCAACTTTGACCAACATGGCTATTTTAGGATTTATTTTTCATATTTTTTTATCGCACTGGTTTAGCATCTTCTGTGAGGACTATGTTATGGGTTACAATCTTAGCATCAATTCTTGGCATATCTGAGTAAGTCCAAGCAAAGAGTTCAGGAAAGTCATGAAGTAAGGTTGCATGATTTTGTTGTTCATCTTCATCAAGACACTTCCTTACTTGAATTATTTTCTCCTCATGGTTGATATCCATTGGTATGTTAATTTTATCTCCCAAAGGAAGTGATTTTGGTTTTGATTTCTCGGGATCATATTCCTCCTTATCTTTGATGTCTTCATCATTTCCATTATCTTCATCAACTTCTTGAGTGCTAACCAATGCACATGTGACCCATTTCCTTGTGGGAGTGAATGGTTTATCATATAATTCTAGCATTTCTTTTAAAGTTTCATCATCCTCAAATTATTCCAAAGGTACATCAGAATCCATATTGATTAATTCAAGATGCTTCAAGGTGAGAGTTGGTTTGCTAGAGTTACATATGATAGTGTTGATGTTGAGTGAAGGGAGATTTTATCCTTGTGTTATCTTAGAAGGGAAATATCCCAAACCAATTTTTATTTCTTGTGTGTTAAGATCGATAGGGATACAAATTCCTTTCTCTTTCTTCCCACTTCCTTTTCCATTATACCCAAGTTTTTTTGCAAGTGTATAACCTCTCCCATAAATTCTTTCCATTTCTTTTGGGTTTGGTGGTTGTTGATAATCTATCTCATCAAAATTCGTTGTGTAGCTTGTGTCTTCATCTGAAGTAGATGAGGTAGATGGTTGTGATATGTCTTATGAATTTTTCATTGACATTACCATTGGTTTCTTTTTATTTTCATTGTCTTTTGTTGTTATATTGTATTCTCCCATGAATGTCAATGTGAAATCCAAAGATCCCCAATCATCTTCCAATAACTTAGTGAGTTCATCAATCTCTATTTCTTGTTCTTTTTCATCTTCTGATACAGTTTGCTGTGTATAGGATTCCAATGGTTCCAAAGGATTTCATCCATCTCTTTTGGCCAACAAAGAACTTTTAGGCTCGAGATCAACTTTTAGTGTATAAATATTGTTATTATAGACATACTTCATGATCTGATGTAGAGTGGAAGACACTCCATTCATCTCATGAATCTATGGTCTCCCTAAAAGGATATTATAAGAAAGATCATTGGGCATAACATGGACCAGAGTTTGTAATGTGACTTCCCAAAATTTGATAGGTAATGTGATAACTCTGAGCAATTGTTTTCCTATGTTGTCAAATCCTCAAATAGACAAAGAATCAAGTTTAGTATCATTTTTACCCATCTTAAGTTTTTTAACGAGGCTTTAGGGCTAGACAATTATAAAAAAGAGTTCATTTTATCACAACTTGAAAAATGTTTTCGATTATGTAGAAAGCTTCATACTTCTTCTAAATTTCCAAGAGAGGTAACTCATTATGGTGAAAGACTATGTCTAGATTCATTTTGTTCATCTATTGGATTAGTGTTGCTACATCATTTGAGTTATTGTTAGAAGGAACCACAACTTATTGCAAGGCCTCTTGAACTATGCCATGATAACTATGGGATACTTGCAGTAATTCCCATATAGAAATCTTAGCAGGAGTGTTCTTAACATGTTCAACAAGGTTATATTCCTTTCCATTATTTATCGATAAACAAGGTAAACTAAGAAAAATAGTATTAGGCAACGGTAAGGAAATAGAAGGTTGTTGTTGTTACCTATTATTTCTTGTATTGTAAGTATGCACAATGGTGATATAATTCTTTTTTTGTGAAGCATTACCATCATTAGATGAAGTCTTATCATTTTGTGGTTGAAGGATGAGCATAGGCTTGTTTTTAACTTGTGGTTTTTGTGAAGGAGTCCATAAATTATGAGTTTTGGTGTGATGGTATTAACATATTTATAGTGAAATTTTTCATGAAAAGAATCAATGGATGAACCTTGTGAGATGAATTCCTCAAGGGCTTCATCTAACATGTGAAATTCATCACTACTAAAAGGCTTGGAGGGTGGGTCAATCTTTAAAAGAAAACTTGTTATCATGTTACTTTCTCTACAAGTATCATTTGATGTAATTGTTGTTTTGATTTTGTTTTCTAATGAATTCCAAATGTAATTACACATGTCTACTAATGCAAAAATATTGAAAATGCAAAATTCTAATGCTATTTATAACTGAAAATGCAAGAATTTTTTTTCCCAATGTTGCTAAATCTAACTAAATAAACAAGATATTGCATTCAAGAAAAATCTATTTTAGACTAACACTTTTAGATTTCAGAATAGAGGTAGAAATGTTTATCAGTAACCAAAAACAACCCAAAAAATTTTATGTCAAAAGTTACATAGGTATTCATTCACCCTTAAAGGCGAATGGGTCCTAGTGCAGGTATTTACAAATATTAGAAAGGTACCTAAAACATTAGAACATGCCAAAAAATCTTGTTGATTAGGGTGTCTAGGGACTCATTCACCTATATAAGGTGAATGAGTCCTAGTTTTAGGGTTTTTTGAGTTTGATTTTAGTTTTTCTAAGTTGGCTCTATGTATAATCTATCTTAGATCTACAATAGTGAATGTTGTAACAAATTTTATAGGTATGCAGTTTCTAAATGCAAGTTTTTTTATGATTAAATGATGACTAAAATGTTGGGAAATTTTGTCATCTCAAAAAGAAACATCCAAGATCAGTAGTGCCTTCAGTAGCTTTTATTTTCTTAGATTGCCTCAAAGACACATACTATTATGCCACAAAGCAGAATCAAACATAGTTCATTTCCCACATTGAACCTTAGAGAAAAGTTAATGCTAATTAATCCAGTTCCAACAACACCATTAACAGATTCAACAAACATAACGACCTACCATGAAAGATGAAACATACAAGATTTACATGGGGAAAAAACTTTATAGTAAAAAACCACACACTCCAAAATCCTAGATCACCATTGTATTATTCAACAATAAAAGTACAGTTACAAATACAATTACAAGATGTAAGCCTTTACAAGAGATTTACATATTGCTCCATTCTGGAAAGAAGCTAACAACATAGCCCTATTCTATTTCCCCCTCTTCCTCATTATAGATGTTCAACATTTTATAGCATTCATTCTCAACCAATAGGATGGTTCAGTTCAACTTCCAACGAGAAACTATAGTAAACAGTCAAAAATTTTGCTAATCAGACCATCAAAGAGACTTCATTCACACTCCCTTCGAAATCACCAAGTCACTTCAATGTATGCAAAACCTACCAAGTCAACCAGCCAACCAATTATCGCTTTCCATCTCGACACCAATCGGGTCTCACCAAGACACCCATGAGCAAGAATCAATACATTACCCTATTGAGGAGATTGTATATCATCTCCCTCTAATATCAAGATGTCCCTTCGATATTCGCTTTACCACTCCAAGTGGTCCCCACATCCATCAGCTTCAAAGTTGCTATGTTGCTGAAAATTCAAACTTCAGAACCTCTTGATGAAGGTTACGAAGTTATTAGAACCCGCGACTCGTCAACAACAAAGAGAACCTCAAAGTCGCTAAGTCGGGAGGTTATTAAAATTTAGAACCGCATGAATTAAGTTAGGAAAACTTGGAACCCCATGAATTAAGTAACAAAATATTTCCTACCAAACTTTAAATGTCAAGCTGATAAAGGGAAAATCACAACTACTCCAAGAAGACGATCAAGCCAGTAAATTTGAATCACATTTCTCAGCATTCTCCCACTTGACGAAGAACTTACTAGTTCCTTCCAATACTAGAAGTTATTGCATCATCCATCCATGCAACCAACAAGATCCTCAACCAATGCTTCCATGCTCTAACTAAGACACCTATGTTGAATAGTCTGGATAACTGAGAGGGGGGTGAATCAATTATTATAAAATAATTTTACTAACCTTAATTAATCTAGAGAAAACTCAAATCAATCAAATAGAAATTAAATAGATATGAACATGAAAGCACTTAACAACACCATGCACAAAGAACACTAGAATTTACGTGGAAACCCAAGATGGGAATAACCACAGATAATGCTAATTGTCAATTATAAAACACCAATTAGGGTGACACCGGTTAAGGTGATTTTGACAAGGGCTCACTACCAAAGTGCTCACTATAGGTAAGGCTCACTACCGATGGGCTCACTACCCGACTGTTACAACCAAAGATAAAAAGGCTCACTACCGAAAGAGAAAGGCTCACTCCCTATAGAAAATGACTCATTGCCAAAAGGATGATGAAAGGGAATCCACCACAGAAATAAATGTCACCAATAGTCACATTAGAAGAAACTCACTGTTTTTTGTCTCTGGTATACTTTCGCACAATGTCTAGATTTTTAGATTCACATTCACCACACTTGATTTTATCGAACAAAATCAACTTTTATTTATACCAATCCATGCCTTCATAATATTCCTAAGTCAGCCAAACAAAATTCCATTTCATGCTTCCATAAACTCCTAAGTTGACCAAACAACATTTGAATTAGGTCACTACAAAAACATTCCCATGGTGGAAGGGAATGAAACATGAACCATATAGAACCTCCTCACTCAAATCAACACACTACATATTACTCATGATATCTGGAACCAAGGAATAGGATATACACATTACAATGCAAAAAATGTTCTGAGACACGCTAACCACTTTCTAGATTGGTCCAGACCCATAAGATTATCTCATTATTTTGCAAAGTGAATGTGACCAGGACAAGTGTCACTAAAGATGGATCATCATGACACAAAATCTGGAGCACGCCAATTCGGATCACCAAAGCATCAAAACCAAACCTTAATCAATCAATCAAGATATGTTGACATTAATGACAACCATTACTAACAACAATCAACATCACATTCCAACAATCTCCCCCTTTTTCATTGATGGAAACATTCATCAATGACAAACCAAACAACTCAATAATAGAATCAACATCATCGAGGAACCTCTTTTCTTCTCCCCCTTTGACATCAAAGATAAAGGGAAAAATTCCCCCTAAAAAACTTACTCCGCTCCCCCTATGAGGAATCCACCAAGAATTGATCTAGATAAGAGTGAGCATATAATACCCTGAACCAATGCACACCCTGGTGCAAATTATTGTAGAGCCAAAGGGGGTAGAACCCATAACTTCTACTGGAGATACTCAAAATTATCTTTGCTCAATAGTTTTGTGAAAATATCTACAATATTCTTTTTTGTGGGTACATATTCAAGTCTCACCTCATTCTCCAATACCTTCTCTCTCAAGAAGTGATATCTGATGGATATATGTTTCATTTTGGAGTGTTGTACTAGATTCTTGGAAATGTTTATTGCATTGGTATTGCCACACATAATTGAGATCGGTTCATCGAATAATATGCCAATGTCCTTCAACATTTGTTTCATCCACAGTACCTGAGTGCAACATGAGGATGTTGTAATGTATTCAACTTCAACAGTAGATAAAGATACAAAATCTTGTTTCTTGCTTGACCAAGCAACCAATAGGGAGCTAAGAAAATAAGCTCCACCACTTGTTCTCCACCTATTATCAACACACCCAACCCAATCAATATCAGTATAAGTTGTCAAAGTGAAATATGAGTCCTTTGGATACCATAACCCAATATCTTTTGTACCATTTAAATATCTAAAAATATTTTTTACTACAACAACATGTGATTCCTTTGGTTTTTGCTGAAATCTATCTACTAAAAAAACATCATACATAATTTCTAGTCTAGTAGCAGTCAAATATAACAATCCTCCAATCGTTGACCTATACATACTTGCATCAGCTTTAGGTGAATCATCTTCTTTTGTCAACTTGCATCCACTAGCAATAGGTGTACAAACTGGTATGGTGTTCTATCCAAACTTCTTCAATAATTCTTTGGTATAGTTGGTCTGAGAAATAAAAATTCCTTTGTTGTTATGATTTACTTGTAATCCAAGGAAGAAATTCAACTTGTTTGTGTAATTAATTATTTAATTATACTTTATTAAGTTTACTTAGGTAATAATTAGTTTACTTAATTAATAAGTAAGTTTTATTTAGTTGAGCTACTTTTAGGTCAACATTAGGTTTTACCTTTAGGGTTTTGCATAATTTGCTTTTACAAAATAATTCATCTTTTGTAATTTCTTAATTCCAAAATATAATTCATTTGCACATCTTCATGCAAATTGCTCTTGTTTTTTCTATTCTTCTCTTGTGGAAGGTATTTTCTGGTTTGCATGTCTGATCTTGGTTTCTAACATGGTATTAGAGCCTTGATTTGTAGCCCCTTCTCAGTTTTTGGAGAAATTCATTGCATAGCACGTTTAGGGTTCCTCGAGGGTTTCATACCTTGAGTTTATTTATGAAGCGTTTTGGATCAGATCGAGCATATCCATTGGATTCAGAGCACTGGAAAAAGTCAGGATTGGCTTTTATTTCATTGATTTTCATCTTTGTTTATTAGATCTATGAGGGTTTGAAGCTACGACAGTTTTTTGCCAGATCATAGGGTTTTTCCATCATTTTTTAAGAAATTTTGACCTTGATATCTCAAACAGTGCATGCTAGTGCAAAAAGGACATCATGGGTGCACTCAGAAGGTCAAAAAACCCCTATTATCATATAAAATATGATAGGGTTAGCTGAAAATTGATTTTTTTGTGCTTTTTGGGGATTTTAAAAAACGTTGCTAGAAAAATCCATACGACTATATGGATCCGTATGGACGCCTCGATTTTCATGCCATATTTTTTTGGTGCCGAAAGCATTTTTGAGCTGTCTTGGTTTTTGTACCATTTTGCCTCAATTTCCATGCTATCTCGATTTCTGTGCTGCCTTGGTTTTCATGCCATGAAGGTATAGCTAAATATTTTATTAATTTTTTAAATCTTTAAATTAATAAAATATTTGGTTTAAAGCCAAAAATGAGCATTTTTAGTAAAATGGTCATATCTTGAGCATACAAAGTCCCTTTTTTGAAAATGAGATACCGTTGGAAAGCTGGTTTCGAGCCCAATCTAGTGATGTAGGTATTTTTTCTAGATTTGGCTCCAGATTTATTTTTCAGACCTTTGAAGTTAGATGAAGTAGTTTTCACTTTAGAGGGCATAACTTTTGCCTCGGTTATTAGTTTTTCGTGATTCAAGTGGCATCAAAAAGCTAATTCAATCCTCTACACATATCTGAGGTCATTTTTTAATCATGGAGGTAGATGTGAACATTGGTTTGTGCATGCACTCTTTCTTGTTTTCATGCATTAGGTTTTCTTTTTCTCTTTGATTTATGCATGTTTTGCATGTTCTTCTTTTACAATCATGGGGTATTGTAATAAATAAACTTATATAAAGTTGCATCAGGGGGGATTCTTGCATAATAATTTGATATGAGTGTAGTTGCATTGCATGTAATTTGATCTCATCTTCATATTGATGACAACTCGCATGAGTTGTATCTAGATTTTGTAGTTTCTTTCGGCCACATCTTGCTCATAGCTTGAAACATTTTGGTTCACATCAGTTCACATCTCAGATTGAGAGCCTATGGTTAATGATCTTGAATCGCATCAGATTCACATCGGGTCACATCTCAGTTTGAGGGTTGTTCATTTTATGGTTAATGTTCCAAAATCTTCATGGTACTTTCTCCTATGGATCAGTTTTAGTTATAGTTTGGCATCAACATCGAGATACACATAGGTTTAGAATTATTTCATCATATCATTCCCTCTTATGTAGGGAATCATTTATTTATCTATTGTTGCTTCATAGATTCTAGGGTTGTTCCAGTTTGTGAGTTTTCCAGTGTTCCTTGGCATCGGGTCTGTTGTTGCATTATCATGATTCCGCCTGAGTCCTTCAGTGACTCTCATATGGTTTTTTGTAAACAAAGGCATCTTTCCTTGCTTTCCAAATCCAGGATTCCAATGTTACTCCACCATTGTTCTTCGAGTGCTTCTTTGCAGTAGGTCATCTCATTGAGGGGGGGGGAGGGAGGTTTAGTCCCACTGGGTTTACTCCTTTTTCCCATTCATTGCATTTGTACATGGGTACCTAACATGGCATTGTATCCGAGACCCATTCATGCTTTCATGCATTCATCCTAGCATTAGGTGCATGCCCTTTAGTCTCCCTAAGTTGCACTTAAGGTGGGGTGTTTGTGTAATTAATTATTTAATTACACTTTATTAAGTTTACTTAGGTAATAATTAGTTTACTTAATTAATAAGTAAGATTTATTTAGTTGAGCTAATTTTAGGTCAACATTAGGTTTTACCTTTAGGGTTTTTCATACTTTTCTTTTATAAAGCAATTCATCTTTTGTAATTTCTTAATTCCTGAATACAATTCATTTGCACATCTTCATGCAAATTTCTCTTGCTTTTTCTATTTTTCTCTTGTGGAAGGTATTTTCTAGTTTGCATGTCTAATCTTGGTTTCTAACACAACCCACCTATCATAAATTTTTTGAATTATTTCTGCATATGTAAATTTTCTACACATGTCATCATTTCCTCCAAAAATTATGTCATCAACATAAACCACAATAATCAATATTTGATTGGAGTAAATTTTGTAGTATAAATTACTGCCAGCAGATCCCTTTTGAAACCCTTGTCCAATCAAGTATTTGTCTAATCTTCCATAACTAGCTCTAGGAGCCTGCTTCAATCCGTATAAAGCTTTCATCAACTTGCAAACAACATTCGGGTTATTTCAGAACTTGAATCCCTCCAGTTGCTCAATGTAGAATTCTTCCTTCAATTCTCCATTCAAGAATACTGATTTTACATCCATTTGATAGACTTTGAAATCCTTAAAAGCTGTAAAAGCTAAGAATATCTGGATCGCTTCCATCCAGGTAACAGGGGAATATGTCTCTTCAAAATCAATACCTTCGATTTGAATGTAACCTTTGAAAATAAATCTTGTCGTGTTTATCATTACCTTTCAATTTTCATCTATCTTGTTCCAGAATACTCACTTTGTTCCAATTACATTTTTGTCAACCGATCTAGCCACAAGTTGCCAAATCTGATTTTTCTCTATCTGATCAAACTCTTCTTTTATTGCCTTCACCCAATTCTGATCATTGCATGCTTCTTCCATAGTCTTTGGCTTAGTTTCCAAGAGTAAACAAAGTAATACTTGTTCTTGAACAACTTTGCTTCTTGTGATGATTCCTTTATTCTTATCTCCAATAATCTAATTTTTTGAATGGTTTCTCTATACATACATTGGAGTTTGGTTGTAGTTTTCAAAGCCTCCTTTGTCTCTTCTTCTTCTTCCTTATAGTTTTCTCCTTTGTCATCCGAGTTATCTGATTCATATTCAATATGCCTATCAAAATTTCTTTGAACATATTCATCTACTTTCACATCCACACTTTCAACTATCTTGTTCAGTCTCTTGTTGTAACACCAGTACAATTTGCTTCTTGTAGAGTAACCCAAAAATATACCTTCATCAACTCTACTATCGAACTTTCCAAGATTGTCCCCATCTCTCTGGATGTGGAATTTTCTTCGAATTTTTTTGAAGTACTTTACTATGGGAGCTCTACCATGCCATAACTCATATGATGTCTTTCCATATTTCTCCCAAAACAATAATCTACACGAAGAGTGTATATTGTTGTGTGTATCGCTTCTCTCTAGTAGACCTATGGTATACTTACTTCCATGATCATTGTTCTAGTTGTTTCTTGAATTGTCTAGTTCATTCTTTCCACTACACCATTTTGCTATGGTGTTCTAGGGGTAGATAGTTGTATTTTAATGCCATGTTTCTCACATAACTTGTTGGAATCATCAGAAGTGAACTCTCCTCTATCAAATCTTAAACACTTGATTCTCCTACCAACTTCATTCTCAACTCTTTCCTTGAAAATATTGAATTTTTCTGGAGCCTATGATTTTTCTCTTAAAAATGCAACCCAAGTTAGTCTGGAATAATCATCTACTAACAACATGAAATATTTCTCACCTTGTAAGATTCTTGTTCTGGCTGGACCACATAGGTCAATGTGTACAAGGTCCAACAAACCGGTAGAGGATTCTTCTTTTCTTCATAATGTTTCTCTAGTTTTCTTTCCTTCTTGACATCCTTTGTAGCTAATGTTGTCTGGTTTGGTTAGTCTTGGAAAATCTCCAACTACTCTTGTTGAAATTATCCTTACCAAGTCGTCAAAGTTGATATGACACATCCTCCGGTGCTAGAGCCAACTGTCATTTCTCTAAGGAAATAATCATCTCTTTGTAGCTCCTTCTAGTTGATACATATTCCCACTCAAGTTATTTTTCAGACTGCAGTAATAGTTCTGGAACTCTTCTAGATTTCACAACTATCATCTTGAATTACAACATTATATCCATTCTTGCACATCTATCCAAAACTCAAAAGATTATGATAGAAACCCTTCACATAGTAAACATTGTTAGTGTTATGTTTTCCATCAAAGATAATAGAACCAATTCCAACAATTTGTGTCATTTTATCATCTCCAAATCTAACAGAACCTCCATCATATTTCTCAAGCTTCACAAACTTACTTTTGTCATTGCTAATATAATTTGAACATCCACTAGCAATCAACCATTCATCTCTATTTCTTTTGACAAATAATGTTGCTTCAGTGTTATCATTAGGTTCCAAAAAAATATTAGAGATATCAAATATAGGTTCATCCTTTTCTACCAAAAACAAACAATCCTCATGATCTGATTCATCATCTGAAATGCTGGCATTCTCATTAACATAATAGGCCTTCTTATTAATCTTTTTAAATCTTTTCCTTGTTCTTTTCTCCAGACACTTAGTTGCTAAATGACCAATCTTTCCACATCTAAAGCATTTGAGAGATAGCATACCTTTTTAATTTACAATACCCTTCTTTAGTTTTCTTGTGAATTTTTCTTCCAACTTGTTGTGCCTATAACACACACGCCCCATTCAAAATGAGGATCCTTTGTCCTTTCCGCCTTTGTCGGGTCACTTTTTTCCTTTTCCTCATTCTACGTGCCCCTATTTTTGAGATCCAAATGATCAGGATGCCCCAAGGCCTTCATTCTTAGTTGGCCAAAGTTTAGCACCCCAAAAATTCCTAAGTCTTTGGCTTCTCTGGGGTTCCCTTGGCATATTTCCCTTGTCTTTCATTGTTGGCGTCCTTTGAGTCTTGCGGGTTCGCAACTGCGGGACGTACCTTGCATGTTGTTGCCTTGTATTCACCATTTCCTAGTGTCCAAACCATAAGGGGAATCCCACATGGTGGGCCCTGCATCCTCCATGGCCATCACGTCCTTGCTGCTTGCCAAACGACGCTACATGAGGTTCCACCTGCTTTGTGGGTCTGATGTTCCTACCGTCGTTCTTTTGAAAATTGCACCCACCTACTTTGACTTTTGTTGTACCTACATTCAATGAGGGGTGATAAATGCCATTTTTACTATAAATAGGTCATTCATTCTATCATTTTCACCGATCATAGTCAGAATTGTCAAAGACCAAAATAGTGATCGAGTACCCTATGCCCGCATGATCTTTCAAAGGAGTTGAAGTGTGATTTCAGCTATCTTTCTTTGGAAATTCTAGGTACGACCACTATTGTTAGCCTCTAATTCATCCTTAAGGTTTAATTTTGTTCAAAATAACTAAAATTTGAAAAGAAAAACTTAAATCCTTAGGGTAGTCGATTAAATGCAGAAAATCTGCGCAAACCCATTTGAAATCTTTCAGGAATTTGTTCAAACTTGGCCCTAAACATCTTGTGAAGATTTACCTTGCCACAACTATTCTTCAGTAGAGATTTCACTGCCTTGTGGATCAAAAACCCCTTGTCATCACCGCTTACAATGATAAAACTCAAAATGCAAAAAATTGAGTCTTGACTCCACATGGGTCCACCCTTGCGGGATTTTGCATGCGGGTGGACGCCGCCCCATCACTACCCCTAGAATGTAAAAGTTAAAACACTTAGAAAAAATAAAAAACCTTAGGGACTCTACGGGTCTACCCTTGCGGGTTGCTGCATGTGGGCGGCCCCCATCATGCCGCCATTCCAAAACTGTCAAACTTGACCCACCTTCCACCTCACGGACCTCTTTGAGCTCCTGTTTGATGAAAATTCTAACAAATGAACTTGAGTCTTTCCTACAGAGTGACATATGTGAGCCACCATGCACCCTTTTCCGCTAATTTTCCAATGCTTCATCCAACAGTGATGACCCTTCTCCTGCCCGCATCACGGACTCCGTCATCTCCTTCACCGATCAGGGGGGTTCCCCAACTGAAAATTACTAAGTCTAAAACCATTTGTGGGACAGACCATGCAAGCTGTTGTTTGCGGACCACCCTATTATCACTACCATTCCTAAAATGGCTAAGCAATTCCATCCTTCTACATTGCAGGTTCTGACCTCACCGTCTCCCTCAGACTAACTTACAAAGAAATGACTTACTTCAAATATATTGTGGAGCTCTCCTTGCGGGCTGACGCCTACGTCCCGCCGTCATATGGTTGTCTTGTGCTAATGATCGCACCTTACCTTCCTTTTGCATGTTGGGGTCCAAGCTCTCTTTCACTACTTGATATTTCTCCAAGTGAAAATGCCTAAGTTGAACTACCTACGGGCCTGACGATGGGGGCAGCTGTTTGTGAGCTGTTGACCTGTCCCCGCCATTTCTTGGTGACCATCTCCAAGTGAACTTTTTCTAGTCTATACTCACATGAAAAAAAATGATTAAACCTAAAGGAAGACCATCAACACCATCTGATATGCTTGCAGGTCCCACCTTGTAGGTCGCCACCTTGTGACCACCATATTTTAATGGCGGAGTTACAAACATCCTTAGGACCACTTGTCTCTGCACTCCTTGGGTCCACACTTGCACAATCAGTAGCTGAATGATTATAGAAAACTCATAACTGATTCTCCCACATGCTAAATGCATTACTAAGGGTGTTGATTCCCAAACTTTAAATGCAAAACTTTGGGTGTGGGTAGCTATCTGGAGTCCGGCGTGCCCCCAACACCGTCCTATTTCTAAGCACTCCAAATGACCTTTATCCTAGGAAAACTTGCATCCCTAGCCCCACATTTTCATAATTGACTCAAACAAGCCCTGAATGTGGAATGTTAATGGATTTTATGAGCTTTTGACGATATATTGATGGATCTAACGTCTATTTTGTAGGATTCAACTAATGCCTCCCTGATTTTTTGTATGAATGTGCTTACTACTTCTTTGCTTGCAGGATTTATGGAATATTCTACGGGACCATTTGGGAGGTTTGCAAAGGAGGAAAAGGAAAAGAAGCCTACTAAAGCACCAAGGGGAAAAGAGGAGAAGGATCAAATGAAGTATCAGTTTCATGGGGAGGAACACACCTCCAAGGTCACTTCCACTTGGGATCCATATGAGATACTAACCTTGGGCACATAAACATAGCTGAATTTAGGCAAAGGGTCATAGTCCACCCCACAACTAAAAATGCACAGAATATTCAGAAGAGCGGCCTCACTAAGGTAGCTGACTTCCCACCTACACTTATAGCTCTAGAGCTTGTGATGGCCTGCAAAGAGGCCTACCACAACAACAATAGGAAAATTATCGATCACGATGGCAGGGGGTTAGCAGATCTATCTCCTAGGTCTATAGGTCAAACACTTCATATCCCCACATTTTACCCCATGGAGGAAATAAAAAAGGAATATGTATAGAGCACATAGAAGAAAAACCCTCTGGGATGCAAGAAGCTAATCAACCAACATTGGTTGAAGGAGAAGAGGAGTAGTGCCAAGGTTCCATAAGAACTTTTGAGAAGTGACTTCTATGAGGAGTACCATGATCTGGTGACCTTATTAAGTAGGGTGATGGGCCTCCCCATTGCTACTTTCTTTCAAAGTGGATGTTTTACTTCATTGAGGAAATAATTTGTGGAGAGATAAAGTTTCACTAGGCAAAGATCATTAGTGATAATATGCATGCACAGTTCATGGAGGTCAAGAAGACTTCCCAGTTCTATATGACCTCCTACCTTGTATATCTACTTGTAGATACCTTCCCATACAGAGGCCTCTCCATTGCCCAGAATCCAAATCCAAGGAGGGGCAAGCTTAAAGTATATGACTGTTACCCTTAGTTGTAGTACAAGAATTTCAAGAGGGATTATGTGTAGGTGAATTATTCCTTCATTGGGAATATCATCAGAATCCTTGGAGGAGACTTTGAAAGGAGAGTTACACATAATTCCAATGAATTCGTTCAAAGGTTTGGGTTCTTGTTCATTCAGTTCCAAAAATTCACATATATCAAGACAAAAGGGTTCTTTTGAACGACCCTACAAGCTACCTCGGTACCCCAATGACCAGTTGATCATATTGGAAGTCTTCTACCAACTGCAAGATGCCCATTGTTTACTAAGAAAACAATACTAAGTAGGGGTCCCATACCCCTTAACCTTTGGGCAAGGCATGTATTCTCTTCCTGCTGCCCAGTGTGCAGAATACTTAGAAAAGGAGATGATAGAGTACAAACTTGACTTCTACACGACCTGACCAAGGATGGATCCTATGGAAAATTGAAGATGGTCAAAAGGGAGTATGCTCACATTCCTCACATTGAGGAATTTTGGGAAAATTACCGAGATGATAAGGAGATTCACATGCGACATTACATGCAAATGATGACACGCTTCATAAAATCAATAAACCTATTCCAGGTGCCTGATCAAGTTGTAGAGTTGGAGGATATTGTCCTCGATGAGGGATTTGATGTTGTGGCTTACCTACCATTTTCAATAATTTATTGGGATGAAATAGAGGTCAATAACCTTGATACATTAACTTAGCTTGTGGAAAGTAGAACAAGGCAATGGGTATATACCTAGATTACCCAACTCAAACTGCAAGGAGTCAAGCTCACTTATGGAGAGCTCAAAGATGAAATTGAAAGTGAAACTAATAGTGGAGCCATTGCTAATGATCCAATGGAAGAGGGACCCAAATCTCCTTTAGCCACGAGATCCAAGAAAAGGAAGAATGTACCTAAACATCAACCCAAACAAAAGGTGTACACATGAAAGACCACAAAGGGATAATATTCAAAGAAAATCAATAGGTCCAGAGGATTCGTTAGTGGGATGTAGGTTATCCAAGAGGACCCACAACATGAATGTGAAGAACAAGAAGTCGAGCATCCATCATCCCCACATACCACCTCTTCTCCCATCGCTACCACTACCATTGCCACTCCTCCACCTTCTGCATCTTGGGCACTACCGTCTCCTCTCCGCTTGTTGTGGACATCTGCATCCACCTTGCCTCCACCTCACCAATGACCCTAATAATGGTGTTACTCCTCCTCGGCCACAATATATCCACTGTAGTCTACCTCAATCCCTCCTCCAATGCTAATAGTTACCACAACCACCATGCCTTCCCTTGCCTTTCCAGAGGATTTTGCAAAATATATGCAAGGGGTACCTACTAAAATCTTGGGGGTAATCTTGGGGGTAATCATGAACCCCACTATCCAAGCAGTGATGGCTCAAATTTTTGTAGGATTACCCATTCGTCCACCATTGATGGAGACAACATAGATGAAATCCACAATAAAAATATCTAAAGAGATGGAGAGATGACAACAGAGGTAGAAAAGGGCATAATCGAGGACCTTGAGGATTTCTTCCAAGATGATTACTTCAAAGACTTGGAGGGTGGGTTAAAAACCAAGGTTGATAGAGTGGTGATAGAGGAAGAGGAGTCACCTCCTTCGGAGGAAGATACAGAGGCCCTCAATGCCAAGTATACTATAGAAACCTCCAATCAAGAACTGGAAGAGGAGCTATCCCAAAAACTCAAGGATGAGGGAGAGGAGGTTGAATCAAAGAAACAACCCTCCCAAGAGGAAAAGGAAACTGATGTCAGTGTGGAGATACTCGAGGAGCATCCACACATTGGCCAAGATAAGGGCCTTACTCAAGAAGAAGTGCCTCCTGAAAGGGAAGAAGAAAATAAAGAAGAAGAAAGGGAAGGAGATGCTCCCAAGAAGAGCCCAAGCTAGAGCATCACATGGAGCTCAAATGCAAAGAAGAGAAAGTTCCCCAAGAGGAAGGAACTACTAAGAAGAGTACATCCACCACTGAGTCAAAAAAGAGAAAATCCATAGACATCGAAGACTCAAATGAGGAAGAAGAAAGAACCGAGCGGGAAGCCGTAAGTCATGAAGAGAAACAACCTCAACAGGAGGAAGTTGGTCATGAATCACCAAAAGGGGAAGCTCAAGTACCTAAATGTATAGAAAAATAGTTGCAAAAGAAGGCCCCTACCCTTATTGATCCAAAAGCCAAATTGGAGGCTATCCTAGCAAGAGCACAAACAAAGACAAAGAAAGAGAAGAAGCCAAGAGTCTAATCTCATATTGTTGTGGATGCTTCCGGATTGAGAACATTATAGATTGCTACCCCAATAATAGATTAAGGAGAAGGGGTTAGTTATAATATTTCTACTATTAGCTTGGGCCCAACAACTAGGGAGCATAAAATTGAGGAACTCCAAGGTTTGGTGGCCATGATAGTACAACAGATGAACAAGGATAATTCCACGAAGGAAGAACTGAAGGCATAGGTGGAGGATTTCATCGCCTATATTGAACAATGGATATCCTTAGAGGAAGAAGATGCCCTAATAAAATACTCCACATCCTCCCTCCTTTCTCAAGAAGAACTCATCTAGATGAAAAAAATGAAGAATTGGACCAAGGCCACCGCAGATTGGTTTCAATGGGTGTTGCGTAATGGTGATGAAGGCATAAAGGATGCTACTCGAATGATTAAAAAATTCAAGGATTTACAAAATTAGCTAAAAGGCACTTAAAAGATATGTCAATGGTTTATTGAGCTATATAGGATCACTTATCCTAAGCTCGAGGCCATTCTTAAGATGCCTGAGAGCATATGGGGCAAAGAATTAGCACTACCTAAGGATGATTGTTGGCTTATGGAAACTTGGAAGATGGGATTGGATCACCAGAGGGATGTCCTAGAAAGAGTATTGCATGAGGTGGAGCTTGACCTCAAATGGGTGGCTGAGCATAGAACAAATGGCGAGGATTACCTTAAACATGATAGATTATGAGATGCCAACCCTTGAACTCGATCTAGAAAAGATTAGGCCTTTTTTTCAAAAAAATATGGAATATGGAGGAAATGATGCACTCATGCCAAAATTCATGGATTTATCTGCAAGAGCATTCACCCAATTTGAACAGGTAGTCAAGGCCATGCCCAAATGCACAAAACAATGGGAGAAGATCGTGGATAGATTCAAGAGGCTGACCTTCAAGGTGCTCCAATCTAACATTATGTAATGGGATAAACACCAGACATTGATTGGGAAATTTGTGGAGTATGCCACCCAAAAAAATTGAAGGAAAGCCAGTCATAGATGATGAATACTTGACAAAGTAGCAAATTTCTTGGAAAAATAAGGTAGCCACTAGAGGAAAAAGTGCTATAGTGTCAGGTCACTAGATGAAAAAATAGGAATGAGACAAAGATGTATTGTATATTGTTATATTTTGGTGGTAGGTGTAACCCTGATGCAAAATGAATCTTGGACACACAATGAACACAAATCTTATCCATTCATTTCACTTTTTGAAAATTATAAATAGGGGTCTCCTCTCATTTTCAAAAGGAGAGTTGAGTTGTAAATACATGCTACAAAATTTTTAAAAGAATTTCATTGTTTTGGTGGATTCTTGTATTTCTCACATGTTGCATGATTCATCTTCTGAAAGTTGATAGATTTAGTTAACATTTACTTTGTTGTTCTTGGAATATTGGAGTTACTTTTAGTAGTTTAGTTCATGTTGTTCATTGATGTTGAAGAATGTTATTGTGTTGATGCCTTTCTTGTTCATGCTTTTTGCTACTTATTGATGATGAAAAATAGTGTAAAGCTAGTTTGAACATTAATTCATTGCTGCATTTAAACTTCATCTTTTATTCATGCTTTATGGTGAATGAAAAGCTAAAAATCTGCAAACCTTAGAAGATAGGACTAGTTTCATAAGATTCTGAGACATTTTGGTTAGGTGGAACTGATTACTGTGAATATTGTTCACTGTAGCATTCTCCATTGTCACTGTTCATCATTAATTGCAAGTCTCGGAAATATCTCATCCCTTTTCCCTTTTGACTTTTATTTGAGAATATAAGTTAAAGAAAGATTCTAGCATCCTTTAAAATCTAAATCTAATGTTGAATATGAAGTTCAAGACTACTGTTTTGAATTCTTAGTAATTGCAACTCATTTTCAGAATCTTAAGAAACTCCATTTGAAGATCCAATTCCCTCTAACTTAGTGAACCGTAAAGGCTACCTTGTGATTACTACAAATCACACCAACCAACTATACTATTCCAAGCATTGTCATGACCTGAGACCTGAGAGACCTTGAGGTGATTTCTCCAACTTAGTTGTTGAAATTACCTTTCAAGAGAGGTAGTGCACTTGTGTGTTGACTGTGTTGAGAAGGTGCAAAAACACCCATCAAAAGAACTGGTGCTAGAAGGAGCACTTTATTTTTCTAAGCTAGATTGAATTGGTTCCTTCTCCCCTTAGAGGTTCCATAGAGTGCTAAGACCTACACCAAACATAAGGGAGTTCCAAGAGCTACCACCCCCTACCAAGGCTAAGAGAGCTAAGAGAGGGGAAGCCTCTGTCTCAGGCACATCCAATCGACCCACTTCACCTCCACCCTTACCTTATCCTTTCATCCATTCACCCTCGCCTTCTCCTTCACCTTGGGCATCATATTTCTCTTCCCAACCTCTCCAAGCTACCTTCCAGCCCAATGCCTCCCACTTCCGAGGCATTGTCACAGTTGTTGTTGCCACTGTGCAACCTCAAGTTACTCTGGTGTAGCTTCCTCTGCATTTTCCTCCCATGGTGTGGTTGGGTAAAAATCCATCTCCTTTGTCCTTCAATGTTTATCATGACATGCCAAAGAATCCAGATGGATTTTGCACTTAGTTCTATCCTCGAGATCTGCAAAGGACAGTAAAAGAGCACATTAATATCTTTCAAACAACCTTAAAAGATATGCGGATTGAATATGAAGATGTGGCTTGCAAAATCTTCCCTTACTCATTGGGGGATGATTTATTCTATTGGTACATTCACTTGCCAAAAGGGACCATAACCACTTGGGATCTATTAAAGAGCACTTTCTTGTAAAAATTCAAGATCCCAATCAGCCCCTCCATGTTGTATTAGTAGTTCATGGCCATTCAAAGAGAAGTCAATGAACCAATAAAATCCTTCAATGAAAAATTACATCGAGCATATATGAGGTTGTAGACACCCTATGTGGTTGATGATCCTTCTGCCTACCTAGTATACTATGCAGCCTTGGACAACCTCACTTCCGCATTGGTGAAAAGAATGTGTCCACTACCGACTAGGTTGGTGGATTCCTAGGCAAAAGAGGCCACAAAAAGCACCGATTTAGGACAACACATTAATAGTCCAATGCCTTCTTGAGGCCCAAACGCACATCAAAATAAAATCCAAGGCCTCACTCATGCTTTGGCACATCAAATGCCATTAATGAATCAAGTTCCACAATTGTCGATAGCTCCTCACCCAGGGAAGCCATTGAATTAGGAACCTCCCATACCTCAATACTTGTAGCCATAATAGCAACAAGCTTACACTCAATAGCCCCAAGTTCTTGCATACCTCCAGAGTTTCGAGTTCCCAAATATTTAGTAGAACCAACCAAAAATACAACTAGTCTTTCTTCAGAGTTCGACTCCATAGATGAGCAATACAAAAAGAGATTAGATAGATGAGATGATGGAATTGGTCAAGAAGATGTCAACTAAAATGACACACTTGAGGAATCAAATAACCAACTACAAGAATCCCAAAGAAGTGTTCAAGCTAATCTTAACCATGATAACCATGACAACCACGATGTAGGTGCTTCTTCTGGACAAAGTAATGAGAGAGGAGAGTGTTTGGGGAAAAACTTCGATAGAAGGACTTCGTAAAGATAGAATAGAACATGGAGCACAAGGTGAAACAATGGTAGTAGTCCCACACCTCTCGAACAACCAAGTAGTAGTGACAAGACAACAAGCGGGGTATACTTGGCTGATGCTGCCCTATCTGGGTGGTGTCAAATCCATAAGATGAGTAGACATTCTAGGTTGGATTGTTTGGAGTTCTAAACGACCGTTGAGATCTTCCAAGTGGTGATCTAGAATGTCATCGATGGTTTGGGTTGCAGAGACCTAGTTCCTTCTAAGCCATATGATTATTCGGTGTTGGTGGTCAATCAAGCTCCTTTCCCTAAAGGTGAGAGAAATGTACCTGAGAAGGAGATTTATTCCCCAAAGGATGATGAAGAAACAAAGGTAAGTGATGGAATCCCTTTATCTCAGCTCTTTGATTCAGTAGATAACGACCCAATAGATGAAGAGGAGTCACGTGAGGATGAAGTCCAAATGTTTCATCAAAGGGTAACACCTTATAATTTAAGAAGTAGGAAAGTAGGTGGTCCTTTCACCACCTCCATTCCTCCCAATAACTTCAACACTCTACTTGATCCTAACACTAGTAACAATCCAGGCTACCCTCATGTGCCCACCCAATATTCTAGGAATAGGAAGTCGCACCAAACCAAAAATCAGCCTACTAGCTCCTCCCAAGATAAGTCCTTTGAAGCTAAAATCAAGCAAATGGGAGAGTATGTGGTTGAGGAATTCAAAAAGGTGAAGTTGAGCTTATTAGCCTTTGAATTGCTTAGACTCACGACAATTAGAAATGATTTCTTCAGGATGCTTTATAGGTCAGCCCCGTCTAAGATAGCTCAAGAAGTACCCGCTAAAAGGGTCTCTTTTGATGATTCACAATGTGATCTTGTGATCAAGGAAATCTTAGGAAAGAGAACAGATCAGCCTCCGAATCAAAAAATGAGAAAATAGCCTACTAGGGAGCAAAATCAAGAAAAAATAAAGGATAAAACCAATGATAAAGACAAAGATGAAGTAGCGCAAGCTGACGTGCCCATGAGCCTATTCTAAGGGAAATTGGAGACCCTTCCTTTCCTGACCACCATCAAAATATTTGGAAAGAATTTCCACAATTTCTTGATCGATTCAGGCACCTCAGCTAGTGTTATGCCCCTTGTAGTATGCAAAGCTCTAGGCATAGTTCCAATTGCCTCCCATCAGAAGGTGACCTAGTTAGACAAGATCAAAGTAAACATTTTTGGAGAAATCAATAGAATACCCATATAAATTATTGTTGATCCATAGGTGCAACAAGTAATCGACATACAAGTTGTAGATATCCCAAACACATACAACATAATATTAGGAAGAGATTTCACATGTGCATTAAATGGATACACTGCAACCGATTTTTCTCACCTATAGCTACCGTGGAAAGGGTTACCAAACCAGATCTGTGTCAATTGGGAACCTCACAAGAAATTCATGATCACATAGTATAAAAACACAAATGAGGTGTTGTTTGCTGAAAAAAAAAAGGTAATTATTGTCCAGTGGCATATCAAGAGGAATTAGAGTTCCAAGAGGAGGAAGTGGTCGACAAAGATCTCCTCATGTTACGTAGTCCTCCTATTGACTTAGCCAGTTCCCCTCAGAATACAATGTTGATTGAATCAGACCATGAGGAGTCCTATGAGGATGGTAATCTAATATTGTTGGATGGATTCCAGGACTTTATGTATAAATGTGTGCAAGATCAACTCATCTTA
Organism: Sequoiadendron giganteum; assembly: GCA_007115665.2. NCBI lineage: Eukaryota > Viridiplantae > Streptophyta > Pinopsida > Cupressales > Cupressaceae > Sequoiadendron > Sequoiadendron giganteum. The sequence goes on from CM021100.1 coordinate 76,888,759, forward strand.
GGAGCAAGGATGGACTTTCAGGAGCTCCTGTTGCCCAGTTGGTATTGGGTACATGATGCTACTCACTTAGAATTTGAATGTTTCCTTTACTAGACTACAATGGGGAACATTAGAGGATGAGTCACCCCAAGAGGGGAACCCAAATTAATGTAGCCGAAACATAGTAATGGTGAATCCATGCAGTCACTCAAAGCTACCAACATGGATACAATCCTAGGGAAAGAAGCCTCCAAGTTTTGGATGATGTGCTTTGACAGGTCCAAATCTAAATAAGGAGTTGGAGCTGGCTTCAAGCTTATCAGCCCCATGGGTAAGATGTACTTTGTTTCTCATAGACTTTAGTTTCATTGCACCAATAATGTAGCAGAATATGAAGCATTAGTCCATGGTCTTTTGATGACACTAAGAAAGAAGGTTAAAATGTTATGTCTTTGGTGATTCAGAGTTGGTAGTGAAACAAGTTAGGAAGCTGTAATCTTGTCATGATATAAGGTTAGAAAATTATAGTCATAGGGTATGTGATCTTATAGAAGGGTTAGACACATGCAATATTCAATTGATCCCATGCAACAAAAATCAAATCATCAACACCTTAACACAAGCCGCCAACAACCTTCAATACATATCTTTGACTGGCCTAAAGAAATTCACTGACGAGCTTACCTAAACCCCTGATGTGCTTGATAACATAAGAAAATTCCAAGTCTTCAATGACGATAAGCATATCTTAGATTTCATCACGGGCTTCGATGTGTTTGCAACTCAGATCATTGATGAGGCAAAGCCCGAAGAAGTTGAACTAGACATAGAGGGAGTGATTAACCTCAAAAAAAACATAATACCATGAGGTATGGTTCAACTGGAGAAAATATTTGACCTGGATCAGATAAGAGGTCAGGACTAGTAGAAAAAGAAATAATTCATAGCTAACCAATGTGATGCTCACAATGTGGGAATGTCTGATGAAGCTAGGAACATCTTTATTGGCCAAGTGTGTACCCCACAAGAAAGGACAAGGATTATTGATGCCCTACATAAGTACGGTGATGTGGTTGCTTGGAGTTATGAAGAATTGAAGATATATGAAACCTCAATCATAAATCACACCATCCCTCTTAGGCTAGATGTGAGATATATTAGGCAATGACAATGCTCGATCAATGCATTACTAGAGCCCATCATCTACAAGGAATTTTAGAAGTTTTTGTCTGCCAAAATCATATTCCCAGTTAGATAGTCTACATGGGTGTTAAACTTGGTTATAGTTAGGAAAAAGAAAGGAGAAATTAGGTTGTGTGTGGACTTCTATAACTTGAATAGAGACTCAAAGAAAGATAATTACTCGGTACCCTCACTAGACAAGGTACTCTAAATAGTCAATGAATCTTAGATGATGTCCTTCTTGGATGAGTATTCAGGATACAACTAGCTGATGGTGCAATATGAAGATAGGCGTAAGATAGCATTCACCACCAAGTGGGGGACCTTTGCATAAAAAAGGATGCCATTTGGATTAATCAATGTTGGCACAACCTTCTAGCATGCCATGGATATTTCCTTCAAGGACCTGATTGGAAAATGCATCATCATCTATATGGATGATCTTCCCGTGTTCTCGAAGAAAAGAGGTGATCACATATCTGACTTATGTAAAGTCTTCCATAAGTGCAGAGAGTTTGAAATTTCCATGAATTCAAAGAAATGTATCTTAGGAGTTATGGAGGGAAATTTTCTAGGCCATTTGATCTCAGAGAAGGGAATATCAATAGATCCCGAATGCATTCAACCTATTCTAAAAATTTAGCTTCTAGGTAGCAAGAAAGAATTGAAATATTTCTTTGGAAAGATTAATTTCATTAGGAAGTTCATCACCGACTTTGCTGAAATTGTCAAACCGCTTAATGCTATGCTAAAGCAAGATGCCAAAGTTGAGTGGATGCCAGAGGCTAAGCAAAGTTTTGAATAAATCAAGAAATATATCATTGATGCACTAGTGCTGGTCAGCCCAAATTACCTGAAGCCGTTCTACATCTATTCATTCGCTTCAGATCACTCTTGCACTAGTATATTGACTTAGAAAGATGACGAGGGGAGTGAACACCCCATTGCTTTCATGAGCACCCTATTGAAAGATGCAGATTTAAGGTATCATAATGTTGATAAATAGGAATACACCATAGTTAGAGGAGTTAAGAAATTTTGGCATTACATCTTGTAGAATAAGGTGTTTGTAGTTGTGCCTGATCCGGTCGTCAAGAATTTTCCAATGCAAAATGAATTGAGGGAAAGAAGAGAAAAATGGGTCACATTATTACAAGAGTATGACATGGATTCAACCCATGAAGTTGGTTTGAGGGAAGGTCCTCATCCAAACGATAGCCAAAAACATAGCTGAAATAGGTCCTGAACTCACCGTGCAACAGTACCAACAGGAAGACATTTCCCCTAGGGAATGGCACAATGATGTGGTTTATTATTTGCTAAATAATATCTGCTTGTCCTAGTTATCAACAATACAAAAGTGTGTTCTAATGTTAAGAAGATGTAGTTACATGTTGTAGGGATCTATGTTATACAAGCAAGGAAGAAGCTACCAAAGTGATGAGGCAGTTTCATGACAAATTCGGTACAAGCCATGGATCATGCCCTTCAATGGATCATCAAATTCTATGGGCCAATTATTACTAGACAACGTTGTTCAAAGATGCTCATAGCTATGTCAGATCCTATCACATTTTCCAAACTGATACTCCGATGGAAAAAAATGTTGTTCCACTCCAGCCGGTTCTCGAGGTAAGGCCTTTTGCTCAATGGGGGCTTGAATTCACCGGTTCAATAAATCCTCCATCCTCTATAGGCCATAGGTACATTTTGACTGCTACTGATTATTGCACTAAATGGACTGAAGCTATAGTATGTAGGAAATGTACAACTAAAGTAGTTACAAACTTTCTAGAAACCTTTATTTTAAATTGCTTTGGTTGTCCCTTTGCTTTTTTGTGTGATAATGGACCTGCATTTGCATCTATTAAATTGTCTAGTTGGGCTTTTTATTTTGGGATTGCACTCAAATTCTTATCCAATTATTACCCTCAAGGAAATGGTCCAGCCAAATCAACAAACAAAAACCTATTGACCGTCATCTATAAGTTACTTGACAAGAACCCCAAAGATTAGCACATCTAGTTGTGTTTCACCCTTTAGGAAGATCGCACTCACCACAAGGCTGCCCTGAGGAATTCCCCATTCTACCTCATCTATGGCCTAGAGCCTATTTTCCTTTTTCACCTCAAAATCCCCACGCTCTGGTTTCTCAACATGTACAATGAGGAGGGAGAGCACCAAGAGGCTCACCTCACTGAACTGTTGCATTAAAAGAAACCTGTGACCAAGTGATAGAAAATTTTTCCAAACATCAGGACATAGTTAAATGATGGTTGGACCATTGAGCCAAAGTCAAGGCCTTCAGAATTGTTGTTTTAGTCCTTTATTGCGACAAGGTGCATGAGAAGAAAGAGGGACATGAAAAATTTGACAAGCTCTGGCTTGGACCCTTTTAGATTGCTAAAATTCTAGGAGATAATACCTTTCGCCTTAAGACACTCATTGGAGAGGATGTCCCATTGCCTGTCAATGGGAAATACCTCAAGAATTATTTCCTCCCTCAAGCTTCCCAAGCTCATCCCTTTGTGCATACCTATATATAGTTAGAGTAGGTTTCCCTCTTTTCATTGTGCTTTTTATTACTTTCCTGACTATTTTTTTTGTTGAGGGTTCTTTGTTCTCAATGTGGTGGTTGTGTTTCATATTCCCCAAAGTGGATTATTCTGCTAATCTGCTCTCATTTATTCTTTGGATAAGTCTTCATCCATTAATATGAGTATCTGGTCACTTTCGTGGAGTGGGTCTCCTCAGGTGAACTATGGCTTGATCTAGAATGGAACACTTGTTTGAATCTCCTTACACTCATCTTAGAATTCACACAACACACTTTAAATACTTCTGAGGAGCTATATGGTAGTTATCATGAGGCTTCAACAAGTGAAAATATCAAGTCTGCTCCAGTGACCATTGTGACTCCCAAACCCACTATAAGCTTCAGTGCTTATACAAATGAGCAAGAAAGGTATAAAAAAAATATCAAAAGAAAAGAGAATCAAAGAGAAGGAACTAGTCAAAATGGGAAACTGTGTGGGTGTGTGAGCAACTCTATCCTGGCTAAGGATGCCTAGCTGCTAGTAGAGCAATGTTCATGGGGTCGCAGTGACAACTCTGTCGGGGCTATAGACACCTAAATAGTAGTGGAGCAATGTCCAAGTTACTTTTAGGGTTAGATTTCTTATATAGCTTGCCTAGGTTGATTGATCGCTGCCCCATTAAAGTCTCTAAAGGAGGGGGAATGAATTCACTGCACACACACTTCTGAAATGTCTTTGTAATTTGGTTCACCCAAGGAGTATTTTCTACTTTAAGCTTTGACTACCTTGAGGGTGCTTGCTCTTTGTCTATGAAACTAGAGATTCTAGGTTCTTGATGAATTGTTACCCCTAGAACACTCAGGAGAATTCTTCCAATAGAGTTGCCATTTTTTGTGCCTATATCACACATGCCCCATTCAGAATGGGGACCCTCTATCCTTTCCACCTTTTCTAGGTCACTTTTTTCCTTCACCTCATTCTACATGCCCCTAGTTTTGAGCTCCAAATGGTCAAGATGCCCCAAGGCCTTCATTCTTAGCTGGCCAAAGTTCACCATCCCAAAAATTCCTAAGTCTTTTGCTTCTGCAGGGTTTCCTTGGCAGATTTCCCTTGTCTTTCACTATTGACATCCTTTGAGTCTGGCGGGTCCACAGCTGTGGGTTTCCCCTTGCATGTTATTGCCTTGTCTTCACCATTTCTTGGTGGCTAACCTACAAGGGGAATCTCACATGGTGGGCCCAACATCCTCCATGGCCATCCCATCCTTGTCACCTACCAAACTGTGTTGCCCAGGGTTCCACCCTCTTTGTGGGGTCCAATGTTCCTGCAACCGCTCTTTTGAAAATTGCACCCACCTACTTTGAGTGTTTTCATACCTTCATTCAATGAGGGGTCATAAATGCCATTTTTACTATAAATAGGTCATTCGACCTATCATTTTCACCGATCACAATCAGAATTATTAGAGAACAAAACAACGATCGAGCACCTTGCGCTCGCATGATCTTTCAAAGGAGTTGAAGCATGATATCCACCATCATTCTTCATGAATTCCAAGTATGAACACTACCATTAGCCTCAAATGCATCCTTGAGGTTTAATTTTATTCAAATAACTAAAATATGAAAAGGAAACCTTAAATCCTTAGGGCAGTCAATTAAACATGGAAAATTTGCACAAACCCATTTGAAATCTTTCAAGAATTCATTCAAACTTGGCCTTAAACATCCTATGGAAATTTTCCTTGCCACAAATATTCTTCAATAGAGCTTTCACTGCCTTGCGGCCTACACACCCCTTGTTGTGGCTGCTTACAATTTTAAAACTTAAAACATGAAAAAATGAGTCTTGACTCCACACGGGTTTGCCCTTGTGGGCTTCCGCATGTAGGCGAACGTCACCCCATCACTGCCCCTAGAGCATAAAAGTTAAAACACTTAGAAAATTAAGAAATATTAGGGCCTCTGTGGGTCTTCCCTTACAGGCCGCCGCATGCAAGTGGCCCCCATCATGTCGTCATTCCAAAATAAACTTCGACCGCCTTCCACCTTGCAGACCCCACTGAGCTCCTTACTGGCGACAATTCTAACAAATGAACTTGAGTCTTGCCTACAGAGTGACATATATGGGCCACCATGTTCCCTTCACCACCATTTCACCAACACTTCATCCAGTGGCAATGACCTTGCTCTTGCCTGCACCTTGGACTCCACGGTCTCCTTCGCCAATCAAGGGGGTTCCTAGACTAAAAACTACTAAGTCTAAAACCATTTGTGGGTTGGACCATGTAGGCCACTATCCGTGGACCACCTTGTTATCATTTCCATTCATAAAATGGCTAAGGAGGTTCGTCCTTCCGCATTGTGGGTTTCAACCTCGCTGTCTCCCTCAGACTCACTTACAAAGAAACAACTAATTTCAAATGCATTATGGAGGTCTCCTTGTGGGCCATGGACTATAGCTCGCCATCATATGGTTGCCATGTTATAATGACTGTGCCTTACCTTCCTTCTACATGGTAGATTCTGAGCTCTCTCTTTTCGCTTGAGTTTTTTCCAAGTGAAAATGCCTAAGTTGAACTACCTGTAGGCTTGACGGTGCAGGCCGTTGTCTGTGGGCCATTGACTTCTCCCCACTGTTTCTTTATGGCCATATTCAAGCAACCTTCTGCTAGTCTATACCCACATGATCGAAAATGATTAAACCTAAAGTAATACCATCAACATCGTCTGAGCCGCCTGTGGGTCCCGCCTTGTGGGTTGTTGTCTCGTGACCACCATTTCTTAATAGCAGAGTTAAAAATTTCCTTGGGACCACTTGCCTCTACACTCCTTGGGTCTACACTTGCACAATCACTAGCTGAATGATTATAGAAAACTCATAACTAATTCTCCCATGTGCTAAATACATTACTAAGGGTGTTAACTCCCAAACTTGAAATGCAAAACTTTGGGTACGGGTGGCCATAAGTGGGCTATCATGCCCCTTGTGTCATCTTATTTCTAAGCACTCCAAATGACCTTCATCCTAGGGAAACTTGCATCCCTAGGCCTGCATTTCCATAATTGACTCAAACAAGCCTTAGATGTGGAATGTTAATGGATTTTATGAGCTTTTGATTATATATTGATGGATCTAACCTTTGTTTTGTAGGATTCAACTAATGCCTCCCTGATTTTTCATATGAATGTGCTTACTACTTCTTTGCTTGTAGGATTTATGGAATCTATTGTGGGACCATCAAGGAGGTGTGCAAAGGAGGAAAAGGAAAAGAAGCCTACCAAAGCACCAAGGGGCAAAGAGGAGAAGGATCAAATGAAGTATCAGTTCCATGGGGAGGAATGCACCTCCATGGCCACTTCCACCTAGGATTCCATATCAGATACTAACCTTAGGCACATAAACATAGATGAATTCAGGTAAAGGGCCATAGTCCACCCCACATCTGAAAATGCACAAAATATCTATAAGAGTGGCCTCGCTAAGGTAGCCTAATTCCCACTTGCACTTATAGCTCCAGAGCTCGTGATGGCCTATAGAGAGGCCTACCACAATGATAACAGGAAAATTATCGATCATGATGGTAGGGTGCCAGTAGATATATCTCCCAAGTCTATAGGCCAAACATTTCATATCCCCATGTTTGACTCCATGGAGGAAACATAAAATGAATATGCAGAGAGCACATGGAAACAAAGTCCTCTAGGATGCAAGAACCTAATCAACCAACATGGGTTGAAGGAGAAGAGGGGTAGTGCTGCCAAGGTTCCACAAGAACATTTTAGAAGTGACTTCCATGAGGAGTAACATGATCCAGTGACCTCATTAAGTAGGGTGATGGGAATCCCCACCGTAGCTTTCTTTCAAGAGTGGATGTTTTACTTTGTTGAGGAAATCATCCATGGAGAGATAAAGTTTCACTGGGTGAAGATCATCAGTGAAAATATGCATGCACAGTTAATGGAGGTCAAGAAGACTTCCTAGTTCTATATGACCTCCTACCTTGTATATCTACTTGTAGATACCTTCCCATACAAAGGCCTCTCTATTTCCCAAAATCAAATCCAAGGGGGGGAGAGTTAAAGTATATGAACATTACCCTCAGTTATAGTACATGAATTTCAAGAGGGATTATGTGCTGGTCAATGATGCCTTTACCATTACCCTCAGTTGTAGTACAAGAATTTCAAGAGGGATTATGTGCAAGTCATGAAGAGAAATAACCTCAACATGAGGAAGGTGGTCATGAATCACCAAAAGGGGAAGCTCAAGTGCTTGAATGGCTAGAAAAATAGCTGCAAAAGAAGGCCCCTACCCTTATTGATCTAAAGGCCGGATTGGAGGCTATCTTGGCAAGAGCACAAATAAAGATAAAGAAAGAGAAGAAGCCAAGAGTCCACTCTCATATTGTTGTGAATGCTTCTAGATCAAGAATAGTACAAATTGCTACGCCAATAACAGATCAAGGAGAAGGAGTCAGTTATAGTATTTATAGTGTCAGCTTGGGCCCAATGACCAGGGAGTAGAAAATTGAGAAACTTCAAGGGTTGGTGGCAATGATAGTACAAAAGATGAATAAGGATAACTCCACAAATAAAGAAATGAAGGCACAGGTGGGGGATCTCATCACCTATATTCAAAAATGGACATCCTTAGAGGAAGAAGAGGCCTCAACAACATCCTCCATGCCCCATCTCCTTTCTCAAGAAGAACTCACCCAGATAGAAAAATGACGAATTGGACCAAGGCCACTATGGATTGGTTTCAACGGGTACTATGTAATGGTGATGAAGGCATAAAGGATGTTGCTTGAATGATTAACAAATTTATAGATTTAAAAAATCAGCTAGAAGGAATGAAAAAGATATGTCAATGATTTACCAAGGTATATAGGATCACTTATCCTAAGCTCGAGTCCATTCTTAACATGCATGAGATCATATGTGGGAAAGAATTATTGTTTCCCAAGGATGATTGCTAGCTTGTGGAAACCTAGAAGATGGGATTGGATCATCGAAGGGATGTCTTGGAAAGAGTATTGCATGAGGTGGAGCTTGACCTCGAATGGGTGGCTAAGCATAGAACAGACAGTGAGGATTACCTTAAACTGATGACAGATTATGAGATGCCAACCCTTAAACTTGATCCAAAAAAGATTAGGCCTTTTTTCACAAAAATATGGAACAAGGAGTAGCTGATGCACTCACGTCAAACTTCATGGATTTATTTGCAAGAACATTCACCCAATCTGAATAGGTAGTCAAGGCCACACCCAAATGCACCAAACACTGGGAGTAGATTGCAGATAGATTCAAGAGGCTAATCTTCCAGGTACTCCAATATTGCATTATGGAATAGGATAAACTTCAAGAATTGATTGGGAAATTTGTGGAGTATGCCACCCAACAGAAAATGAAGGAAAGCCAATCATAGATGATGAATACTTGACAAAGTAGTAACTTAGCTGGAAAAACAAGGCATCCACTAGAGGAAAAAGCACTACAGTGTTAGGTCACTAGATGACAAAATAGGAATGAGACAAAGATGTATTATATATTGTTATTTTTGGGGGTAGGTGAAACTCTAATGTAAAATGAATCTTGGCCACACAATGAAAGTAAATCCTGGCCAGTCATTTCACTTTTTGAAAACTATAAATAAGGGTCTCCTCTTACTTTTCAAAGGAGAGTTGAGTTGTAAAGACATGCTGCAAAAATTTCAATAGAATTTAATTTGATGTAGGAGCATCCTTGGTTCTTTTCAATCCTTCATCAACCAAAAATATTTTCATTTAGTTTTGTTCTTTTTTTGTTCTTGTTCATGTTCAAGTTGGTAGATTTGGTATTTCATCATATTTTCTCACCTGACCTTGCGGATCTATATTTTCGTTGTGGATATGTTCATTTTCCTTATTCCAAGTTTTCAGCTTGATTGGATCTTTTTCCGGCAAGCTATCACTTTCAGATTAAGTGACAGTTTTGGAACTAGCCCTAGGATAATTTCAAAACGTAACAGCTAGTTTGATCATTCATGGATCTTTCCCATCGCTTGCGGATCCTTGCGAGGTGTTCTAATTTGTTTCGTGGAGTGTCCCGGACCTTAATTTTAGGTCCACACTTTATCATATGCACTTGTCATGGAGAAATTCAAATTTGAGGCTGATTTGTTCATGCACAAGTTATGTTTCCTTCATCGGAGATTGTAATGATCTTTGGCCTACACAAATGTTTCTAGATCTATGGATACGATATAAAGCTTGTAATGAATCATTAGGATAGGGGGAAATGAAGATCAAGTAGATTAAGAAGAATATAAAATTCGATCTGTAATATTTTTGGTTGCATTAAGGAGCATGTATGCTATATCAGGCATGGGAGTTGAATCTATAAGCCTAGATGTTTTCAGTTGATTGTAATGAAATTTTTTGTTAATGAGAATGTTTGAATATGCATTGGGCTCAATATTCTATGTTCCTTTTGTTGTGTAAATCTAGTTGCATGATCTGGATAGTTCTCTTTGAGGACCCTCCTACCATGACTGCACCAAATTGGTATTAGAGTGAGATTTGTTCTATAGAAGATCGTCAGAGTTTGCAAAGTCCTATTAAAGATTTTTTGTGGGGTGGAAGATTGAGGATCCGACCTACAATTGCAAGGGACTTTTGTAGAGATGGTGGGAAGAAGAAATGGTAGACGAATTGGAGTGCATGGAAATGCAGACCCAGCTATAATGGAGATATTGAGAGGAATTGTTTCTAGATTAGAAGCAATTGAAATGGCCCAGAGGAGAGGTCAACCAGTTGATGATGTGAGTGATGAAGAGGTAGAAGAGTAGGAAGAAAGGGAAAGAGAAGATCAACCTGGGCTTGATCAAGGAGAAGAGAGGTTCATAAGAGCCCTAACTAGAGTAAATACTAAACCACATTTCAATCCACCAGATTATAGTGGCAAGTTGGATTCAGATGAACTACTTGATTGGATAACAAAGATGGAAAGGTACTTTGATTTTGAAGGTACAACAAGAGACAAGAAGGTGAAATTTTCTTCTACAAAGTCTAAAGGAAATGCATCGCTTTGGTGGGAACATTTGCAAACATATAGGTAAATAAAAGGAAAAGAGAAGATAAGATCGTGGGATCAGATGGTGAATAAATTGAAGACAAAGTTTTTGCCCACAAACTATTAGATCAGTTTGTTCTGAAAGTTGCATAATTTGAAGCAAAAGGAGTCAAGTGTGATAGAATATAACAAAGAGTTCTACAAGTTGAATATCAGATCTGGACATTCAAAATATAAGACTGAGAAAGTAGCCAGACATATGAATAGTTTGAGGTCATCTATACAAGATGAGATTAGTTTGATTAAGATACTAAGTGTGGAGGAGGCATATCAATGTGCCATAAAATTATAAGAGAAGCTAAACAAAAGACATGAGGAAAGACATAGAGGAGGAGGTGGAAGATTTCAGAGAGGAAGAATTTTTACTGTAGGAGGAAGAGGACCTTTTACAGATCAGAATAAAGATAAGGAAGTTAGTAAGAATGATAATCCATACCATAGAGATGATGAAAAGTCTTACCAAAGAGGAGGATATGGTGGTTACCAAAATAAGGATTACAGAAAAGATGATAGAAGATAGGAGGAATGAGTATTCAAAGGAGCTTGTTATAAGTGTGGTGGGGAAGGGCATAGAGAATTTGAATGTAATAAGGGAGAAGCAAGCAGAAAGATAGAGAATAGTAGAAGAGAAAAATTTGTTGAGGAGGATCATGTTGGATCATCTAATAAACCAGAAGAGGGAGAAGTGTTAGTGAAAATAAGAGTAATATGTCAAAGTGAGATGGAGAAGGAACCGTTACAGAGAAAGAATTTGTTCTGAAGTAGATGCAAGGTAGCTGGTAAATGTTGCAAAGTGATTATTGATAGTGGAAGCTCAAAGAACCTGGTTTTTGAAGAAATGGTGACCAAATTGAAGTTGGAAAGGTTGAAACACCCGGAGCCCTATTCAATAGCATGGATTCAAGATGAGCATAAGATACTGGTAAGTGAACAATTTTTGTGAAATTAAAGATAGAAAATTATCATGATGAAGTTTTGTGTGATATCATGCCTATGGATGTATGCCATGTTTTGTTGGGAAGGACTTGGAAGTATGATATATAAGCTATTCATGATGGAAAGAAGAACATATATACCATTGTTGCAAATGGAATGAAGAAGACTTTGTTACGATTGGAGGATGTTCCTAAACTTGAGGTTTGTACGAATGCTAGAATTTGTTTGGTTGATGAAAGGAGATTTTTGGATGGAGTGGGACATGAGAGCATGTGTTATGCCTTGGTTCCAAAGAAGGATGAAGAATAGTATGTAGAAGAACAACCAAAGGAGATAAGGGAATTTTTGGTACAATATGAAGCTATCCTTTCAGATAATGTACCTAATGGATTGCCACCTGTGAGGAGTATTATTCATTGCATGGATCTGATTCTTGGAGCTAGTTCTCCTAATAAAGTAGTACACCAGATGACACCAATAGAGAATGAAGAGTTGAATAGACAAGTGCAATATTTTTTGAGAAAGGGTTTGATCAGAAAAATCTTAAGTCCTTGTGCAATACTTGTAGTGCTAGCATGTAAGAAGGATGGAGAATGGAGGATGTGTATAGACTCTAGATCCATAAACAAGATCACAGTGAAGTATAGATTTCCTTTTCCCTAGATGGATGACATTATGGATTGCTTGAGTGGAGATAAGTACTTTACAAAGATAGATTTAAAGAGTGGATATCACCAGATCACAATCAAAGAAGGGGATGAATGGAAGACAACATTTAAGATAAATGAAGGATTGTATGAGTGGTTGGTGATGCCTTTTGGACTAAAAAAAGCACCTAGTACTTTCATGAGGTTGATGAATGAGGTATTGAAGAGATTCTTGGGTATGTTTGTGATTATCTAATTGGATGACATCTTGATTTTCAGTAAGACTAGAGAAGAATATTTGTTGCATGTATAAGACAAGTTTTGGAGAGGTTGAGAGAAGAGAAGTTGTTGATAAACATTAGGAAGTGTAGTTTCATGAAGGAAGAATTGGTATATCTGGGATTTGTGATATTAGTGGATGCACTGAAGATGGATCCTGAGAAGGTAAGATAAATTGTTGAGTGGCCTACATCAGAAAGCATTGGAGAGGTAAGATCATTTCATGGACTGGATAGTTTCTACCGAGAGTTCATTAGGAATTTTAGTTCTATTTGCAGTCCTATGACAGAAATGATGAGAGGAGATAGGAAGGATTTTAGATGGACATCTAGAGTAGACCAAATATTTTAGTTGTTGAAACAAAAGGTGACTAAGAAGCTTGTGTTGGCTTTACCAGACTTTAATAAGGTATTCAGGTAGACTGTGATGCAATTGGAGCAGTATTAAGTCAAGAAGGAAGACCAGTAGCTTATTTCAGTGAGAAGTTGAATGATGCAAGGAAAAGGTATTCAGTGTTTGATCAAGAGTTCTATGCCATATTTCAAGCTTTGAAGAAATGGAGACATTACTTGTTGTCTAATGAGTTTGTGTTGTACACATATCATCACGCCTTACAATATTTGAACAATCAAGTTAAGTTGAGTCAGAAACACATGAGATGGGTGGAATTCTTGTAGATTTATACTTTTTTTTTTGGAACATAGGAGTGCAAAGTCAAATAGAGTTGTTGATTCCTTGAGTAGGAGAAGGAATTTGTTGGTAGGAATGAGAATGGAGACTTTAGGCTTTGATGAATTGAAGAATTTATATGAGGAAGACCCAAATTTTATAGAACCTTGGAGAGCTTGTAAACAACCAGTCTTGGAGGATAGGAGTTAGTGGTTGGATTATTTCATTTAGGAGGATATGTTGTTCAGAGGGAATCAATTGTGTATACCCTAGAGTTCAATGAGGGATAACTTGGTGAAAGAGAAACATAGTGGAGGATTGGCAGGACACTTTGGAGTTGATAAGACAATAACATTGGTAAGTGAGAATTACTTTTGGTGTTAGATTCATAAGGATGCTAGGAAATTAGTGCAAAGTTGCAGAGCGTGTCAAGTTGCAAAAGGGAGTATTTAGAATGTTGGATTTTATAAGCCGTTGATAGTTCCAGAAAGACCTTGGGAGGATATCAACATGGATTTCATACTTGGTTTTCCGAAGACACATAGAGGCAATGATTCTATATTTGTGGTGGTGGATAAAATTTCTAAAATGGCACATTTCATACCATGTAAGAAGACAACAAATGTAATACATGTAGCAAACCTTTTTTCAGGGAAGTGCTTAGATTGCATGGATTACCTAGGAGTATTGTTTCAGATAGAGATAAAAAAATTTGTTGGTTACTTTTGGAAGGCACTTTGGAAGAAGTTGAAGACATATTTGAAGTTCAGTTCTAGTTTTCATCCACATACTGATGGACATACATAGGTAGTGAAAAAGAGTTTGGGAAATTTTCTGAGATGTTTGGTTGGAGATAAGATCGAAATTTGGGATTTAGTCCTTGCTCAAGTAGAGTTTGCTTACAATAATTCAGTGAACAAAAGTACTATAAAAAAACCTTTTGAGATTGTTACTGGAGTTCATCCTAGAGGTCTATCAGAGTTGTGAGACATCAGTAAGGAAGCTAAAAGGAATGCAGAATCAAAGGAATTTGTAGAACATGTGAAGAAAGTGCATACTCAAGTAAAGCAAAGTTGGAAGATATGAACCAAAAGTATAAGGAACAAGTAGATGAAAAGAGGAGACATAAGGAGTTAGAAGTTGGAGATGAAGTGATGGTGTATTTGAGGAAGGAAATATTTCCAGTTGGCACATACAGTAAGCTCAAGATGAGGAATTTTTGAGCCTATAAGATTTTTAAGAAATTTGATTCAGTAAATGCATATGAAGTGGAGTTACTAGATGGAATGGGTATATCACCTACATTCAACATTGTAGATCTACATCAGTGCTATGAAGCAGAATTTAGTGAATACAGTAAAGAAAAATTGGAAGAACAACTTCCTAAATAAAAATAGAATGAGATAGAAGAGACTTTGGATATCAAATATGGGAGGAAAACTTGTGGAAGACAATACAAAGAATATCTTGTGAAGTGGAAAGGAAGACTAGTGGTGGATTCTTCTTGGATTTCTTAGGCTGAGGTAGACCGTATTGGTTTTCCTTTAGCCCCCAAAAAGTGAGGGACTCAATTTTCATTAAACCTAGATGTTTGATGTAGGAGCATCCTTGGTTCTTTGCAATCCTGCATCAACCAAAATATTTTCATTCAGTTTTGTTCTTGTTCAAGTTGGAAGATTTGGTATTTCATCATATTTTCTCACCAGACCCTATGGATCTATATTTTCATCATGGATATGTTCATTTTACTTACTCCAAGTTTTTAGCTCGATTGGATCTTTTTTCAGCAAGATATTTCTTTTGAATTAAGTGACAGTTTTGGAACTGGCCCCAAAATAATTTCAAAACCTAACGGCTAGTTTGATTGCTTGTGGATCCCTGTGAGGTATTCTGATTTGTTATGTGGAGTTTCCTCAACCTTAATTTTAGGTCCACACTTCATCATATGCACCTACCATGGATATATTCAAATTTGAGGCCAACCTATTCATGTACACATTATGTTTCCTTCATTGGAGATTGTAATGATCTTTGGCCGATGCAGATGTTTCTAGATCTGTGGATATGATATAAAGATTGTAATAGATCATTAGGATAGGGGGAAATCAATATCAAGTATATTAAGAAGAATATAGAATTTGATTTGTAAGATTTTTTCTCACATTAAGGAGCATGTCTATTATATCAGTCCCAGGAGCTAAACCTATAAGCCTGGATGTTGTCAACTGATTGTAATCAAAAATTTTGTTAATGAGAATGTTTGAATCTGCATTTTCCTCCATATTCTATGTTGCTTCTATTGTGTAACTCTAGCTACATGGTCTGGATAGCTCTCTTTGAGGACCCTCCTACCATGACTGCACCATCATTGTTTTGGTGGATTCTTGTGTTTCTCACACGTTGCATGATTCATCTTTTTAAAGTTGATAGATTTAGTTAACATTTACTTTGTTGTTCTTGGTGTTTTAGAGTTAATTTTAGTAGTTCCGTTCATTTTATTCATTGATGTTGAAGAATGTTATTATGTTGATGCCTTTCTTATTCATTATTTTTGTTGTTTATTGATGATGAACATTAGTGTAAAGCTAGTCTAAATATTAATTCATTTATGCACTTAAACTTCATATTTTATTCATGCTTTATGGTGAATGAACAACTAAAAATATGTAGACCTTAGAAGATAGCATTGGTTTCATGAGACTGTGAGACATTTTGGTTAGGTGGAACTTAGTATTGGGAAGGCTATCCAATGTAGCATCCTCCATTGTCACTGTTCATCATTAGTTGTATGTCTAGGAAATCTCTCATCCCTTTTCCCTTTTGATTTTTCTTTGAGAATATAAGTTAAAGAAAGATTCCATCATCCTTTAAAAGCTAAATCTGATGTTGAATATGGAGTTTTAGACTGATGTTTTGAATTTGTAGCAATTGCAACTCATTTTCAGAATCTTAAGAAACTCCATTTGAAGATCCAATTCCCTCCAAATTAGTGAACCATAAAGGCCGCCTTGTGATTACCAACAAATGACATCAACCAACTGAGTTATTCCAAGAATTTTCATGACCTAACATTTGAGAGACCTTGGGGTGATTTCTCCAACTTAGTTGTTGAAATTACCTTTCAAGAGAGGTAGTGCACTTGTGTGTTGCTTGTGTTGAGAAGGTGCAAAAACACCCATCAACACAACTCATTTGAACTTTCACTATCCAGATATTCTATTTTTGTGGCTTTGAAGGATATTTTAGATTTCTCCTTTTCTTTTCATAATTTTCTCATCTCAAACACAGTCAGGGTGCCAAATAGTTGCTCTCTGGTGAATTTATTCAGATCATAAACTTCCTCAATAGCTGAGATCTTGTCACTATAGCTCTCTGGTAGGGTCATCAAAATATTCTCCATAACATCTTCATGTGTCAGAGTGCCTCCTTGATTTTTGAATTCATTTACTACACTATCAACTCTCTAAAAATAGATTTCTATATCCTCACCTTCTTCCATCCTCAAGTTTTCATATATGTGCTTAGCCGTAAAATTATTTGATAATTTGACTCTATCATTTATTTCATATATTTATTTCAACTTTCCGAAACATCATAAGCAATTTCCAATGAAATAACTTTTGTTAACTTAGTCTTAGAAAAAGCACTAAAGATTGCATACCTTGCCGTTTCATTCTCTTCATAGGCTAAAATCTCATCTGCACTAGAAGGACCATTTTTTGGTTCAACATGTTTTGTATTAACAAATTTCCCAATTTTGTACCCTAGATAAATTAGGTAGCCTCTCATCTACACTTTCCAAAAACTGTAATCAAACCCATCAAACATAGGGATTGTCAGTTTGTGCACCATCAGATCTACGCCAAGCGATTAAGCTCTTCTTTGAGGAACCAAAGATTTGATACCAATTGTTGAACAGTATGGATAATTGAGAGGGGGGTGAATCAATTATTATAATCTTTTTTTTCTTAACCTTAATTTATCTGTAGAAAACTCAAATCAATCAGATAACAATTAAATAGATATGAACATGAAAGCACTTAACAACACCATGCACAAAGAACACTAGAATCTACGTGGAAACCCAATATGGGAAAAACCATGGAGAATGATAATTCTCAATTATAAAACATTGGTTAAGGTGACACTGATTAAGGTGATTTTTATAAGGGTTCACTGCCAAAGTGGTCACTATAGGTAAGGCTCACTATCGGTGGGCTCACTACCTGGCTATTACAACCAAAGATAAAAAGGCTCACTTCCTATAGAAAATGGCTCACTACTAGAAGAATGATGAAAGGGAATCCACTATAGAAATAACTATCACCAATAGTCACACCAAAAGAAACTCACTATCTGCTATCTCTGGTATACTTTCACACAATGTCTAGATTTTCAAATTCACATTCACCACACTAGCTTTCATCGAACAGAATCAACTTTTACTTATATCAATCCATGCCTTCATAATATTCCTAAGTTGGCCAAACACAATTATATTTCATGCTTCCAAAAACTCCTAAGTCAACAAAAACACAATTCCATTTCATGCTTCCAAAAACTCGTAACTTAGCCAAACATAATTTGAATTAGGTCACCACAAAAACATTCTCACGGTGGAAGGGAATAAAATGTGGACCATACAAAACCTCCTCGCTCAAATCAACATGCTACATATTACTCATGATATCCGAAACCAAGGAATAGGATATACACATTACAATGCAAATAATATTCTGAGACACGCTAACCACTTTCCAGATCAATTCAGGCCCATAAGAGTGTATCTCATTATGTTGCAAAGTGAATGGGACCAGGAAAATCATGACTAAATATAGATCATCATGACACAACATCCAAAGCACGCCAATCCAGATCACCAAAGCATCAAAATTGAGCCTGAATCAATCAATCAAGATATGTTGGCATCAATGACAACCATTAATGAAAACAATCAACAAAATCACATTCCAACAAACTGCACCAACATCTAATATGTCCACCATCTCAAGCAACAATTCCTACCATCCTCCAAAGGAAAGGAACAAGCCATGGTGAATATGCACCAGTCTAAAGAACATAAGCACTAGATCCCTTTGATAGCAAAGGCTATGACATACTACAACCACTTCACTGTGATCCCAAGAGATACAAATGCATCACAACATCAACTTCAAATCCCTCAACATGAACATAGTTGTGAAGTCATTCTCCAGAGAACAATACATAACATCAACTAGAACAACAAGCAAAAAATTGTCTACTCCCATCCAACTAATCAACCCAGATGACTAAAATAGCACAAATAGCAAGTGCTACTCCATCGAATCACATATACCTCAAAGGCATCCTCATTAGTAAAATAATGCTAGCAACACAACCAACCCATCAGCCAAAGATATAGGCTCCATGTACAAACTAGTTGAAGAAGACCAAAAATATTCAAGAACTCCCACTGCATGGGTATTAAATCTAAAAAGATCAAGGCATATCAAGTCTACCAATAGCATAACATAGAAAGTGTAAACATGTAGTTTCAAGGAACCATCCACAATGATATGCATAACCTATAAGAATAATTCTCACCACAAGTCTTCACAACTCTCCCAAGTATCCACACCCAATGAAAGAAAGAGATTAAGAACCTCAATGTCATCACCCAAGAACATGAGTGAAAACACATGACCACAAGCTATTGGTCACTATAGTTTCGTCCAAATCTCAAACCAATGTAATGTGAAATCAAACATCCAGGAAGATAACCAAGACCAAAGAGAGAAACTCTACACATCATATACATGTAGAAAATCCTCCTAAATACACCTCTTAATGCCAACTATGTCAAGTATGATCTCCTACACAACACCACAAAGAGAACAAAATAAAAAAACCCAACCATTAAATCTCCAAGATCAAACACAACATATATATCATATCATTATATGGATGAAAGATTCTCCATGAAGATCAAACTACTCCATTTCCCATCTCAAGAAATCATACCATAAAACCATCTCCTAACAGTCCTCATCAATAAATGATATGTTAAAACACACAAAAGCATAAGGAGATAACCATTCTAAACATCCTTCAAATGAATCCTTCAGAACTAACTATAGAGCTCAAGATCCATATCTATGAAATATATAGTATATAGACACATGCTAAACCAATCCTCAAATGAGTATCCAAATCCAATCACCAAAAATCAATTCATTCCATTAGAATCAAAGCACGAACATAACACATCTGAAAGAAATAATGGGAAATACCTTTCAAATGATAAACTGTCGAGTAGACCAAGAGTGGGGAATGTGAATGCTCCTCTAGGGTAACCAAGTCCTCATGACTTATCCAAGAGAAATATTCTCATTGGTCTCTATTGAACTCATGTCCAACCAAGGTGTAGGCTCCTCAATTTTTTTGCTAAAATCTTCATCAAGAGTAACCATCAACAAAACTTCTCTCATCTCAAGAGAATTATAGCCTCACCTTATTATCCATGTATCCATGAGCATCTGCAAATTATCATCTCATGCTAAAATCCAAATGCATCACTGCACTATCATGAAGTTCTCAAGAATATGACCAATGCACCCAATACACAAAGAATTACCAAAAACCTGTCAAAATCTCCAATCATCTAAACTAGGAACTTATCATGAAATCATGATCTTACCATCCCCCTTAGGAGATCCCATGCTCCAGGTGAACATAACATGGTCTCAAGAGAAAAAATTATGCCAAAACTCTAATGCGCAATCAAGAGTATACCATGACATAAACAAGCAAACTCTAAACCACATCACCTATCAAGCACCACCAAAACCTAGACCAAAGAATCAAAATAGTCCTCCATGGCTTCAAGATGTTACACATCTTCAAATAGTGTCCATGCAAATGCGAAAAATCTCTTCTGCAGCAACAAGATCTAAGAGCTCCTCCTAGTAACATCTACAACACTAAAGAAAATCATTCACCACATAGTGATGAATACATAGTCACTGCTAAAGCTCCTACTAAACCGTGATACCAAGATTTCCAATAAAATGACCAAAAATATACTATATTGAAAATCCTCAAAGTCCACTCATTAACATATCCATCTGACAATAGTACCAATTAGTACCAAGATCTCCAAAACTAAGCATAAATTACCATCACTGTCAAAAGCTTACACAAACCAATGTACCCAAGCTATCCATGAAATTGTGATACACATGCTATAGGTCCCCATAATCGACTATCCGAGTACTCAAAATCATCCATCCTCACATCTCAAAGCAACTACACCAATGCAAAAGTGACCACAAAAAGGGCCAACTAACAAGTCTACACCATCACAAAATTAGATCTCGCTGATATAGACAGTCCAATTCTAAGTTATCCCATAAAAAACATGTAGGTAAAGATAGCCCTAAACATTGCACAACCCGTAGATCCATTCAATATATCATGCAAACCCATCATCACACTAAAACTGTAAAACTAAGATCTCAAAGAGAATTTACCATGTAGAAAACATGAATCAAACATCATATCAAGTTCAAACCTAATTTTCCAATCATGTCCACAATGAGTACCATAGTGTAGGAAACCACCAAGAATCACCACAAGAATGTTGAGTGAAAAACCACATATCAAAAATTTCATGCAGAGATGAAATGACACCTTCTCTTACCATTCATAAAGCATGTATGGAGAACTGCAACTATCTCATCCAACAACACTCCCAACAAGCCAGGGTCTAGAAAATAGTTTAACAATAGCTCCATAAAACCACAAGTTTTCTTGACCATGTAAAACTTGAAAAACCACTATGTTCCATGCACACCCATATCCTCTTCACATCTGGATGACTCAAAAGTCTGAAACATAAACACCATAATAGTTAAACCAGGATAAAGTATTTCCATGAATATACATAACCATAGATTCTTTAAATGGAAATCTATAAAGCCCTCAAATCCAAAGAACATGGATTTGGGCGATGCAAGTACAACACAACCTTAAAAGGAAACAACAGTTCAGGAACTCTAGGCCCATGTCAAGCCAACTCAAAAACCATCATCATAATTTTTTAGACTCTAAGCCTTTACATGAGATTTACATCTTGTTCCATTCTGGAGAGAATCTGACAGCATAAAGTTGTTCTATTTCCCTCTTTTCCTCATTGTAGAATGTTCAATGTTTTATAACATTCATTCTCAACCAACATGAAATGGTTCAGTTCAAATTCCAACAAGCAACTTGAATAAATGGTCTAACTATCTAATATATCAGACTATCAAAGAGACTTCATTCACACTCCCTTCAAAATCACCAAGTGACTTTGATATTCACAACACCTACCAAGTCAATCGGCCAGCCAATTATCTCTTTCCAACTTGACATCGATTGGGTCCCACGAAGACACCCACAAGAAAGAATCAATACATTACCATATAAAGGAGATTATATATCATCTCCGTCTGATATCAGGATGTCCCTTCGATATTCACTTTACCACTCCAAGTGGTCCCCACATCCATCGGCTTCGAAGTCGCTATGTCGCTAAAAACCCGAACTTCATAACCTCTTGTTGGAGGTTATGAAGTTCTCAGAACTTGCAACTCGTCGACAACAAAGAGAACCTCAAAGTCACTAAGTCGGGAGGTTATGAAACTTTAGAGTCCCATGACTTAAGTTAGGAAAACTTGGAACCCCCCATGACTTAAGTAACAAACTATTTCCTGCCAAACTTTAAATGTCAAGCCAATAAAGGGAAAAACACAACTACTCCAAGAAGTCAATCAATGTAAACGAAATTGAAAACTAAATGTAATATAAACACATTTTTTATATTTTTAATGAATATAAACAATGCAAACATCCAATTTAATTCTATATGCAATGTTCACTAATGCAAAACAAAGAAACCCTAGAATTTAATGCAAACATAATGGAAGCTAGGGGCTTATTGCACTCCAAATCATAAGCTAAGATGCTCAAAAAGGGGTTGGGTTCACCAAAATGAAACATGAAGAAAAAGGGAGGAGAATAATGTTTCCAATCTGCCTATTCTTCACAAGGGATGTTTTATTAAAATATGAGATCCAAGACTCTTGAAACAACTATCAACACAAGAGGTGAACTAAATCAAGACTAAAGGATCTTGCACTCTTTCCTTTATACAAGGATACGGTGGTGAGCTAGATCTCAATTTGAGGAGAAAGAACTAGGCTAATGAACAAACCCTAATTCTAGGTCTAGCACATAAATGCATAAATTGAACACAAAATAGAAGGAAACTATATTTTTTTTTAAGGAACAAGAAGGCAAGGAAGCTATGCACTTGGTGAAATTTGTCTTTTTTGTGCTTCTACCAGGGACTTATTCACCATCAGAGATGAATGGGTCTTGGTGGGATTTTTTGGGTAGATTTGAACTGGAAAAAGAAGATTAAAATGTCTAGAATCTGATGCCTCTCTGCCCTCAACAAAGACTCATTCAACCTCAAAGGAAAATGGGTCCTACTAGGGTTTTCTAGAAATCTCTAAATCTAGGTTGCAACTTCTAGGTCTACTCTTCTCCCTTGCACTTTGAATTTATTGTTTTTGAATTCAGATCTACCTAAAACTTGCAAAAGAAATTTGGTATCTTGTTGGTGGATAGGGGTTTTCCATAGTCAAACCCCCTTGTTGGAAATTCAACCTTTGATGATGAATACAAAGTTGAAACATGTAATAGTGTGTGCAATCTTAATCTTAAGTGTGTCTAAGACTAAGATCTGAGAGAATGTAAAGGCAAGTTTTACCCCACTGTATTAGGATAAAACCCTTGAATGCAATATGAACGATCTAAATGACTCACTAAAGAAGATGTCTAATCCCTCCAATGAATCAAAAATCTGAAAATACCTCTTGTACGTTGCAAATAGGATGATTATAGAAGATGGAATCACTCTAGAAACAAGTTATTAGGCTTGGTTGTATGACTTGTGCATCTCCCAACACCTAGGATCCTTCATGATTCTCCATAGGCATCTATCATCAACCTTCAATAATGCTTGATCTTGGATACAAAATGATCTTGAAGACCTTGAAATGTTGATCCAAACTTCACTTTTTATTGAGTACTTTGTCTTTCTTTCTTGTAATCTTGTTCTAGTTCTCTCCCTTAGATTTTATTAGGATTGCTAGATGATATTATGTCAAAATAACCTTGTATTTATACTAAATTAGAGATTTCACCCCAAAATTCAAATAATTCAGGATGACCTCAGATTTGGAAATGAAATTAATTAAAATCCCACCAAGATGAAATTCAAAAAGAGGGTCCTTGTTAAGGGAGGACCCATTCACCACCTTGGATGAATGGGTCCTAGCTCTCTTTCCAGGACCAAGCTTTGGGGGTGAAAAGAGGATAAAAAACCTAGTTAGAATATGCCAAGAAAGTGGGGTCCTATTAAGGGAGGACCCATTCACCCTTAGTGGTGAATGGGTCCTAGCACACTTTCTAGGACCTAAAATTTTCCACATTCAAGGTTATGTCATTTAGTTGTTGAGTGTCATGATAGATCTTTGGGAGGTGCAATTGAATTTGATTTAAAGGGGCAATTAATTCTAATTAACCAACATTAATTAATATCACCCTAGATAGATGTGAAAGTGTGTTTAAACACTTTACAACACCATACATAGGGCCTGATTTAAGTACAAGAGGGGTCCATTAGGCTTAATTAGATGAATAGATGTTAGAAAAGTGCGAAAATGTCTTACAAAACTTTACAAAACTCTTGTAAAAGGTGAAATCTAAATATATTTTGAATAAATAAGGACCCTAGAGAGGTGTGAATGTGTACAACACCACTCCAAAGCATAATTAAGTTAATTATGTGTCAATTACTTCAAATAAAGTGTGAAAAAGGATACTTTTTATTGACACTACATTTAGGTGTCCTTGTACTATGTTTGGGTGGCCTTGTCCTAATCAGTATTTAATCTAGAATCCACCAATCTCTATTTAAGTGGCCTTGTTCCCAATTGGGTGACCTTGTACCTTATTTGGGTGGCCTTGTAAAATTCAATTTCGAGCCCAAAATTAACCCCATATCCACTTGGGAGACCTTGTTCATAGTTGGGAGACATCGTACCCTATTTGAGTTATCTTGTAGAATTCAGTCCTAACCCCAAATTGCACTCCATATATGTTTACACAACCTTCTATATGTTTGGGTGGTCTTGTCCTATGTTGGGGTAGTTTTGTCCTACCCAACTCCTAGTCCCAAACTCCATCTTTGATTAGGTAGCCTTGTATATTTTTGGGAAACTTGAAAATTTTTGGGTGGCCTTGTCCTATGTTGGGGAAGTTTTGTCCTACCCGTCCTATGTTGGGGTAGTTCTATCCAACCCAACTCTTAGTCCCAAAATGCATATTTGTTTAGGCGGCCTATATATGTTTGGATGGCCTTGTAAAATTTTTGGTAGAATTGTCCTATGTTAGGGTGGCTTTTTCCTACCCAACTCCTAGACTCAAATTTCATCTCTTGTTCAACAGTCTTGTCTCCAAATAGGTGGTTTTGTACTATGTTTCAATAGATCCATTTATCTATGTTTCTTTGCAGTAGGTTATCTCATTATGGGGGGATATATAATCAAAAAGAAACATTCCTATGGAGGGGAAATTGATTTTATATTTTCTCTTTTGGAGAGGTGATTCATGTAAAAATGGGGACATATAATGTCACTCTTTTTGTCACTAATCATTCAAAGATGTCTTAAGAACCCTAATTGGATTGACCATCAACCTCACAAGGTGATTCAATTATCAATTAGGAGGTCCTAGGGAGGAGGTTCTTTCAGATTTTTAGGGGTTCACCACCAAGCAAATTATTGGAAAAGACAAATAAGCATTCAACCTAAAAAACCTAGTTATGCAAGCTAAATGAGAGATGCAAATAATTAAATTATGCAACAATAAGATAGAATGTGTGTACCTGGGAATTCTATAGATGTTGTGAGGATTCTAGAAATGTAAAAATGTTGTCAAAATTACCAGAGATGACTAAAATTCCCTTACTCTTGTCTTATTCCCGCTGCTATTTTTCGAGGCAAATGCATTATCTTTGGATCTCAAAATAGAATCTCAAAGAATATCTGAAAAAATACCCTTGGGAGGACTAAGATGCGCAAGGTGGAATATTAGTCCCATTCTAGATTTCTGAAAACTTTGAATTTGATCCTAAGCTCCAAGGTCTGCATTTGCTTCCTCTCAGATCTTAGGTTCTGAAACCTCTAGATTTTACCTATAGGTGATTTTACATGAAGATGAAAAATTTGTGATGCAACTTTGTAACTTTGCAATCTTGCACTCCAAATGATCTTCAAGTCTTCAACCTAAATCTATAATCAAAATCATACAAGAGAGGGAAATCTTGTTGAATGTTAGTGAATGGGGATTTGCCTTGGTCAAATGCCTTATTGGTAATTAAACCTTGAAATGAAATAAAATAAAGGAGGGAAATGATGTATGAACAATATGCAATGCTACAACTCACCAAACCCTTGTAAAGTTTGCAAACTTATGTGGAATGGCTAATTGGAATGTAGATCTTGAATCAATGGAATGCTTTGATAGATCTTGCTTGAATTTCTTTCTTGAATCAAAAACCTACATCACACATGTTAGCACAAAAACACACATGATGTAAAAATATCCTTTGATATGATTCTTGAATCTTGATGATGGCTCCAAAATTCTTGAAGAACTACTCTTGAATGCTCTTGTGAACTCAAGTATGCTATAATGAATGCTCTCACAAAAGACTTAGGTCACCTGATTTCTTGTTAGGAGAAAATGAGTGAAAGAACCTTGTATTTATACTTATCTATGCTTAATATCCTGAAATTACATCACACCAAGCCGACATAGGGAAAAATTAATGAAAGGAGGCTAAATCCTACTATAATTTGAAATTAAATCTCAAAAATAAGCCAAGGAGGAATAAGATGCCTTAGGTGGTGTCTTAGTCTCAAGGCTCAATTCTCGGGGCATAGACTCCAAAAAGGGACCTTTTTAGGTGTGTTCAAAATTAGGGCTCCAAGATCCCTGGGGGACTAAGACACCCTTGGTGGCATTTTAGTCCCAACCCAAAACTCAGGGATACATAGGAAAAATCATTAAATGCTCAATTTCCCTTTGATGATTGTTGGAATTAGCCAAAAAAAGATGTAGTTTGTTAGGCTTGTGGATGTAAAATATGACCAATTAAGACATAAAGAAGGATAAATAAAGCAAGGCAAGCCCAAACAAGTGTGAAAATGCAAGGGTATGCATTTTTCTACACTAAATTTAGCCCCCACTTCAGTGAGAGGATGAACTTGCTTCAAACTCACACTAAAGTAGCCAACCACGCAATCAAGAGGGGTTCAAATGTACAAACACAAACTCATTTGATTGAAAAATCCGACGAATTTTTTTGATGAAAGCTGTATAATCAGATGTATCATTGGGTACTTGTGATATTCAATGTGAAATTTTCATTTTTTAAAAATTTTATCGCCGATGTTCGTCGGAATTTCGAAAAACCTTATTTTGCATCGAAGTTTCGACGAAGATTTTTCACCAAAATTTTGATGGAATTGCAAAGTTAAATTGTGGCCAACATAAATAAAACTGAGCTCGACTATTTATTGCGAGAGTGTTTTGCTCAACGATTTTCTTGGGAAAATCAGAAAAAACTCAAGAAGATATTGCCAAGTTGAGGGTAGTCATTGTCTTTTTCTAGAATTCATTTGTGAAGTCAGATTTCTACTTCCAGGTTTGAAAATCAGATTTTAAAGCAACATCTCATTAGATTTCATTTTTAGTCTTGTGCATTTTCAAAATTTCATTTCCAGATTTTAGACTTGACTTCACAAATTCTTTATAAGGGAATTGTTTATAACTAATGGAAAATTCTTGATGGATTTGGACAAAGATTATATTTGCAAGGTTTCAATTTTAACCCTAATGATCAATTTTCAATAGATTTGGGAGCCATAACTATATAATATCAAAGGCATAGGGATAGCTACAGAGTGAAATAGCTGTCAAGATTCAAGCCTAGAGGGTTGAACAAAGAATTGGGAATGTTTGATAGTGGATAGTTAGATCCATTTAGCTATGATATTTTTGAAGACTACTTCATAAAGATGTATTTTTACCTTTGCCAAGTTTTAGAAATAGCTTTTAGACCTTAGATGCCAGTGTCTTATAAAAGCAGTTATGGTATATCTATTACCTGAAGTTCTTGAATTCATCTTGACTCTATACAAATGTATCTATTTTTAATTTGAAAAAGAAAGAAAGAAAGCAACCAATTTCTAAATATTGTGAGATATTTAGAGCAACAAACTAAAAAATGAAAAAATGAAGGTCAAGGCCTCTCTATTTTTCTTAGTTCACTTAAAACTTTTAGATGCTGCCAAACATCTAGCAAGCTATAACTATCATGAAGATTATATGATTTCTATTTGTTTTTTACTTTGGAACAATTTACAAGATGAAATTGTCTCCTCATGTAGAAGTATAAGCTGCCAAATTCCTTCAGAAGTTGATACAAGAATCAAAAGATGAACTTGTCAAATTGGAAACCAAAATTTTTGTGGTTAGAACAGTTGATTTTGACATGAATGGAATGTTGTAACAGCTTTATTAAGTAATACAATTTATTTAGTTATTTCACAATTTGGTGATTTGTGTGTATATATGTCACCATATGAAACTAAGTGGAAAAGAGCAATCCTTACCTTATCAAGTAATATCTAGGTAAGATGTTATAAAAAATAACTTGTGCTTTTAGTGAAGCTGGTCAACCTACTCATTCTTTTCCATGCTTAGTATTTTCCTTTTGGATTGAGCTACTTATGATAAATTTTTAACTTTCCTTGCAACCTGTGTATTACCCTCTCAATTTTTTAACTGGTTAAAAGAAATCTCTTATAAAGGATATAAAACTCCTTAGTACTTTAGATTATCCTTTATGTTAAGGGAGGCATCTGACTATTGTTTATATAATTAAACTTTATTTGAGAGTAAGCATATTTAATCTCTATGTGGTAGATTCAAACACTAAAAGAAAGTATTTGACCTTATTAGGAAAAATGAAGCAAAAAACGTAAAAGTGCATCATAGGATTTTTTTTTCATGGTTTTCATTGTAAAGTATGCATCTTATTTCAATATTTTCTAATGGAAATCATATGACCTTCTGTGAACTATATAAACTCCTTTAGCGTAAATGTTGTCCTCTCCTTCCTATTATGCAAGATCATTCAAAACCTCTACTACTTTTTAACAATAACATATGACTATCATATCTTTGTAAGTCTTTAAATGACATAATGGGAGATCCTTTAGAAACATCATCATCTCTATTGAAAGTGATCCAATATCCTTTGTGATACCTACCCTATAGCAACTTGACTATCCTTTGTCTTTTAGCTTATGCATGAGTTTATTCATTTGATTTCAATGGCCTTGCATAACACTTGAAGAAATTAATTGTGGTAGCTCCTTGAGATATTGTCCATGTACTCCTTAATACACTTGTAGGTTGTTCTCTTTTGAAACTTTTTGAGATGGAAATATTTATTAGTTTACCATACTTCTATGAAGACAATGAACCCTTGACAAGATTTATGATGTTTTACAAGCCCTCTTGACTGCTCAGTTACTTTTCTTTATGTATCTTTTAAAGTTCATCATACTACCCTATCACTGTTATTATTAATTTCAATGCCCCCTTCATGGTTATGACATGGACTAATCATTGTTTATTTGAATAGTCATGATTGTGATCTCCTTTTGGGAATCTATAGTAAAGTGTCATGCCTTTATTTGAAGTCCATTTCCTTAAATATTTTATCTTTGCTCGTTGCTCCTTACCTCTATAGTATCGCTATATTGTATATACATAATAATAAAAATTATGGTGATAACTAGTGGAGATGGGTATAACATCAAGAATCATACAAATGTAGTTTATATCTACATATATAATACTCCAAGATACTAATATTGTAGCACTAGTCAAAGAATCATCATCAAAATATATTTCTTGATCAAATACAATGAAAAATAAAATATATTAAAATATAAAACATTGATCTTTTCTATCTACTCCACTGTAAATAATAAAGACTTCCAACACTCAAATTAGAAGGAAATTTCTACAGTCTTTATTATTTACAGTGGAGTAGATAGAAAAGATCACTGTTTTTTATTTTACTATATTTTATTTTGAAAATAGCATTGCACAATAAACTGGCCAATACACTATCAAACATAATGATTGGACCCTATGAATACATAGGTTATCAATCTTTAATCAATTCACATGAGAAATTGTACTGACCAATAGTATAAATGAAACTTTGACACTATATAACAATGACTAGTCTCAGTTTGATGACATTTCAAGACCAATGCATGAATATCATTTGGGCCTCATGGCATTGAACATTGTTTTCATTCAGCCATGATATAATGTTCTTATAGGAAGCACAATACTAGTATGATTGAATGTATCAGAGGAAATAGGAGTTAGAGCAGATAAAAAGAGAACAAAAATATTGTAGTGTAACCTTATTATTATATAAATAAACAGAAAAATAGTAAGAGTAGGAACCCCAAATATCATGTTCATTGTCTATGTGAATATTTGTGGAATAGAGTAACCCCTTATCTATTTCAATTGCTGATCAGCTTAAAGTTTATTCTTATTCTCCTTTGCATAGTATAAGCTCTAACCAATTTTTAATATTTAGCTTAAAATTCAAGATAGTATTCCATACTGATTCTATGTCAATAGGAGGGAGGAAGTTGTATATGGATTCTAGAATAAACATTGTGACCAAAGACATGAATTACATGGATGAAAGAAAATTGAATACAAATGGAAATAGATTTGACATATAAAACCAGAGGAAGGCCCTATGATATTTTGAAGCACTATTGTAATGGTGAAGTCAATTTAGAAAGTGTACGAGACATTTGAAGTTTCTTGTGAGAACAAGATTTAGCTTAACCTACAAAACTAGGCAAATGAAGTGTTTTCCTTACAAAACAATTTTGTCGAGAGTGTAGAAGTGAAGGTCTATACAAGATTGTTTGTATGAATTGTATTCAACATAAATATGTTAGGATCGGTCTCAACAATCATTTTAGCCTTTCAAAATGATATCATCCTTATTCAACAATACACTAATTTTTTTCAGATGGATGTAATCATTAAGGAAGACCCTTTCATTATTCCCTTAATGGATTGAACTTTCAAGGAGGCCATCTAATGGTGTTGCCTATTCATATCCAAAGCAGGGATGTGAATAAGACTGATAACTATGCAGGCTATATTGTAGATAAAATTCATAGATCTTTTAACTTTATCAAGGCATATAATAGGGTGGTCCACTTCAAATGAAACTCTTTATTATGCCATACTATTTTATTTCCAGAATTCATTTGTGAAGTCAGATTTGTACTTACAGGTTTGAAAATCATATTTTAAAGCAACATCTCATCAGATTTCATTTTTAGACTTGTGCATTTTCATAACTTCATTTCCAGATTTTGTTGTGCAAGTTCAATATCCTGATTTTAGGAGTCTAACGGTTGGAAATCATAGTAAAATAAAAATTTAATAATTTGTGGAATTAGCATTTTAAAGTGTTTTTTGGGGTCATTAACTTCAGACTATCTTCTCTTTTGTAGGGGTGGTTGCATACCAATTTTTTTTGGTATAAAATATCAGAATTATTAGATTTTGTTACCTATATATGATTAAAAATTATTGGAGTGTGAGTTTGATATTTTTTGAAGATCTAAATATTCAAGCTTGGTAAAGAAAAATCATGTCAGATAATATTAGTCTAGAAAAAAATGAAGCGAGAGTTGCTAGATTGTGGGCTAGATTGAAAAGAAAGGGTGATGGGAAATGTTATTGTCCTTGCAATAATTGCAAGGGCTTAAAGACAAGAAGACTTTTAATCACAACAGCTAAGAAAAATTGTAGGCAACATGGTCACATTCAAGGGGGGCATGATTATCGTCCATTGGCAATTTGTTCATTATATGTGTTTATATTGATTGAATTTGTAAATGTTTATATCCTTTTAACATTATATATATATATATATATATATATATATATATATATATAATCACTTGATCATGATCATGGTTTATTTGTGTCTATCATTATTATAAAGGTGGGGTACCCTAGGGCACATGATATGGATTATCACAGCCCAAAGAATTTGGTTTTGCAAGCGGAGGAACATGGAGCTATGAATATCGAAGATGAAGTTAATGATCTTATGGAAGAAGATGATCATGTGCCAGAAAACACAGTTGAAGATGATGGTACAAATACATTGATCCATGACACATTTAGTGGCATAGCTAATCATGATGATCAAGATGACTTTGATGATGTTCATGATTTACTTGTACTTGAGAATGCATATGAGCCCCTTTATGAAGGCTCCCAAACAACTCTTCTCTCTACTGTATTGTTGTTGGTGAACTTGAAGGTTATGAATGGTTTATCCAACATAGCAATCTCACGGATGTTAAGGTATGCCATATATGTCATATTTTTTCATCTATTTTAATTGTTGTTAGTTCATCACTAGTAAATAAAGGATAAATTATGTACCATTAATATTATTTATATTAACAAATTTTTATTTTTTTTGTAGATTAATTGGTAAATTTTTGTTACCACCATCTAATATTTTACCTCGCTCATACCGAGATTTATCTAGCATTATGAAAGATATTGGAATGGAGTATCAAGCAATAGATGCATGTCCCAATGATCATATTATATATCATAAACAACATGAATTTGCAACAGAATGCCGAAATGTCATATCAATAGATATCAAATAGATCAACTAACAAAAAAGGTGCCTTGCAAGGTTCTTCGTTATATTCCCATTATTCCTAGTATGCAACAATTATTTAGGTGCGAAAGCTTAGTGCAATTTATGGATTACCATGCACAGAATAGAAGTGGAGATGAAATTCTTCGAATGCTTGCAGATGGTTCTGCATTTAGGGACATGGAGGAAAAATGGCCACAAGAAGAACCTCGTAATCTTAGGCTTTCATTGGCAGCGAATGATGTCAATCCATTTGGAGATATGAGATCTATTTACTCGGTGTGGCATATTTTTGTTATAAAAAATAACATTCCTCGATGGATGTCAATAAAGAGGTAGCACATAATGTTGGCAATGATTGTTGCAGGTATTTGTTTACATCAATTTTCTTTAACCTAGTAGCATCTCATTTGTCTTATTTGTTGCATAATGACTTATATTTTTTTTCATTTAATATTCATGCACATTAATTTATATATATTGCAGTAAAATGGTTATAATAATTATGTAATGTTTATGTTCATTCAACTAGGTAAGTACCAAGTTAAAGATATGAATGTATATATTGAGCCTCTTATCGATGAGTTACTAAAGTTATGGAATGGCATCACTATGTATGACGTATCTAGACCAATAGGACAAAGATAATTTCAATTCCATGCAATGCTTGTATGGAAAATTCATGATGCCCCAGGGATAACACATTTTTGTGGTATGTTATAACATTCGATTGCACTTTAACGATATTTAATTTTATGAAGTAGATATCATGCATGTTTTTTAAATAATCTATTCATTATATATAATTATAAAATTTGACATATTTAATCCAATTATATATGATCTTGCAGGTCTTCAAACAAAGGGAAAATTTGCATGTCCAATTTGTGGTCCAAAGATGAAATCTCATCATTCAACAAGTTTAGGAAAGAAGGTGTTTGATGAGTTTAGGAACTTCCTCCATAGAAATCATAAGTATCTAACTAGTGAAAAACATATTTTCAATGGGAAAGAAGAGACTACATCAAAACCATGAAGAATGACACCTCACCTATGGAAGTTGGAATATAATAGAATTAATCGTCAAGGTTATACATCAGATCAAATTTTTTATCTATCATATATGATATGTTTGGAATTTATATTTTTATATTGTGTTGTGTTTACTCATGTTGTAATTGGAAATGATTGTCGTTGTTAATTTGTTTAACTTATATGTGTAGATGTCAAAATCTGCAAGATCAACCTAAACCATTTTATGTTGTTAGCACAAAAGTTAGTTTAAATTAGCAAACTTAAACATCCCTATGAAATATAGAATCATGTTAAACAATGCAACTAATAAGAACAATGCATAAAACATGAATCATTCCTATCCCATAGTAGATTGGTGCAACTTAGTGTTGTAGGAAGTTGCCCTTTCCCAATCCTTGATAAGCAAAATGCCAAATGATGAGCAAGATATCCTCTCAAATGAAGAGAGTGACCTTGCAATCAGAAAATATTGCTAAGCAAATGGTGTGATGATAAGCAAGATCAGTTCTCACAAGTGGAGAGTAACCTTACAATGAGCATGAGTTGTGTGTTGTTGATGATTTGTGTTGAAATGCTTTGCATTTTATAGATTGAAAGATTGAAAGATTGAGAGATTTTGAGGAATGTGGGATTATTCACAAACCAATGACAAGGTGCCACTTGTCAAGTTGTGAGAGGGTGAGGAATGTGCAAGTCTTGGCCCATGTGCCAATTTGAAATTCAAATTTGGATGAGAAGACATGAAAGGTGCATTAAATGCCAAGTTTGACTTGTGCAAATAGCATTTAATACCTTGTTGGAAGGGACAAGTCCTTTTTGGGGGGAAGATTCAAATTGGAAGAGTATTCCATTTTGATGCCATTTTGAATGTAATTAGAGGAAATAATAAATCAAATAAATGATTTATTGGTGCAAGTGAGTGGGTTAGTTAGGAGTTTGGATTTGACTCTAGTTGAGTCAAAAGCTAGAGAATGGTAATTGTGATTAAAAGCTAATTAATGTAGATTGATTAACTTGGATGATATTAAGAGGTGACATTTGATAAATCAAATGAGAAGAACTTTAAGGATTTGATTAAATAATTTTGATTTATTTAATGAACCTTAGTAAATTAATCAATAAATTGTTTTAATTAATTAATAGCAGAATTTGATGTTAGTTAAAGTGAGATGTATGATGTCAGTTTTGCATGTCTACATTTTGCCCCTCTTTGAAGCAATGTACTCGTTGCATTGGTTCAAAGAATGATGTTGCCGGCTTCGAAATTAAAAAATTCTTTGGTTTTTTCGGATGCCCCAGTGAAAATAAGTACTTTAGTACATTGCCCCCTCGAGAGATCGAGCGAAAAGATACAATTTGAGGTGGATCTCACGACAAAGAGGTTCAAAATGGATGTATGGATGGTTAGACTATATGATAATGATGATGTAGATGAGATGTTCAGAAGATGCTTAGAATAACAAATTTATATTATCATAAACAACTTTAAATGATTATGCAATGCATGTGAGATGGATGAGATGGATGATGATATGACATGATTATGTAGGATGAGAGTGCAAATGCAGGATGGATGCATTGTTAGCATGAAAGAGGATGGAAGAACAAGAGAGGATAGAAGAATGAGAGGGATCAACCCTTGAATCCAAGAAGATGCAGAAGTTCAACAAGCCAACTTTATTAGAGATGATGATGAAAGATGATGATGTATTGCTTATCCAGGAATGGGAGAGAGCATACCTTTCTTTATGTTTGATAACACACGTAGGTGCGATGCATCAAGGTATTAAGAACTAGGATGGCGTTGCGCCTAGTGTGATGGACTCTGACTCGGCAATCAGATAGGAGTGCTCTTGTTCACACTTGACATACGGAAACCTTGCTAGGACGAACCCAACAAAGAAAGTATTCGCCAAGTTATTTTACAAGAACATCCAACAAGCACAACAGATAAAAAGATAATGATCATTGCCCCATTCCTTTCTCTCTAAACCTATTTTGTTTAGGCATCATCGAGAGGTCCTTGGAATGAGTGCAAAATAAGATAAGTCAACAAGACCAAGATAAAGTAAACAAACAAGCTAATGTTCTTCGTACTGCTAGCCAAGACTAAACTACTGTGGGGTACCTGATGCTTATGTCCATCGTAGGAAAGCTTCATCCTAGGACATGTAGTGATCAGGGTTTTGGTGAGATTGATTATGTGATAAGCTATTGACACTCTGAGTTGATCAACTTGCTGACTTACTAACTTAGGCTTGAGACTCTGACGATAAGGCGTTTACTTTAGAACCTGCTAAACTTGCTTCTGACTAACTCACCAAAGGGTGAAAGCGACGATTGATTTATTATGAGTGATGAAAATCACGGGTGAAAGCGAGATGAAATGGATGCACCATTTTGGTTTTTTCAAATGTTTTGAGGCTGTTTTTGGAATTTTTGAGATGTTTTACAAATGTTTTTGGTATTTTCAAGATTTTCCAATGTTTTTGGTATTTTCAAGATTTATGAATGTTTTTGAATTTTGTGTCTCGGGGGCCGATCAAGGATGGCCTTGCCTACGTTTAAGCTCAGAGACGGCGTAGTTCGGACTCCAATTGACTTGACTAATAATGAGATAGATGGGCAGACGGATTGCCATTGCGATGGATGCCTAAATAGATGGGAAAACGGATGCCAATGCGACGGACGCATAAAGGACGAACTTGATTATAGAAAAAAGATAAGCAAACGAATGCCAATGCAACAGATGCCTAACTAGATGGGCAAATGGATGCCAATGCGACAGACACATAAAGGATAGACCTGATTATAGAAAAAAGATAAGCAAACGAATGCCAATGCGACAGACGCCTAACTAGATGGGCAAACGGATGCCAATGCGACGGACGCAAACTGTCTCGAGGGATGATCAAAGATCAGCCTTGCCTACGTTCAAGCTCAGAGACGACATAGTTCGACAAGGTGAAAGACTGACAAGACTAAATGATGAATTTTTTGAAGATTTTTTGATATTTCGACATGTTTTTGAATTTTTGATGATTTTTCGAATGTTTTTGAAATTTTTGATGGATTTTTTGAATGTTTTTGGTTTTTTCTGATGAAATTTGACAATTTGGATATGGTTATGTGATGATATCAGTGCTCTCTCTTGGGATTTTGTTGAAAACCAAGCTTTAATATTGATCAATCGGACTGATGGATTGATAGTTTGACTAAGTGTGTTAAGTTAAGCAAAAGTGATAATGCACTCGTAAGTTCCAGGAAGTTGTGTTATCCCAGAGTAAACTTGTACAAAAATGATAATTTGGCTAGGTGTGTTAAGCCAAACAAGGTGATTATGGTTTTGATAATTTGGCTAAGTGTGTTAAGCCAAACAAAGTGATGATAATGAACTTGTAAACCCAAGGAAGTTGTGTTATCCTAGAGTAAACTCGTGCACAAGATGATAGTTTGACTAAGTGTGTTAAGTCAAACAAGGTGATGATTGATTGGATTCGATTGATCAAGATTGATGAAGCTTGATTTGGAACAAAATTGTTTTGATGATTTTGATGTGACATTGAAGTACACATTAGATGCAACTGATATGGATTGTTCAAATTGATGTTCGATGAAATATAAAGCTTGATGAGGAATGTCTTCTTGTCAAAATATGCCATGGGCTAGTGACTTGGATTTTGGATCACAAGTACTTCGACTAATTTTATTTCATATTTGCCAATGTTCGGATCACTTCATAAGTTGGATGATATAGATCAAGATTTTTTCACGAAGCAAGATGTAATTATCTGCCCCCAGTGTCTAGCAATGTTTGAACGACCATGGGTAGATTCTTGGATACGAATGGATATGGATTATCTTGCGATAAGATAAGGGTGCTCGAATAGAGGAACGCTCATTCGGATAATGCTTCAAGGCTCAGATAGCGTTGGATAGGATGGGATCAGTGAAAATGACCCATGTCAAGATGTCTACCATAAGCAACTGTAAAGTGTGCACCAAAATTTTCCAAGATCAAGATAACTTGGAGTATGGATGCAGATGGAAAATGGATTGGATAAACAGTTCATGGATGAGCGGATGATATGGATGGAATGTTGGCTTCATTATGGATGTGATAAGATGCTTTCTTGTGAACTGGCGCACATAGATGCTTGATTCTACACATGACGCCTGTTTGCCAGGTTTTCATCATGGTACTTGTCCAAAGCGCCACCGAAATGGTTTTCACTGGAGGACGATTTTTTTCTTTACTGTTTTCAATCCTTTTTCTGATTTTTTTGTGTTGTCACCAAGACGCCTATTTGCCAGGTTTTCATCAGGGTAACCATTTTTTCAGGACATTTTCTGATTGTTTTTGTATTTTCTGAGAGATTTTAAGCTGATGCTGAACCACCTGGTGGTGCTGATGTTGATGCTTCTGTCATAATGTGCCATCGATATCCTGCTTGTAGAAGTTGTCTTGCCAAGATATGTGCACTTGAATGCAACTTTGAGATTCTTGATCTGCTTTGCTGATACCGGAGTTAACTCTGTCTTTGTGCGCACATCGCGATAGAGTGCCTTCTGAATCCTTATGATGAAGGGTCGCTGCCAATACATGGTCAATGTGAGAATTGGATATCATGCGTGGAGGTGTGGATGGAGTGTGTTTAGGAGTAAAAGATGGATTGGTGATGGTTTGGAACCTTTGACTCTCCAAACTTGGGAAGATGAGCAATAATGGGTGGATACAGAAGTGTACATGGAATTAGGACCAACTGCTTGATACACTTTGTACGTTGCTTGAGAAGCTTTATTTTGCTTTTGTGGAAATCTTTGATGGATACTTGCCCCATTTTTATTTTGCCCCATAGTTTCTTCGACTAATGGAGTTTGATAGGGATAATTTTTCTTTGTATTTTTTGGTATCCATTTGTATTTGATTTTTCCAATATGCTTCTTAGCTTCTTTTTCTTTGATACTATTTTGCATGCTTCGATTCAAGTCTTTGTTTTGACGTTGGTCCCAATTCGTGGATGGGGTGATAGGTGGATGAAGATTCGTGACATGGCGGGTTGTAGTATTGGCATCAGTTTCATCATAAGGATTCTTTGTGCTCCCTATGTTGATGTTTGCTCGAGATGAAGTTGCCCCCAGTATGGTGATAATATTACCAATGTGTTGAGATCCCTTGATTGTTGAGTAACCAAGGCCTTGATGCTTAGGATTGCCAAAAATATGCACTGGTTCTAGGATACCCTGTTCCTGTAGGCCTAATCCTCTGCCTTGATAATTCATTTGTTGAAACATTTTATTTGCAAAAGGATATGATTTCCCTTGGAAACAAGGTGTTTCTCCTTCTCTGCTCTATGGTGGACCTTCAAATGTGTCAGCTTCTTTATTGACGAGATAGCTTGCTCTAAGAAAGGTGAGTGATCCAACTTTATAAGTGATGGGATCCTCCACATGTGGGATAAATTCCTGATTGATCTCTTTGGCTTGATCTTGTAGTGCTTCTTCCAGAGGTATTGATGATTCACTGTCATTGTAAAAGTCTTCCTCATGATTTATTCTTGATATGCTTTCACATGATTTTTCTGATTCACAACTTTTGTAGAGACCTTCTTCATGACCCATTTCTGATATGTCTCTACATTTGTCTACATCTTGATCATGTGTACAAATGTTAAGAGTAGGAGACTCTTGTTCGTTGGTAATGATTTGAAGAGTATGAGACTCTTGTTTTTGAAGATCATCCACGTGTCCATCCAAAGAAAGCATTTCATGGGTAGATGGAGGAGTATGTCCTATGTGGATGTGGTCATCATTTGTAACATCTTGTATAGATAAAAGAGTGCCCATTAGATCATTGTAGTATCTCGGAGATACAAATTCTTGATTTTGACTAATTCTGGAATTACTTTCGCCATGCTTTTGATCAAGTTCTTGACATGGGTCAATTTCAAAGGATGGATTGTCTACAAGGGGTTCTTGGACATCGTCCTTAGGAAGTGGTTCAATATTCTCTTGAGCTTTGAGTGGATTTGGATCAAGTTTTGAGCTAGGGATTCCTTCAATATCTGCAACCATGAGGTCAAAGGATGTCAATATGTTATTGGAAGGGCCATTGCTAGACCTTGATGGAAGATTTTGATCATACTTTGGAATAAGTTCTTGAAATATGTCCTCTGACTCGTTAGGTGATGTAGAGACTTTTTCGATATGCTCATTGGTCGATGGATCGTAGATTATGTCAATGGGATCAAATAATTGTAACACATCTTGAAATAGATCACTAAAAAGTGGCTCTTGATGAACGACAATTTGATCAATGGATGGGGTAGACATATCTTCAATGTGCTCATTGATGGATTGATTTTGATCATTGTTTTCAACAATTTTGGTGGAGGGATTGTCAATGTTCTCAAACATAGGATCAAATGATGTTAATGTTTCTTGGATTGGATCATTGTTGGGTATCGTCAGTGAGTTTTGATCGTGATTGAAAAGTGACTCTTGGTGTGTGATGATTTGATCATTGAATGAGATGGGAACATCTTCAATGTGTTCATTGATGGATAGATCTTGATCATTGTTTTCAACAATTGCGGTGGGAATCTATTGCAAGCTTTGTTGAGTGGGTAAGGCCTGCGTTTGCTGCTGAGCCAACAACGCTTGTTGTTCGTCATGTTGTTTTTGTGCCAACAAAGCTTTTTGTTGGGCTCTTTGTTGTGCTACTTCTTCTTGGATTGATTGCAATAGTGCATAGAATTCTGCTTGCGCTTGCACTTGTTGGGCTACTTGAGCCGCTTGTGCTTGCTGAGCAACTAGCTGTGTAGCTTGTTGGGCTTGGAGTGCCTTTTTGTGGGAAGCTTCTTGTGTAGCTTACAACATGATGGAGAATGAATTGGTCATGTTGTATTTTGGCGGTGGTGGTGGTGGTGGTGGAATGGGAATGGTGTTGATTGTTGGGATTGCTTGGATGGTTGCCACCTGCTGTTGGGATATCGATGGCAAAATGGGATGATTTGGTATGATGTTTTGATTCGGCATGATAGATTGAAATTGAATATTGTTGTGGTTGGGAATCATATTGCTTAGATTTAGGTAACTTTGATTTTGCATGTTGTTACCTTGACTTGAATCCACATATGGAGTTGCCAATATATTGTTAGGATTTTGAACAACATTAGGGGGATTTGCAAACATGTCGACCCCAAAGTTTACCAAGTGTGGAATTGAAATGGTCATGTTTGGTAAAGTTGCACTTGGTATGTATGGATTTGGTGGGATGATGTTTGGAAAACTAATGCATTGAGTGTTTGGTTGATAGATTTGCAGATTTGGACTTAGATTTAAATCTATCATTGGGAAAGGTGTTCCAAAATTTGGATTGGGTATGCTCATATTTGTTGTACGATTGATGTTTGTATGAGATAATGCTCCCATGTATGCATTGTTCAAGCTTTGATAATCAAATGGTATTGCAAGTCTTGGATAGTTTGGTTGAATCGAATTGCTCATGATGGATGGATCAAATTTATATTCCATGTCCCTCTTGTGTTGAGATCGAGTTTGAACCATAAAATGAAGATCAATTTTCAAGAATGTAAGAGATGAACCTCTAATCCTTTAGATCGGTCTAAACCTTAGGTTCAAAGAAGCAAAGAACTAGGATAAATGAAGGATCAAAGCAATGATGAGATAAATGAAAGATGAGTGATATGGATGAATGGAACTCTTAAAGAAAACTTTGAAAGAAATGCTAAACTTTTTACGACTTTGATTGATCGTGATTGGATTGATGGTTTGACTAGATGCGTTAAGTCAACCAAGAGTGATGAATGTAATCGTAAAACTCTAGGAAGTTGTGTTATCCAAGAGTGAACTCCTACAAGATGATAGTTTGACTAATTGCGTTAGGTCAAAAGAGGTGATGATTTGATAATTTGGCTAGGTGTGTTAAGCCAAACAAGATGAACTCGTAAACCCTAGGAAGTTGTATTATCCAAGAGAGAACTCGTGTATAGGATGATGGTTTGACTAGCTGTGTTAAGTCAAACAAAGTGATTTGATTTCGCCTAAAAGTTTAGCATAAAAGATGTTTACAAAGTTTCTAAGAGTTGTTGGTGAGATGGAAATTTGATTGATTTTGATGGTTGAAAGATGGATGAAAGTGATTGAATTGATCCTAGACTTGACCTGGAATAACACTTCTTTTTACAAGACCTCGGTGTTGAGGAACACGCTATATTTCCTATGGGAGGAAAGCAAACCTTTCAAAACAATTCAGGATCTCAAGACACTCCTCACTAGCTTTCACACTAAGCTTTTTGAACTTCAATTTTGGGATTTTGATCATGTTAGAAAACACATGTGTAATCCAATTTGTCTTTTTATCTTGGTTAAATGAGGTTCTTTTTATCCAAGACACTTGCTTGCTTAGGTTTTCAAACTATATGTCTAGTGTCCCATTCTCTTTCTCATTCCACAAGGTCCTTTATGTGGAAATCGAGGAAAATAGGGCAAAAGTTCATTATGCTTATCCTTATTGGAAACAAATGATGGTAGAATTTGCACACTTAGAAACCTCTAGGAATGTGATCCCTAGGGAAAGCAAGAGTGGGCAAGTTCGTCAATAGGTATTTGTTCCCCACAAGGTGTTTGATATTTGAGGCTCTTGTGTATGTTTGTTTTCCAAAAATTTTCAAGATCAAGCAATGTGTTCTTTCCAAGCACTTTCACACTCCTAGGTTGATGAGACAATACCTTGTTGGGTTCCCACTTGGATAAATCCAGCTGCGCATATCTTGTGCGAATGGCTAAATGCTTGACCACACTGGCTCCCCTCCACGGCACTCACTTATTCGGGTCAGCCAAGCATTAGTACCCATGAATCTCCCATGGCATACTTTCCATTTCCACAACAAGACCGCATGTTATGTGGGGCGGCTTCAGAGGACATGACCTCTTGCACCAACAAGATAGATAAGGTTTTGGCCAATTTCTAAACAAGGGTTCTAATTCGGGCATTCCGTTCGTGGGGGATTATCCAACATCGGCGAGAGTCCATTGCTGTCCATCTCGTCGGAATAATCCTCATGATATTGGCCTTTGTTCCAATATCCACACTTATATCCCGGGTGGAAGTCGCTTGGCTTTAGCGTGTTCCCGGTTGGGTCGTTCCCTTGGGTGATTACTTTTTCCCACAAGGCAGGCCCTCTAAGATAAACAATAGCGAGCTAACATATCCTGTCGTTCACACAACCCTTGTTGAAAAACAAAGGGGAGAACCTCCGCAATATATCGTGCTCACACTCGCATGTTTTGTTCAATTTTAAATCCCAAATCGAAGTGTGGAGGCAATCTTTTATGCAACTTAGGGTCATCAAAAAGACTTTTGATTCTCAAGATCGCCGTGAAGCGCGAGAGAAGTGCATACGCCCTTTTAAATGACACTACTTTGCAAAAAAGTTTACAAAACACAAAGTACACATGTTCAATTTTAAATTCCTCAAAGCAATGATGAGTTCGTTTTAAAAGCACCAATTGAAATGTGAAGTTGCCTTGTTCAATTTTAATCCCAAATTGAAATCTAGTAAGTGTCTAAAGTTCAATTTTAACCAACTTTGAAAAGATCAAGTCATTGATTGATTTTAAGCCCCAAATTGAAAGGTGAGTTAGCTAAAAACAGAAAAAAAGGGTAGTAAGTGGAAGCTCCAAGATTGTTGAAACAAGCATTAAAAAATGCTTTTCAAGTTTTGGTTTCAAAAAATAATTTCCAACTCCACTTCGCCTTTGTTTTCGTTTGATGTCAACCGTCAACTTCAATCTTGATGTCAACCTCCAACGCTAACCTTCATTCAATTTAAATATTTGTCTTGAAATGTCCACTTTGATTTCAACCTATTCTATAAGATTAAAAGGCAAATGGGTTATAGTTAGTATTTTCAAATATTTTAAAGAAAAACTTCTATTCAAGGTCTTTAAAGAAAATATTCTTCCATAAAGAGAAAGTTTCCCAACAATGAGCAAAGCTTTTTTTGCTGATATTTCAACATCAAAAAACTTAGAAGGATAAAGGTTTGATGAGATTTAAGTAGCATCTAAAATTTCATCCTCCTAGCCTGCATAAAGCCATAAATGATATAAAGACTTTCCCACCACCCAAACAATCTCTAATGATAGACAATACTATGAATGAGACAAATGAAAGTGTTATATATGACTGATTTACTTGTACCTGTTGTTTGCTTCCCCTAAAAATTGAATCGTTTTGTAGTTAGGCACGATAAATAGATTTCATAGAGGCACTTTCAAAGAAGTGCAGCATGCAGGCACAATTCAATGTGATTACAGACTAACCATTTGCAGATTTTCAAGCAACGTCTATGTATTTGAGATGGAGATGGTGTGCAAACTAAATTCTCTAAACTTATGCGCCCATGAGGGTCATTTACCACTCTTGTAGATGACAAAATAATGAACATTGGCTGCATTAATTATCCTTGTATTTAGCCTGCTCAATCAAAAAGTGAATTATCAAGGCTCAAATCAGTTCCATCGACGATTTAATGAACAAGTTAAATAGTCACCAACCCAATGCAGTCACAACCTGATACAGTGATGATTTGCCTCTGCTGCAAATTGCGAATTGAGATAATTCAAAGAGGAATTTAAGATTTACACGCAAAAGTCAACTTTGACAGTGAAAGCAAGAGAGATGTCAATCCATGTGAAATCTAATACAACAACTAAATCATTCATCCACCCCAAAATGATATACAATGAATGTTAATGATCCAATGTTAGCGTGTTCTCCCATATAAAGATAAATCACTGGTTCAAGTTACTATCACAAGTAAATGCAACTGGACCTTAAACCAAGAAATAAAATTAGTTGCTATTGAATATATTGCAGACGACAGTTTGAGAAATCTAATGAGTTTTCGATAAACTCGATGGATGATACGATTTTGATTCATTTTGACTTGTCCTGCGAAAAGCCATAAATGAGCCACCCCATCAGTGAAGACACCCCTACAGAACCATAAATGAGTGACTTAAATCGATGATCATGGCTGCAAATTCTAGTTCTCTAAAATTGGAGATATTGATAATATAATGGTGTATCCTCAATGAAACTATGCGTTTGTGTATTTTAAGCCTATCGAGCATGCCATAGCAGCAAAGGAGGGCCTGCAAGGCGTCCCTCTAGGTAGTAGCAATTTGAAATTTCTTATTTTTAAATGATCTCTAGTGGCTGGGACTTGTTTATCATGCAGAAGACACATATATCCCAAAACAAGACACTTTGAGAAGACATGACGTGCTTTTTCTTTACAGTTTGAGTTAGAGCGCAGGCAGCTAGATGGCTGGGCACAATGCTACCACTACCGGCGATGATAGTGGTGTGAGGGTGAGAGAGATATGCCGCCTGCTGACTCTGCCTCTGCCAATGAGCAGGGTGAACTCGCTCCATGTACAAGGGGTGGGCCAGTTGAGCAATCATGTTCACTGGAAGAGGGCGACGAAGACCATGGAATGCAGCCACGTAGGGGAAGTTATCAAAGGAGTTTCAAACATTCTGGTGAGCTAACGACAATAGTAAAGAGAACTGAGG
Source organism: Sequoiadendron giganteum (assembly GCA_007115665.2). NCBI lineage: Eukaryota > Viridiplantae > Streptophyta > Pinopsida > Cupressales > Cupressaceae > Sequoiadendron > Sequoiadendron giganteum. The sequence goes on from CM021100.1 coordinate 76,933,656, forward strand.
TAGCAATGGTATCAATGGTACCGACGACTGTATATCACAATCTGAAGCAAAAGAGAAGATAAATGGAGACTACAGAAAGCAAGCAATGTATAGAAGATATGTCAGATTGATAAAACTGCTAGCATTGGTGAGTCAACAAATCTGTGGAAGTAGATTTAAAGAGATATTTAAATGGATCATATATTTTAAAGACTACACAATGTTGATATCCAGTAAACTAACCCCGTAAGGACGCTAACTGGACGCTAACTGCATGGAATGTAAGGACTTTCCAAATGACAGAAAATGTACTCGTGGTTAGTCTTAGTCCTACTAGAAAACACATTGTTGTTGCTTTGTTATATTCTACAATCAAGGCATTTTTCGTTGATACTTTGAAGTTTCTCTTGTTTCTACATGGCCACAAATGGACTGTGCTTTGCATGCCCTCCTTCTAGCGCCATTGTAGGATGTCAAAATCTGCATCATGGTTAGCATGATTCTAACATCTTCATAGGATAATACAACATTCTTCAAAGTAAATGATAAAACTAATCTAAGCATGCAAAGAAGACATGGAGTATATCTATCCTATGGTGGATTGGTGCAACTTAGTGTTGTAGAAAGCTGCCCTTTCCCAATCCATGATAAGCAAAAATTCCAAATGATAGATGATGAAGAGCAAGATATCCTCTCAAATGAAGAGAGTAACCTTGCAATTAGAAAATATTGCTAAGCAAAATGCCAAATGATGAGCAAGATACCACTACCGGCGATGATAGTGGTGTGAGGGTGAGAGAGATATGCCGCCTGCTGACTCTGCCTCTGCCGATGGGCAGGGTGAACTCGCTCCATGTACAAGGGGTGGGCCAGTTGAGCAATCATGTTCACTGGAAGAGGGCGATGGAGACCATGGAATGCAGCCACGTAGGGGAAGTTATCAAAGGAGTTTCAAACATTCTGGTGAGCTAACGACAATAGTAAAGAGAACTGAGGTAGCAACGGTATCAATGGTACTGACGACTGTATATCACAATCTGAAGCAAAAGAGAAGATAAATGGAGACTACAGAAAGCAAGCAATGTATAGAAGATATGTCAGATTGATAAAACTGCTAGCATTGGTGAGTCAACAAATCTGTGGAAGCAGATTTAAAGAGATATTTAAATGGATCATATATTTTAAAGACTACACAATGTTGATATCCAGTAAACTAACCCCGTAAGGACGCTAACTGGATGCTAATTGCATGGAATGTAAGGACTTTCCAAATGACAGAAAATGTACTCGTGGTTAGTCTTAGTCCTACTAGAAAACACATTGTTGTTGCTTTGTTATATTCTACAATCAAGGCATTTTTCGTTGATACTTTGAAGTTTCTCTTGTTTCTATATGGCCACAAATGGACTGTGCTTTGCATGCCCTCCTTCTAGTGCCATTTGTAGATGTCAAAATCTGTAAGATCAACCTAAACCATTTTATGTTGTTAGCACAAAAGTTAGTTTAAATTAGAAAACTTAAACATCCCTATGAAATATAGAATCATGTTAAACAATGCAACTAATAAGAACAATGCATAAAACATGAATCATTCCTATCCCATAGTAGATTGGTGCAACTTAGTGTTGTAGGAAGTTGCCCTTTCCCAATCCTTGATAAGCAAAATGCCAAATGATGAGCAAGATATCCTCTCAAATGAAGAGAGTGACCTTGCAATCAGAAAATACTGCTAAGCAAATGGTGTGATGATAAGCAAGATCAGTTCTCACAAGTGGAGAGTAACCTTACAATGAGCATGAGTTGTGTGTTGTTGATGATTTGTGTTGAAATGCTTTGCATTTTATAGATTGAAAGATTGAAAGATTGAGAGATTTTGAGGAATGTGGGATTATTCACAAACCAATGACAAGGTGCCACTTGTCAAGTTGTGAGAGGGTGAGGAATGTGCAAGTCTTGGCCCATGTGCCAATTTGAAATTCAAATTTGGATGAGAAGACATGAAAGGTGCATTAAATGCCAAGTTTGACTTGTGCAAATAGCATTTAATACCTTGTTGGAAGGGACAAGTCCTTTTTGGGGGGAAGATTCAAATTGGAAGAATATTCCATTTTGATGCCATTTTGAATGTAATTAGAGGAAATAATAAATCAAATAAATGATTTATTGGTGCAAGTGGGTGGGTTAGTTAGGAGTTTGGATTTGACTCTAGTTGAGTCAAAAGCTAGAGAATGGTAATTGTGATTAAAAGCTAATTAATGTAGATTAATTAACTTGGATGATATTAAGAGGTGACATTTGATAAATCAAATGAGAAGAACTTTAAGGATTTGATTAAATAATTTTGATTTATTTAATGAACCTTAGTAAATTAATCAATAAATTGCTTTAATTAATTAATAGCAGAATTTGATGTTAGTTAAAGCGAGATGTATGATGTCAGTTTTGTATGTCTACAATATGCTTCATGAAGGTCATCAAGGCATTAATGGTTGGCTTCCATAGGGACTGAAAAGTTATCCCAGACAATTTAGTAGGTTGCCCTACTATAAGCAGCTACAAATTGTGCATTTGTTTGATACAATGCATATTAGAAAGAATATAACATAAAAGTTATGTAAAATATTGGATGGAATGCATGACAAAGAAAAATTGTCAAAATTTGTAGTGACATTCAAGAAGCCAATCATGCAATGAAAAATGACATTCAATTAAATAGCGATGGATACCAAATTAATATAAGTGTCCTTCCTTGGTTATTAACGAAGCAACAAAGAAATGCTATAAAAGAAGTCATACGAAAAATTCAATTTCGCACAGGATTTGCTACGAACATAAATAATATCATAACAAACACAGGTGAATTTGGGTCAGGGATGAAAACGCATGATTAACATACCTTCATAAAGGTAATTATTTTGGTATATTATATATATTTGTATATTGCATGTACTTTTCAGTGTATTATGTTTACTACTTTTGGAAAAATAATGGAAAGATCATTTTATAATTGTTGCAGTACGTTCTAACTCTATCTCTCCTAGACAACTTCGACAACAATGTCAAGCAAATTATTTATGATCTTGGAAAATACATGAGGTAAGTAGCAATATTTGTTCAATTCATTGTATAGATCTTATAATTACCATTTTTTTTACTTGTTATGTAATTTATTGTATATTTTTGTTAAATCTCGTTAATATATTTGTGCCTTGAATCAATTATAGATGGCTGTCATCTAAAGGAATCCATAAAGAAGATATAAATTATTGGAAGAACAAAATTCCTCGTCTAATGTGTGAAATGCAAAAGTGTCTACCTTTGACATTTTTCAATGCACAAGAACACTACCTCATACACCAAGTTAAGGAGATTGAATTGTGTGGATTTTTTTTACTTGAAGGATTTGGTTAGACAAAGAGCACATCCTAAGGGTTCTATGGTGGAGGGATATATGGGATACCAGACCATGGTGTACATTATTGAATATCTTCCTAATTTTGCAGCAAAGATCCATGTAGATCGCATTTAAGATCCCAACTCCATTAACAAATTCGAAGGGGAGTACTTGATGGGGAAAAATAGATTGAGGAAAGTGAGAGGTAATTATAAGATGGTCATGGAGATTAATTATAATACATATTACATTTGGTTTTTAAGTATATTGTACTTATTTAATTATTAATCTTCAATATACATCAATTATAAATTAAGGTTGTATATCGTGGTAATTAACTAATTATAAGTCGTTTGTGAATTTCAATTTTTTTTTATACAGTTGGTCGAGAGTGGGATGCACTATATTTGTATGTTGCAAACAATATTGATTGGATGATGGTATGGATTGAACGATGTCAACAATCTAGTCGCACATTAAGATGAGAAGGTGTGGCTTCATTGGTTAAAGAAGCTCACCGTAATGGAGATTCCAATGTTACACCAAGGGAAATTGATTTAGCATATGGTTTAAGAGATAAACAGGTATGTATAAATATATTAATCACCCATATTATTTAATTATTTTTAATTATATTGATTTATATATATGTTGAGATTTTTTTCTTTGCATACATTCGGCTAAGAATAAATATGTTTATCAACTAATGATATTGCAATAATTTTTACATGTTTGACATATTGTAGGTGAAACACCACAAGGATATGTGGTGCAATGGTTGTAAATTTTGAATCAAAAAGTTGGATGACACGAAGAAAACTTGTGATTCTGGGATAACTGCAGTCTTTCAGGTGACTAATGTTTCATCTAGAAGCAACATACATCTAGAAGTCTCAGAAAATCGATACTATGGGATTTTGGATGATATACTTGAGTGTGACTTTAAGTCCTTCAAATTATTTATGTTCGTCATCCTATGGTACATGCTATGATTGAATGAAAATGATCTCAAGAGAACTATTATTGAACATGATAATGGATTTACCATGGTTAATACAAGGTCAATCGAGCAAGCTGGAAATGAGCCCTATGTTCTTCCAAGCCGATGTGAGCAGGTATTTTACTCAGAGGTTCCAGGTAAACTGGGTTGGTCATTTGTTGTTAGACATGATCCAAGAGGAAGGCCAGTAAAGTATAATGTGGTGGAAGAAGAAGATACTGAAGAACTAGAAGATGATGTAGATGATGATCGGGATCAATAGTTAGTTGATGATGTGCCTGACAAAGATGTTGAAGAGGAGGAACTAGATCATGATGATGTAGGAGTTAATGTTCATGAAGATGATATCTGTGTGAATGATGACATTATCGAAACTGATATCAATGATGATGATGATGATATGACCAATCCTTACAATGTCAAATCTGGATCAGATGATACAGACAAAGAGCTGGATGAAGAAGAAGATCAATGAAATTGAAATGTATGAGTTATGCGATTGTATTATCTATTTGATATTAATTTCTTGATAGAATTATATCTGACTTATTTGGTTACATAATTAATTCATGATGTACTTTTTAATGTTTAATTCTAATTCATGATGTTACAACTATTTTAGCTCTCCTAGAAATTTCCATATGATCATAATGAATAGTGTTTTGGGAAATTTCATGAAAGATAACACATTGATCGTAGTAGTGAAATAATTGCAAATTTGTTTAGATTTTTAAGATCAATCACCCTTTGCAATGTCATTTTTAGGATAATCTCCAATTTGATTACTAGGACACATAAGGTAGGATTCGATTGGCTTATCTTGGATGAACATTGTGGCTTTGTGTAATGTGTGCAAATTTTGGATGGGGTAGTGGTGCAGGATCACCTACACCTCATCTTCTATGCTTAATCATGTGATGATAATTAGGGAGGTCAATAAGTTTGTTTAGGCACTTCAAGAATGTTTTACTGTGAATAAGGTCACTCAAGACCGTTAGTCATGTTCTAGGTGAAGTTTTGAGTTATGAGTTTGAGTCTTGAACTAAAGAGTTTTGTAGCCTTTTTAAGGAAAATTGGAGAATTTACATGTAAAAGGGTGCAAGGTTAGTGTCATGTCAATAATAAGGCTATTATCAAGCCACTAAAATGGTCTTAGAGGTTTCCTAGGAGTTTAAATACATTTGAAAGGTCAAAAAATTAAAACATTTCAATAGTGATGTTAACAACCTTGAAATTAGTGTGTTTTATGTTTCATGTGATCATAAAAGATTAAAAAGTCAGTTGTAGAGGTGGTTGAGGTGTAAAGGCCTTTAAAAGGCATAAAGTGATCATTGTAAAGGTTGTTGATGGTAAAATTTATGATAAATATCTCTTAGAATCCTTTTTGTCCCAATTTGAAAATAATTCTATATTATAGAATACATTTTTATTAATTTTAAGATGAAAATAGCAAGGAAAAATCAAACAAATATCTTTATGAAAGAAGTATATTGACATGAAATTAAATATGACTTGCATTCCAATGTAAAAACTAGAAATAATGTGATAGCACTTCAAAGTGAGCCTTGAAAAAATTATTTTCCTTAGTGAAATAATTTTGTTTGTATCTAGTTAATCTTACTCTCTGTTAGGTTTTCATGGCTTGGGGTTTTAGGGTTTTTCCATTTGCAATCCTTTTGTGCTAAGACTTATGTCAGTTTTGTTTCATTGTTACTTTTGGGGCCTTAGTGAAAGTGGGTTGAGGGTTGTTATATCATTGAAGGGGTGTTGTGTTATATCCTTAGGTTTTATTTTCATGTTGAGTCGATCTTTTATCTTTTCCCTAAGTTTTTCTTAGCTCTAATGTCCCCATGTTCATGTCTTTATGAACAACTTATGGGTATCATTTTCATCCTAGGTGGGTCCCCTTTGTTGTGCCAACAATGTGTTACGTGTTAGGTTTTCACAAGTCCCCACGATGTCATGAATCCCTTTTCTGAAATATTGTATTGATCACGATATCATGGGAAGGCACCATCTGTCACATTCAAAGAGGTTGAAAGAACATTATGAATGTTTTAATATATTAAGCCAACCTTAATATATTAACTGGTGAGCTACTAAAGCAGATCTAAAATGCACATGCTTAAAATCAATGAAGATTATTTAATCTCAACATAAAAGGTGCTCAACTTTTAAGGTCAAAGTTGTCAACTATCTGAATGAGCAAGTTCGCTGAAGATCAAGATCTACGGTTGCCCGCTATCACATGATCAAGAGTTGCAAGATGGCTAACAATCATGATATCAAGGGAATGTTGACACATGGATTTCTTTGATGATGCAGGAGATGGTGGGGCCAGGAACATGATTTGTAAAGGTTCCTAAGCTGGAATGTTTTGATTGGAGGAATTGTGGAATATAGTTAATATATACTTAACTATATTGTAGAATATTAAAACCTAGCTAAATGGTGCCATAATTTTAAATTTAATTAACATACTCTAAAACTTAACAAAACCAGGTTGTAGATCATCAATTTGAAGAAGTGAAAGGTCAATACCAGTGCCAAGGAAGAGTTTGGATGAGTGAAAACAAGGTCAATACCAGCGTCGAGGAAAGTATGGAGGAGTGAAAACAAGGTCAATACTAACGTCGAGGAAGAGTATGGAGGAGTGAAAACAAGGACAATACCAACACCGAGGACGAGGTTGGGGGCACTCAGGGAAAATCAACGACCAAGGGACAATGAGTACTATAAGTTTGGCACCCCCATTCTCTTTAACCTGCAATTTTCATGCCTAGTTTCCAAATATCTTCTCGTACATTGGCACCCCCATTCTCGTAAAATGGTATAAGATAAGATAGAAAAAATAAATATTTTAGTCTTTCACATTTTTATCGACCAGCCTCAGGTCTTGGAAAAACTCCCATAATCTACCCACATCTTGGTTGTTGGAGGGAACATGTTATTCTTTGTTGTACGACCTACCTCAAATCTTATGTCCACAAAGTTGCTAAAAAGATAAAACAATAAGAAAATATTTGAAGGTACAACTAAAAAGGCGTTATTTCCTTTTGGCCTCCTCCACCTCTTATATTTCAACATAGTATGGAATTACGTTTACATAACATAAAATCAAAAAAATGGAAGTTTATAGGGGCAAAGGAGCCCAAGTATATGCTAGGCTAAGCTAGATATAATGAATGGAAATAGAGGCATACAATTCTTCTTTAATACCTCCACCACAAACATATGCAAGGAAAGTTCTCCTCCCTTCTTGGTAGTGATAACCTCCTCCACAGAAAACCCTTAAAAATTATGAATAGAGGAATATAATCTTTGAAGAACTCAAAGTGATTCTCTCCTACCTAATGTAATATTTAGTCATTTTATCCTTACAAACATTTATAGTGATTACTAGAGGCACATAGACCAATTCTTCATAATAGAAGAATTTGATCATACTTTTCCAATGATCGCATTATGAGAAAACCTTAGGTTAAATGAAGAACCTTCATTCAAAAATGATGCCATGTCAAGACTTTCAAATGAAGGTATTTTTTATTTTAAATATTTCATGTCCAAAATGATTTATAAAAGGAACCTTTGCATGAAGGACCTTCAAATTAAGACCTTAATTCAAAGGTCCTTCATTAGAAGGACCTTCATATGAAGACCTTAATTCAAAGGTCCTCCATTAGAAGAGCCTTCATATGAAGGTTCCTTTAATGCCATCCCATTATAGCTCTTATATTTGTTAGAGATATTTTTGTTTCGAAGTAGAGATTGGACCATGAAATAGTGTCACCATGACTCTACCAAGATATCCATCAAATTGATAAACCCTGAATTAACAACCACAAATTCACAAGAAAAATGCCCTTGTTAGCCCTAGGGCATCAATTCAATGCCAAGTTTCTTGCTTTAATAGACCCCTAAATGAAATGAACCTATATCATACCATGTTGCACACCAATCCACTGAGTTAAAATTCCAAGACAGTGGGTGGATTGGTGGATGTCATTTCTATTTAGCCCTCAAACCCTTACATAGGAAAAATAGGGCAGTCCCTGTATTTGATTCTTTTCTCCCACAAAATAGTGATTTAGCTCTTCAAAACAAATGAAAATGAAAGGGAACACATATATTTATCTACAAAAATGATCTTACAGAATTTCAAGCTTGTACGGATCCATACAACACAAAAGAACTTCAGAAAAATAGTAAAAACACAGAAAATTACTTCAAGAACATGGTATTTGATATAAAATTTTGGTATCAACTCCTCCAAAAATTGCAACAATTGCAATGGGATGAGAATACAATATGATAGAAGTGAGATAAGAAATGCATCATTTGAAGCATCAAACCAATATGCAAAAATGAAAGAAAGTGCTAACCCCTTAAACTGAAAAAGTTTCTTTTAACTTTAAGTTTGTTGGGTAGCCAATTCTTTTAAGTTATCAAATCCTACCATCATACATAATCAAAATGTTGTTGTTTCAAATGACTATGAGCACTAACTTTCACTATTTGAAGATATTGAAACCTTGGCACAGAGAACTAAAACATTGATGCAACCACTCATCCTACCTTAAAACATACCAAAAGTCTCCTAGAAATTAGACATAGGAAGATTTAAGATGACTTAAACAATTTTTATTTCCAAAGCATAAACTTATGATGACTTAACCAGAACTAGTACACACTCCCTTCCCATTAACCACTTAGACATATGGAAATTAAATGTAAATTTGCTGCTATTTTTAGTCATGTAGGTGTCCAATAAACCACTTGGTGGTGTTTCCCTTCAAGTTTATTTAGTTGAATGAAGAGAAAAAGTCCTTTGATTACAATCAGAGAATACATTTGAGGCCTTTGTTGTGTAACTGGTGGACCATAGTCACATTTAACACTTGTTAAAAAGTTTGGGAGTTAAAACGTTAAGTAGATTTGATTTGTGATGGACACATTTGGACGGTAGTAACAATAACTTGCAATCTATCAAGACTTGATTACCTTATAACCTGTCAAATTCTAGTGATGAAATGATAGATTAATCATAATGTCACCTTGGGATCACATCACCATGAAATAACTTCATCCAACATCCTTATGAGTGCAGGTACTACCAAATAGGTATTTGTCAGATCTATCTTCCTTGAGCGAGGGAAATTCAGGAAGAGAAGAGGAAAGCGAGACATGTAGTAGGTCTAAAAGAGGGAGATCAACTAGAGGTCAAAAGATTAGAAGAAAATTTTGTAAACGCATGGAATTTTTTCTTGCTAAAGGGGGGTCATGTTCTTATGATGATGAGAGCATAGGCGACATCGATGTGCCCTTGAGGTACAAACATCTATGAAAACAATGGGTACCCAAGGAACTTCCTCCAATAAACACTGGTTTTTGTGTCAACGAGAGGATATATCACATAGCACCATCGTCATTACATGGTTTGGGCCTATTTTACATGGATGGCATAAAGGTCTGTTACAAAAAAGTTACTAAATTGATGGAGTATGTCGAACCTTGTTATAGTTATAAAGATTGGATGCAACTGGTTTGATATACATGAAGTATGCATAGGTATGGACTATCAACAAATTATATACAGCTAAAAGATAAAGATCAAAATAAAGGAGATGCTAGGTACATTGACGGAAGGCCAAAAGCATCAGGGAATATTATAGGGTTTATAACTTGGGTCAAAAAATAAGCAACCAAATTGCATTTTTGAGGCATGCGAGGGAAACCGTGTATTCGTATGTGCGATAAAATCAATAACTGCAAGGGAAGAGTTGTTAATCGATTACAATTTGAATCAATTAAATACAAACATAGTTACTATGGGGGTGGTATGTACTATATACCATTTTACCTAACCTCCAATTAATGACTCCAATATACCATTTTATTATTATGTTTTTTTTTGTAAGTCTATTGGTTTCATTTCAGTAATGTTTTTTTATATTTAATTTTTGTCACAGTGGGACATTGATCATACGGGGAAGGCTCCGACCCAGAGCACAGATCGTGATGCATCTTCAGGTGCTTCTACCTGACAGTTTTACCTCATTGTAATTTTACAAATTAGATACGAGCAAAATGTTTTATTATTATGTTTTCTTCATGAGTTTATTGGGTTAATTTCGATAATGTTTTTAATATTATTGTTATAGTCGGATGATTGGGGAAAGGCACCAGCAGTAGAGGAGGGCATCCATATGGAGGTGCAGTCACTATTATGTGATGATGACATCACATTTTCTGCAAACCCTATCGATATGATGAGGAAGGCACAAAAAAAATGAAATGAAGAAATCCTTGAGTTGGTATTCATAGTGCCTCAAACAAATGAGATAAGAGAAAGGGTTAAAATATTGACTGAGAGAGCACAAAACTTGCAAGTAAGCTGTCATGAGATCTTTAATTATGACATAAATTCATTCATGGTTTTATATTTTGTACTCTTTTATGTCATGAAATAAAATATGTGTTATTTTTACAAGATTATTTAAGTCCTCATGATGTTGTTGGCCATGATTAGGGTACTGCAAGTGTTTCTCGGGGAGTAGGGGTTGGTACAAGTGTCAATCTTGATCTTCCTGCGCATACATCACATCATCAGACCCCATTATTTGTGCCTATATTATCGAATGAAATGTTGGAAACACATACCATGTAGGCATCTCGTAGTGCACCCTTTGATAGTGAACACATGCCAGAACATGCATTAGGACATGTACCTAGGGATCTAGAGGCCACTAGTACTGGTGATGTTTTAGCAACATTTCTTGGATCTTCCCGTATTACTAGAACGAGAACATTGTCGATCATATTTGTGGTGATTAAAGATTCCGTTCCCATAAAGATAAAGAAGGTCCTAGGTACTTTAAAATGTTTTAATTATTATTATATATAATCCAATTAAAATTTACTTATTGATCACTCTTTTTAGACTACTGATCCCATGATCATTTTGTAGGAAATGATGTTTTTTATAAACATCTAAGTAATATTACATTGGAGATCTTCGGGCCCACCATACATACATGGTGGAATGGCCAAAATCAAGATTTAAAAGATGAGCTTATTAACCATTGTGTTGTGTTGTTCGGTGATAAAACATTCAACCGAACCAAGGTCCTTAAGAAAGATGCTACCTATCTAAAGTATGTGAGGGACCAATATAGGTCACATTTAGAGAAGAACAAAAAGTACGAGCATCCCCCATGATTCTAGAGAGGGAGTGGAAGGACCTGGTGTTAGATGGAAAGGAGAAGGCTGAAAAGAAAAAGGAAAGACACCACCAGGCCAAGGAAGGTATGTGTTACTATCAACAATGTAATTATATATTGATTACTCTTTCTTTTTACATAATATAATGTATTTCAAACTTTTCATAGGCTTCCCGAAACATCGAAGGAAATAAAGGCAAGACTAGAAAAAACGGGCAGAAAAAACTTGGCTTTGGTGGTTATATGAAATTAGCTGCATGAATTGTAAGTATCAATAAATGAAATATTGCATCCAAATAATAAACTGCAATTTTTTTTGGTTTTATCACACCATAGAAGCAAAATTCATGATCTTATGCAAAAATGCAGGGCTCTGAATTCAACAAAGTGCCCATAGAAGAGGACCTAAAGATTGCCTTCCAGCAAGGCTATGGAGCCCTAGCTGAACGCCGAAGAGTCTCGACTAGGCAAACATAATCTTCCATTGCATCTGAAATAGGTAAATAAACTCAATAAAGTTTATTTAAAATTAAATACTTGTGCAATCTATTTAATATTAATTTCCACCATAAAGTAATTATGTGACTATTTTTTTTAAACAAACAAGCAATGATAATACTGCACATGACATTGGAATGCAGCCTGGTGAGGGTGGAACACAACCTACAGATGAAGGTCATGGTGTACATCCTGGTACTAGATGTATTCATGTGCTATACAGAACACAGTATGGATTAATACAATTAAACAACTTTAATTGCATTTGGTGTATTAATTAATGTAACCTTTCATGTTTCAACTTTAGAGCATGTAGAGTGTGATCAACATGTTGAGCATGATCAAGCTAGACAAGATTAGGAACATGATGTGGCCCCATTAGGTAAAGAGGACCACTCTAATGTTCTTTTAAAAATATTCAATTGCAATTGGTGTATTAATAAATGTAGCCTTTCATGTTTCAACTCCAGATCAGGATTTAGAGGGTGTTCAACATGTTGAGCATGAGGCTATAAGACAAGATCAGAAACATGATGTGGCCCCATCAGGTAAAGAGAACCACTCTAATGTTCTTTTAATTAATGAAATACTTGTAACAATAATAATAAAACATATCAATTTAACATTTCTTTGCTATTGCAATAGACCCCCCTTGCAGCGGTGTCCACGTCGTGAGTACATGACAAAGAATATATTAAGATCATGAGTAGAGATCAGAACAAATGAAGGGGGGACAAATGATTTAGAAAATGATACTCCACTTCATCTTTTTTTAGCTGCAAAAAAGAAACAAAAAAAGGTGATTGTAATCATATTATGACAACCATATTTTTGATAATATGTAAAAATTGAAAGAATGAATGTTATATGTTAATGAATGAATGTGAATATGTTAATGAATGGATGTTATATGTTATTAATGGATGAATGAATGAATGTTATATGTCAATAATGTAGGATGAATGAATGAATATTATATGTTATTAATGGATGAATGAATGAACATTATATGTTATTAATGGATGAATGAATGATTAATGTTATATGATCGGGTATGGGGAATTGAGAGTGATGTGAGGGGGGGAGGGGCCAAATGAGCTTCCACCTTCATGTGGTTAGCCCTGTTAAGTAGAGAATATTAAACTATTCTCGAAACAAAGAGAAGCTCAATAAGGTAATGCACTTTTCAATATAAGAAATGCATTGTTGGAAGCATCAAACCAATATGAAAAGATGAAAGAAAGTGTTAAATTTTCACTATGAACATTGTGTTGTGTGTGGATTTGGTTTCAAATCTCTATTTCTTTTTTTTTTAGTGGTGACATAACTCTAAAGTTTGACTTTGTGCATAACAGGTTAGTGGAAAATTTGACAGCTCTGAAGGGTTTAGAGGCTCGATTGAGATAGATACATAGATATTTGGATCTTGTTGTTGATGGGAGGCTTCCACTTAACCATGAAATTTTGTACCATCTGTAGGTATGCAAAAATTTCTCTACTTACATTCATTGAACTTACTGTAATATAATATCTGACAAAAATCTCATTTTCATTATACTTAGATGGATTTTCATGCCCTATTCCAAAGCACATGTTTTAGAACAAGAAAGAAGGATGTTGGCAAGGGTTAAGGAATTTTTCTTTACACCTGCCAATTGCATAGTTTACTTCATTCATCCAACATATTTCCAATGCGTTTCACAATTGTTGGAATCATATCCTATAATTACAGAACTAGTAAAATTAAAATATGTAAGTTTCAAATATGGCATTACATATATTTCTATGAATTTTTGAAATAAAATATCAAAATGGGGAAGTATTAACAAAATAATCTTCATTATTTCTAAGAGATCAGGGAATTTTTTTGCAGAGTTATCTTGAATATATTTAAGACAAAAGTAACTTATAGAGATTGAAGCAGAATATCGATAGTCTAAAATCACCAGTCAACACATCTTAGTAGTATCTCAATTCAAGAGAACTAGGTCCACTATCCATTAGCTAGTAAAATAAATAAAATCAATTCATAAGATTATTTTGTTCTAATAGGGTTGAATGGTTGCTTGTTTCTTTTTTATTGTCAGGAAGTCATCAATATACACTTGGTTTTCCCGCCTTCTCTTTCCTCGTGGCCAGAGAGTTTCTGTAGAAGGCATCAAAGTAACCTTCAAGATTGACAATGGCAATGAGTATAAGGTCAATATAACTTAATGTTAATTGGGTATGATTTTATTTGTTCAAGACCAATTTAGATTCATTTTCTGCTCACACTACTTTTATTTACATTTATGTTTTGCTAATATCCATTTTCCTTTACATTCATATTCTTCTATACATATTGTGTTTACAATAATGTTTTCCTTAATTTAATCTAGGGGAGAGGACCCAGTACCTGAGCATTTTTCAATAGTTGTGATAGTAGTGGTTTATATAAAGCCCAACTCTAATCGTGTGGCCGAAAACAAATTTTGGGCCTCAATTAGCCTTTGAAAAGGCACATGTGTATTAGGCCACAGAATCAACTCACATCCGACCAATTTAAAAGCTAATCGATGGGCTTGCCAACTTAAACCTCCAGAATCCCCCTATAACCATTAGATTTAGAAAGATCAATGGTTGAGAATTTTCAACTTGTAGACCTAATACGTCTCATTCATCAATAGCCACCCTCTCCACCGATGGACACCTATCCTTCATTCTATTGGTGGGATGCCAGATAATGTTTCCCCGATGCACCATAGTTTCCTCAATATACTTTATTCATTTGATAATTCATGTCCATGGTTATAATTCATGGTTACTTTTTTTGACAACATGACTCTTTCAATATATTGGGAGAGCACCTTAGGAGTCAGCCCGATAGAGTATTGTTACACCGATACTAGGTTGTGAGCTATTTTCATTGGGCCATTGGCGGGATTGTGATGGGGGTTCCGTCGATGAAGCATTGTTAGGATGATGGTATTGAATTTTGTTAGGAATGGGGGAAGGGCATTCATCATTATGGAAAATGATGGAACTTCAGAAAAATAGCCCTACAAATTTCATTGATCTTGCGTATTTTCTAGTTCTCCATGGTAAATTTGTTGTAAAATGGTTTTAGAAAGGTCTAGGGTCAGGGTTCTATGATTGTTTCCAAGTATTCATGTAAAAGGCCCTACTTTCATAATCAAACACCCTAGCTTTGTTCTATTTGATTGTTACCTTTTTGAAGGGATTTAAAAACAACTTATGTCCCATCGTCCCATCTAGGCCAAGTCCCCTTCCACTCTTTCATCATATTTTTCCTATTGTCGACTTTAATTTTTTCCTAAGTCTAGGATGGACCTGTGCCCCCTTTTAAAACAAATTCATGGCATTGTTTACCATCAACCTTGTCATGTACCCTTTATTTTAATAAATGGTTTATATTTTGCAGAAAGGTGAATTATCGTGGCCATTGATGATAAGGCATTAAATCTCAGCCGCTCCCTGCCATCTTGTGATGAACCCACCACAGAGTATTGAACGATCGTGCTATCACGGGAAGGTGCCATCTGTCAAATTCAGAGAGGTTGAAGGAAAATTATGAGTGTTTTAATATATTAAGCTGACCTTAATATATTAACTAGCAAGCTACTAAAGCGGATCAAAAATGCACATGCTTAAAATTGGTAGAGAAATTTTAATCTAAATAGAAAAGGCGCTCGACATTTAAAGTCAAAGTTGTCAATTGTCTACATGAGCAAGTTTGTTGAAGATCAAGATCTACGGTTGCCCGCTATCACATGATGAAGAGTTGCAAGATGGTTAACGATCGCGATATCAAGGGAATGTTGACACGTGGATTTATTTGACGACGCAGGAGATGGTGGGGCCAAAAAGGTGAATTTTAAGGGTTCCTGAGATGGAATGTTTTGATTGGAGGAATTGTGGGCCATTTTCTACGATGGAAGTCAATGTCAGATTGACTGAAGCACAACTGTTTGATTATTTAGCTTGGATGAATATTTTGATGAAACTTTCAGTGTAATGACTTGCCTATTTCGTTGCACTTTCATCGAACTTTCGACGAACCTCAAAAAAGCATTTGATGAGACTTTCATCAAAATGAATTTCCTATTTTGTTGCAAGTTCAATGAACTTTTGTTGTTGATCTGACACTTTGGAAAAGGCATGCCACTTGTGTTCTAGCTATGGTTCATTGCTAGATCGACAAAATATCCGTTGATATTCCGATGAACACCAAGGCCCTTTTCCATGGTGGCAACCGACGAAGCTATCATTATTTTGATGTTTTAAAGCTAGTCGAGAAAGTGATGAAAAATTAGCCATGAAAATTATTTCAGTGGTTCATTGGTATGCCGACAAAATATTATCGATATTCCAACAAACGTTCATCAGAAATTGGAGTTAAATTTAGTAGTGAAATTTTAGTAAGATAGAATGACAATAACCGAGAGGGTGGCCAAGCCCCTAGGATCAAGATCATATGGAAGACCAACATAAGCACAAAGGAACACACATGTAGTTGATATGTGAAGCCATCAAAGAAAGGAAAAAAAATGCAACGAAACAAGCTTTGACTAGTCGTCCAATGCAGTGGATCGGCTCTAGGTTGTTTGTCCAGAAAGGTTTACAAGTGGAATGCACTATCCACTATGAAAACAAAAGAACATGCTCACATAGGCTAGTGAAGCTAGTGTTGAGAAATTATGTCTCAACTTCCAGCTTGAAGTCCTCGTTTTCATGCCTTGGTGATTTTGTGTTGTGTGCAAAGTTCTGGCTGAGGCGGAACCAGGTTGGAACTTGGCATTATTCTATTTGCCTAAGTTCTGGGTCTTTGGCGGAGGCAGAACTGGGATGGAACTTGGCATTGTTCTGTTTGCCTAAGTTCTCGGCTTCGGTTCTCGTTCTTGCTCCGACTGCGCTTCCTACCATCTGTTTCTTCTCGCTTCATTTCGTAGGTTCTGGGGGAGGCGGAACTAGTTTTGGAAGTTGGCAATGTCCGTTTGCCAGGTTCCTGTTTCAGTTTATGTTCCGACTCTAAGACTGACTCCTGCTTTTACGATCTAGTTCCTCTCAATGTTTGGATTCTCCTCGGGGTGTTTTCCTCCGCCTTGTCCTGGTTCTGGATTGTTGTTTCTTGAAGTTGGCAGAGGTGGAACCGGAAATGGATTGGTTCTTGATCTTGGACTTTTTGGTGAAGTCCTATTTTCTATTCCTGTTCTGACTCTGACTCCGACTTTGATCTTTTGTGTTCCTGTCTTGGTTTGACCCTGGGTTGAATTTACCTGGTCAGAACTATTTCCGATGAGTTCCCCTTTTCCGTGGGCGGATGCGGAACCGAATTGGTTCCTAAACCTATAATTTCGATAGGGTCATGTTTCGACTCCAGTTTCGTCTCCGACTCCAACTCCGACTCCAACTCCGGTAGTGTGTATTTTTGGTGGAGTCCTGTTTCGACTCCTGTTCTGACTCCGGCTCTGGCAGTGTTAGAAATGACTTGAAGTCTTAGTCGTGCCCGATGTCTATTTGACCATTTTGGTTGCTCTGTCAGCTGCGATTGCTGATGGGTCTTGGACGCGTGGCACCTGGTTGAATAGTGATTAGACGAATACCAAGATAGTTATTGTGGTAGTTGCATTTTTTAACGAAGGGTGGCGAGCTCAACCGTTTTGAGTAATGGCTTTGAATGCAAAGTCGGCTCATTGCAGGAAATCTGTCAGATCGGACCAGTTGCGTGATTTGAGGATGGACTTCATTGCTCTTCTGAGTCGGTTACATATGGATGAGAGATATGTCATTTCTCATAAGTTAGACAAGTCAAGAGTTGAGTCCTAAGTTGCAGAGCAAGTTTGAAGTTACGAGCTGAAGAACAGAAGGACGTGAGTTCTTGAGGAGGGTTTTGAACTATATGTTGTAAAAACATTGTTACAGTGAATCTGAAACTCTCTAGGTGATTGTGAGCTAAACAAAAAAGTTTGGATATTGTATGTAATCGATTCATTACTATAATACAATAGATTTGAATTTGTGTGTGGGTTTTTTACCTGAAAGGGTTTTCCCACGTAAATACTGTGTCATCTTTGTTTGCTTATCTTTCTGGTTTCTCATTTCCATGGTTGTATGCATCTCTATAAGTGTTTGAAACTGTTAGTTTTTCATTTTTGCTTCTCTCCCCTAAAGTAAAGGTGTTAAGGGAATGTATTCCACACTGTTGGGTCAGTAGATCCGCATTCTTTTCCCTTCAAAGTGGTATCAGAGCTTGGCCAGTTCATGTTATCCTTGTTAGGGCAAATTAATTTTTTGCACTAATAATGTTTCAATGGGAGACTTGCATTGTTAAACTTGTTTTTGTTGTGAGATGGAAAGTACATCTGGTAGAATAGATATTGAGAAGTTTAATGGCAGCAACTTTGAGTTATGGAAACTCAAGATAGAAGACTTGCTTGTGGATAATGACCTCTGGATTGCAATGTCTGGAACTAAGCCACAAACTACAACCCAATAAGCTCGGGATCTTGCTGATAGAAAAGCAAGAGGATTGATAAGACTGAGTCTAGCCGATTCTGTGCTCCTGAATGTTCATGAGGAAATGTCTGCAACTGCTTTATGGAAGAAGCTTGGTGATATTTACCAAGGAAAGTCCCTGGTAAATAAGTTGTTCCTGAGAAAGAAGTTGTACTCCTTGAAGATGGACGAAGGTGCATCTGTTGCAGACCATCTGAACTCGTTTAATATGAGTGTTACTCAGCTGGCATCTGTAGGTGTAAAGATTAAGGAAGAGAATCATTGCATGCTCATGTTGTGTTCATTACCTGACAGTTGGGATCATCTTGTGATGGATATTGGAAGCACAACCACTACTTTCAAGACTGATGATGTGGTTGATTCGCTTCTGTCTAAAGAAATGCGAAGGAAATCTTCTGAGATGGCCAAAGATGCTCTTTCTGTTCGAGGTAGAACAAAGGAGAAAGGCAAGAAGAAAGACAACAAGTCAAAATCCAAGTCTAAAGGGAGATCAAAGTCTCCTGGTAAAAAGTTCAAGGTAAAGTGCTAGAACTATGGGAAACCTGGTCATATTAGGAAGGACTGCAAGGAGAAGAAGAAGAAGAATGCTTCTGACAACGAATCTTCTCAAAGTGATGCAGATGCCTTCATTGCAGCAGCCTTGACAACTCAAGCATCAGATGATGTTTGGTTAGTTGATTCAGGTGCCTCTTTTCACATGACATCCAATAGAGATTGGTTCTCAAAGTATGAGAAGTATGATGGTGGAAAGGTATACTTGGCAAGTGATTCAACGCTAGAGATTGTTGGCAGAGGAAGGGTTAGAATTTAGTTTCCTGACGAGAGAGTCAAAGGAATTGGTGGTGTTCTTCACATCCCAGGTTTGGCTCGAAATCTTCTTTCTGTTAGTAAGTTAAATGATGCTGGTGTAGAAGTTTCTTTTTCTAGTAAGGGATGTAAAATGGCTAGAGGTGCAATGGTGTTAGCTAAGGGTGTTCGTACTGGAACTCTGTACAAGCTAGATGCACGACCTGTTCTTTGTAACAGTGCCTCTATAAAGTCATGTAATTCTGCACCTATAGAGAAAGATGAAGACTCTTCACTATCTGCAAATGCTTTGGAGGTAAAACTCTTAGTAGAGAAGACTATGTTATGGCATCATAGACTTGGTCACATAGGTGAGAAAGGTTTAAAAACCTTGTAGAAGGGCTTGATGATTGTAACCTTGAGTTTGATTTCTGTGAACATTGTATCTATGGAAAGCAACACCGTATTTATTTCTTCTCTAGTCCTCACAAATCTTCTGGTATACTAGATTATGTTCACTCAGATGTGTTTGGTCCAGTTAATGTTCCTTCGTTATCAAAGTCTAGATATTATGTTTCTTTTATTGATGACTATTCGAGAAGGGCATTTGTATACTTTCTTAAAAGTAAATTAGAAGTGTTTAGTCAGTTTAAAGAGTTCAAATCTTTGGTAGAAAATTAGATTGGAGGGAAAATAAAGTGTTTAAGGACAGACAATGGAGGTGAGTTTTGTTCTGCAAATTTTGAAAGGTACTAAACTAATCATGGAATTAAAAGGCATAAGGCAACCCCCTACACTCCACAACAAAATGGAGTTGTTGAAAGGTTGAACAGGACACTAATGGAAAAGGCAAGGAGTATGTTGAGTGGTGTTGATCTAGAGTAGAAGTTTTGGGCTGAGGCTGTTGCTACAACATGTTATTTGATTAATAGATCTCCTTGTTCAGCACTTGTTGATAAGACACCTTTGTAAGCATGGTCAGGTAAGAAACCCTCATTAAGGCATGTTCGAGTATTTGGCTGTGAGGCATATGTTCATGTGCCAAATGAAAAGAGATCAAAGTTGGATAACAAGGTTGTGAAATGTATTCTCATCGGCTATGGAGTTGGTGTGAAAGGATACAAGCTTTGGAACCTTGTTACTAAGAAGGTTTTGTATAGCAGAAGCGTGATATTTCGTGAGCTGAAACCTCTAGTAAGTGATCAATAGCTTGAGACAAATCAGAGTGACAAGAAGAAGGATGCAGTTGAGATTCCCCAAACTCCAGAAAGGGAAGAGTTGCATGGTGTACCTAAGATTGAGGAGAGCTCAAGCAGCTCTGGAAGTTCTGATGATGAAGAGCAACCTCAGCCTCTAAGGAGATCTACATGAGAAAGAAGGCAACCAGAAAGTTATGGTTTCTCTATGTTAGATTCAAATTGTGCTTATACCTTAATTACTAGCATTGATGAGCCTAGGATTGTGAAAGAAGCAATCAGCATGGCTGATTCAAAGTCTTGGCTGGAAGCCATGAATGAGGAGATGGATTCCTTGAAAAATAATGATACCTGGAAGTTGGTACCACTGCCTAAAGGGCGAAAGCCTGTTGGCTGCAAGTGGATATTCAAAAGGAAGACTAGCCTTGATGGCAGTGTGGAGAAGTATAAGGCACGACTGGTTGCAAAGGGTTTTTCCGAAGTTGAGGGAATTGATTATGGAGAGATCTTTTCCCCTGTAGCAAAGCTAACATCCATCAGATTTTTGTTGTCATTGGCAGGTGTGTATGACTATGAAATTGACCAGATGGATGTGAAAACAACATTTCTCCATGGTGAGCTAGAAGAAGAAATCTACATGTCCCAGCCTGAGCATTTTGTTGAAAGAGGTAAACAAAATCTGGTTTGCAAGTTAAATAAATCTCTCTATGGTCTAAAGCAATCTCCTAGAATGTGGTACCAGAAATTTGACACATTTGTGTTGTCAATTGGGTTTGTTAGATCAAAATCTGATCATTGCATTTATTATAAATGTGAGAATGATCGTGTGCTTGTTATTACTCTGTATGTGGATGACATGTTATTCATTGGTAATAGCAAGGCAATGATTTTTGATCTTAAAACTCAATTGTCTGCTAAGTTTGAAATGAAAGATCTTGGAGCAGCAAGGTACATTCTTGGGATGGAGATAACCAGGGATAGAACAAGTAGAAAGCTTTGGCTCAGTCAGAGTAAGTATGTGAAAACCATTCTAGAGAGGTTCAGCATGACTGATTGCAAGCAGCTAGTTGTTCCAATCATGCAAGGATTGAAACTATATGTTGAAGACTATCCAAAGTCTACTACTGAGATGGAGGACATGACTAGTGAGCCTTATGCAAGTGCAGTAGGCAATTTGATGTATGCTATGGTTTGCATAAGACCAGACATTTCCCAAGCAGTGGGAGTTCTAAGCCGTTTTATGGCAAATCCAGGGAGATCACATTGGGATGTTGTAAAGAGAGTGTTTAGGTATTTGAAGGGTACTTCGGATTATGCCTTGTGTTACCATGGCAATATGGTTGCATCACAAAGGGCTCTTTGCATTCAGGGATATGTTGACTCTGATTGGGTAGGGGACATTAACAGCAGAAGATCCACCAGTGGATACACTTTCATGCTTAATGGTGGAGCAATCAGTTGGATGAGCAAGTGACAAGTTGTAGTTGCTTTATCCATGACAGAGGCAGAGTACATGGTAGCAACTCATGCTTGCAAGGAGGCAGTATGGCTGAGGCATTTGTGTTCAGACATTGGATTTAATGCTAAGTAGATTTCAATCTGCTGTGACAGTCAAAGTGTCATTTTTTTGGCAAAGAATCTGACCTTCCATTCCAGGACCAAGCACATAGATGTGCAATATCACTTCATTAGGGATATGGTTGAAGATGGCAAGGTCAGTATGGATAAGGTTGACACCTTGAAGAATGTTGCAGATGCCTTGAAAAAGCCAGTTAGCATAGACAAGTTTAAATGGTGCACAAAATCGATGGGCCTTGGGGCCTATGATAGACAGTAAGGTTTGATGTTTTGAGGAAGCTGGAAGTGTTCACCAAGTGGGAGATTGTTGAGAAATTATGTCTCAACTTCCAGCTTGAAGTCCTCATTTTCATGCCTTGGTGATTTTTTGTTGTGTGCAAAGTTCTAGCAGAGGCGGAACCAGGTTGGAACTTGGCATTGTTCTGTTTGCCTAAGTTCCGGGTCTCTGGCAGAGGCGAAACCGGGATGGAACTTGGCATTGTTCTGTTTGCCTAAGTTTCGGGTTTCGGTTCTCGTTCCTGCTCTTACTCTGCTTCCTACTGTTTGTTTCTTCTCGCTTCATTTCGTAGATTCTGGCGGAGGCGGAACCAGTTTTGGAAGTTGGCAATATCCATTTGCCAGGTTCTTGTTTTAGTTTATGTTTCGACTCCAAGACCGACTTTTGCTTTTACGATCTAGTTCCTCTGGATGTTTGGATTCTCCTCGGGGTGTTTTCCTCTGCCTTGTCCTGGTTCTGGATTGTTGTTTCTTGCAGTTGGCGGAGGCGGAACTAGAACCGGATTGGTTCCTGATCTTGGACTTTTTAGTAAAGTCCTATTTTTTGTTCCTGTTCTGACTCCGACTCCGACTCTGGTCTTTTTTGTTCCTGTCTTGGTTTGACCCCGGGTTGACTTTACCTGGTCAGAACTGTTTTCAATGAGTTTCCCTTTGTCGTGGGCGGACACAGAACTGAATTGGTTCTTGAACCTATAATTTCGGTAGGGTCATGTTTCAACTCTAGTTCCATCTCCGACTTTGACTCCAACTCTGACTCCGACAGTGTGTATTTTCGATGGAGTCCTGTTTCGACTCCTGTTCTGACTCCAGCTCCGACAATGTTAGAAATGACTTGAAGTCTTGGTCACGCCCGATGTCTGTTTGACTGTTTTGGTTGCTTTATCAGCTGTGAATAGTGATTGGACGGATACCAAGATAGTTATTGTGGCAGTTGCATTTGTCAACGAAGGGTGGCGAACTCAACCGTTTTGAGTAATGGCTTTGAATGCAAAGTCGACTCGTTGTAGGAAATCTGTCAGATCCGACCAGTTGTGTGATTTGAGGATGGACTTCATTGCTCTTTTGAGTTGGTTACATATGGATGAGAGATATATCATTTCTCATAAGTTAGACAAGTCAAGAGTTGAGTCGTAAGTTGCAGAGCAAGTTTGAAGTTGCGAGCTGAAGAACAGAAGGACATGAGTTCTTGAGGAGGGTTTTGAACTATATGTTGTAAGAACATTGTAATAGTGAATCTGAAACTCTCTGGGTGATTGTGAGTTGAACAAAGAAGTCTGGATATTGTATGTAATCGATTCATTACTGTAATATAATAGATTTGACTTTGTGTGGTGGGTTTTTTACCTGAAAGTGTTTTCCCACGTAAATACTGTGTCATCTTTGTTTGCTTATCTTTTTGGTTTCTCATTGCCATGGTTGTATGCATCTCTATAAGTGTTTGAAACTGTTAGTTTTTCGTTTTTGCTTCTCTCCCCTAAAGTAAAGGTGTTAAGGGAATGTATTCCGCACTGTTGGGTCAGTAGATCCGCATTCTTTTCCCTTCAGCTAGGTGTCCACTAGGTGAGCCCCAGGAAGTCCATATAAACATCATACCCCCATGACTATGCTAAGGACAAAGAGAAAATGCATGCTCACAAAGGCTAGTGAGACTAGTTGTCCACTAGGTGAGCCCCAGGAAGCCATATCAAATCCATACCTCCATGACTTTAATAAGGAGAAAAAATAAAATGCACGCAAGGGCTGGTGAAGCTAGTTATTCACTAGGTGAGCCCCAAGGGACCATATCAAAGCCATAACTCCATGACTTTAATAAGGTACAAGATGCAACTCAACAATAAAGAGGTATGTTCAAAGGGACTTGGCTTAGTTCATGCGAGGTTTTAATCTTAGGGGACATTGTTCCTAATGAATCCAAAAGAGGACCAATCAAAGGATAAAAGATTCAAAACTTAGGGAATGTAGTGTATCACATCACCACTAAGAGGAATGTACTATAATAAGATAAATCACTCTCTTGAATGAAATTACTCCCAATTTCACCACAAAGAGGAAAACACATCATATGAAATAAAAAAATCACATCAAAGAACATGAAAAATAAATGCAAATGAAATCATACCAAAATAATGCCAATATATGCCCCCACTTTAAACAAATTGCTAACACCATGTTGTAAGCAATTAATTTAAAGTAGACAAACATGGAAAATAAAATGTAAAAGAGGTTTTCCCCCCAAAAACACATAAGGGATCTATGGATTCGGGTAAGTATCTATCTTTGCTATAATGATATTAGAGAGCTCAAAATTGTCATCATTCCCCAAATACACATAAAACTAGAAGAATGACACAAAAAGAGTGAAAACAATGGAAAACCTTTAGGGTCAACATGGAAGAGACATAGGATGTCTCAATGCCTTATGCCATCCCCAAAAGTAAAACACAAGACAAACATGAAAAGAGAAAAAGAAAAGATGATGAGAAATCTTTTGGGTCAACATGAAAGAGACATAGGGTGTCTTGATGCCTTGTGTCATCCTTAAAAGGAAAATACAAGACAAAATATAAATGAAAGGGAAAAGAGATTACGACATAAAGGAGAATGAAGATACAAATAGAGGAATACACAAAGAGAGAAATATCAAACAAAAAATCACTGGGGATCATAATACACACATGAAATTACACAAAAGAAGGAAAAAAGACTAGTAGGGCATAGGTGAGTCAACCTAAAGCAAGTCATCCCCCTCCCAATCTTAGTATGTATAAGTGGAAGGTAGATAATGAACCTAAGGGACAACAATGAATGCCTTACTAGGGAAAGACCATCTACTTCTTGCCCCCACTAAGTGCAAGGTAAGAATGAGTCAAGGTAGGTGATGAGAAGGATCATGTAATACTGAGAATGATAAGATTCTACAACTATTACATGATAAGGGGTTCCCTTTTAAGGGATTATTTCTATAATGTAAAATTGTTGAAGGATTCTTATTATAGTTCGACACTCATCAGTATGATGCCCAAGAGTCCTATAATATGTATAGTACTTTGCATTATCTTTAAGGATATTACTTCTAGTGCGAGGTGGGAGTTTAAGATGACCCGTGTCTATAAGATGTTTCAGTTGTCATTTGATTTTTGTTTGGGTGTGTGAGAGCATGTAAGGTGCTTTGTTTTTATTAGATTCACTGATTTCTCTAGTTGAAGGTTGAGGAGGAGGACCTAAGGTGATCCTATCATCTTTGTCATTGTTGTTCTTTAGGAAGAAGTACATTCATATTAGGAGGTGAATCAAATATCACCGTACCATCACTACGAAGCCTTAGATATTCTCTAGGAGGATTTTTGTTATGAGAGGTATCTTGATAGCCTAACCCCTTTATGTTTTCATTAGTTGGAATTTTCTCTAGGAGTTGGTGAATGTCATGTTAATTTGTTGTATCACATCCTTGTTTACTTAATATTGTGAATCCTTTGACATACGTTTCTTCAAGATTGATGGGAGTATTTGTTACTTTGTTATCATAGGATGGTTGATTATTTGTTTGTTTAGAGGAACTAGGTTCACCTATTGTAGGGAACATAGGTTCAACTTTTGTTTCAGTTTCAGGATGTAAGTACCCAAACATCTCAAGAGGTAGTATTGTAGGGGGATTTGGTTGTTTCATTGATGGGTAAAAGGATGCATTATATTCAAGGTTGTTAAGGAAGTCATTGAGGAACACATGCATGTTGTAATAATCTTCTCCAATGATGTCAACATCACAAGGAGGACATGCATTAGGATTTGATTCAGCATAAGTGTGTTCAATATCATAAGGATCATTACCAAATGCATAACTTAACACATCTACTAGAGATTTTAGGGACATCCAATTTTTTTTGAAGCACATCCATGATGCAAGATTGAGAAAATGAACTTGAAAATGAAATAAATTGAGATAATAACAGTTCTAGAAACTGTAATAGAAAATTGAAAGCAACCAATAGAAGAACAAAAAAGAACTTTAAAACCTTGAAAACTGGAAAGTCAAATTCAACAAGGACTAATATGCTAGGAAGGGTGTCTTGGTCCTCTTGATGAGGTTCTAAAGTTTCAGGGATAGAAACAGACAACAAACAACACATAGAGGGTTCTGATCAAAAAACCCTAAGAGGGACTAAGATGCTAGGAAGGGTGTTTTAGTCCTAGTAGAGGTTTCTGTCAATAAATAGAAAATTTTGGGTTGTCTACAATGCTTGCAGGTTTCCTATTCAGGGATCTGATGTTTGGAAACAAAAAACTATGCAAATGGATGCAAGGAAAAGTAACTTGTAATAATAAATTGAATGCAATTTTTTCAAATTTTAATGCAATAAAAACATATTTCTAAATGGAATTGGAATGATTAACAATACAATTTTTAGTTTTTCAATGAAATGAAATGATGCAAGAAAGTAAAAATGTAACCTATATGCACTTTCACTAATGCAGATATGAGAAACCCTAGATGAAATTTCACTAATGCAAGATGCAATGATAGCAATCTATATCTAATACTTTAATGGAATCCAAATCAAAAAATGAATGCACAACAAGGTCAAGTTCGCCAAAATGTTTTGGGTAAAAATGGGGACATATAATGCCACTCTTTTTCCCACTAATCATTAAAAGATGTCCTAAGAACCCTAATTGGATTGACCACCAACCTCACAAGGTGAGTCAATTATCAATTAGGAGGGCCTAGGAAGGGAGTTCTTTTAGATTTTTAGTGGTTCACCACCAAGAAAATTCTTGGAAAAGACAAATAAGAATTACACCTACAAAACCTAGTTATGCAATCTAAATGAGAGATGCAAATGATGAAATTATGCAACAACAAGATAGGATGTGTGTACTTGGGAAGTTTGGAAATGTAAAAAATTTGTCAAAAAGTTTCAGGGAGGACTAAGATGCCCTTACTATTGTCTTAGTCCCGTAGCTATATTTTGGGGCAGATGTAGAATCTTTAGATCTCAAACAAAATCTCAAAGAATCTCTGAAAAATACCCTTGGGAGGACTAAGATTCCCATTGTGGTGTATTAGTCCCATTCTAGATTTTTGAAAACTTCAAATGTGATATTGAGCTCCAAGGTCTGCACTTTCTTCCTCTCAGATCTCAAGTTTTGAAACTTCTAGATTTTAACTATAACTTATTTTCTGTGAATATGACAACTTTGTGATGCAACTTTGCAACTTTGCAATCTTTCACTCCAAATGATTTTCAAGTCTTCAACCTAAATTTGTAATCAGAAGCATAGAAGAGAGGGAAAACTTGTTGAATGTTAGTGAATAGGGGTTTGCCTTGGTCAAACCCCTTGTTGGTAATTAAACCTTGAAATGAAATAGAATAAAGTAGGGAAATGATGAATGAACAACATGCAATGCTACAACTCACCAAACCCTTGTTGTAAAGTCTGCAAAATTGTGTGGAATGGCTAATTGGAATGTATATCTTGAATCAATGGAATACTTTGATTGATCTTTCTTGAATTGCTTACTTGAATCAAAACCCTACATCACACATGTTAGCATACAAACACACATGATGCAAATATATCCTTTGATATGATGCTTGAATCTTGATTATGGCTCCAAAATTCTTGAAGAACTACTCTTGAATGCTCTTGTGAACTCAAGTATTCTATAATGAATGCTCTCACAAAATATTTAGCTCACTTGATTGCTTGTTGGGATAAAATGAGTGAAAGAACCTTGTATTTATACTTATCTATGCTTAATATCCCAAAATTACATCACACCAAGATGTCATAGGAAAACATTAATGAAAGGAGGCTAAATCCCACCAAAATTCAAAATTAAATCTCAAAAATAAGCCAAGGAGGACTAAGACGCCCTAGGTGGCGTCTTAGTCCTGGGGCTCAATTCTCAGGGCACAAACTCTAAAAAGGGACCTTTTTAGGTGTGTTCAAAATTAGGATCCAATGAGTCTTGGGGGACTAAGACACCCTAGGTGGAATTTTAGTCCTAACCCAAGAATTAGGGACACAGACAAAATCATTAAATGCTCAATTTCCCTTTGATGATTGTCAAACTTAGCTAGAAAAAGATGTAGTTTATTAGGCTTGTGGATGCAAAATAGGACCAATTAAGATATAAAGAAGGATAAATAAAGCAATGTGGGCCCAAACAAGTGTGAAAATACAAGGGTATGCATTTTTCTACACTACAAGAGGAGTTTTACCCCATTGGGTTTTCTCCTTTTCTCTGTGTTGTGAGAGATTTCATTGTAAATGGGTACCTAACATGGCCTAGTTGTTGGGAACCACAATAATTTTATATTTATCATTATTTGTATAATAATACACTTCTCCCTAACTTTCACTTAAGGGGGTTGTTGGTGCGAATTAGTTGTTTTACCTTACTAGTTCACTATTAGTTCCTATTAACATGTTAAGTTTATTTAGGTCCTAGGGAATATTTCTAGAAGTCTTAGGTGTCATGTGATCTTATCTTATCTTATATATTGACATTTAATAATTTTCTCCAAGGTAATTTAATATTTTTTGAGGTATTTATGTCATTGTACAATATATTAACACATATCATGATCTTGTATAATCATATCTCACAACCTTGCCTTTATTAGAAAGGAATCTCATGTACATTTCATATTAAATCAATCAATCTTGCATCCATAATCAGGAAAGGTCTCTTACCATTTCTCTCTTGTGAAAGATATTTTGGTTTATCATTTTATCCATGGGTGTTGGAGTTGACATTAAACTCCTATGTACTACTTAATGATATAAAAAATAAAAATGTACATATTCCTTCTTTTATCCTTGGGAAGATACATTAAAAAAATATTTGAAATAATTTTTATGGCCTTCTAAATAATTAGCTAATTAAGAATGTGTTAAGGAAATACACATGATATTGTTAAAGACACTCAAATAATGTCAAATATACTAGTTACACTCTTGCTTCAAGCTTATGGAGAGTCTAATAGACACTTGGGATAAAACCACATTAAAATAATCTAAAAAAATAAAACTTAGAATTGGAAATTGAAACCTTGGGGTTTCCTATGATATTCTCTTTCTAGTGGTTTTTCAATAGTTCATTTTCTTTATTTTTCTATCCCCTACAAATCAAGCAATTTTGATTTTAAAATACCCATCTAGGAAGAAAGACAAATTTATAATAAATGTTAATGTAGTGTAGAAAAATATTGTCGTTCACATTTTCACACTTAATCTAGGAATAATTAATGATAAATTAGACTTGATATCGCCTTGGTCTAGTGTTGTAATGTGTTTTACACATCCAGATTAGATTTTGGGCCCTTTTAAAGATAAATTAACCTTACTTTTTGTTAATTTAGTGTTGTAAAGTGTATTTATTCACACCTTCACATTAAATTTAGGTGTAATAACAAAAAAAGGTCCCCTTAAGTTGGCCTTGATTTAGTGTTGTAATATGCCTAACATATTCACATTAGGTCTTGGGCCCTTGTAAACTAAATGGATTAAATGATACCTTACTTAACTGTTGTGAAGTGTTGTAACTCACTTTCACACTTTTCTAAGGTCTTGTTAATGAATCACACCTAAATAACCTATTTTAAACATTAATCTTGCCTTATTTCAAAGTGTTGTAAAGTGTTGTAACACACTTTCACACTTTTTTGGGCTTATCATTAATAATTGGGCTTTATTATGCTTTAATTGGCCCCATTTTGCATCCACAAGCCTTATTTATGTGTATTTTCAAAGATAGTCTAGACAAAAGCATTTAACACCAAAATATTGAAAACCCACCTCAAATTCCTAAGGTGGGACTCATTTTCCATTTTGGTAAAATGAGTCCCCTTAGGTGGGACCCATTCACCTAGGGTGGTGAATGAGTCCCATTTAGCTCAAAATAAAATTTTATTTAAATCTTTGGAGATATTTAATTCTCCAAGATCCAATTTCAACTTATAGTGTTGTAATTTTAGGAATTCTTGGATAATTGAGTATAAATACAAGTTTCTTTCATTCATTTCTCACCTAGAAATTTGAATGAGCATACTTATAGAAAATTTGAGTTTACAAGAGCATTCAAGGGTAGATTATTCAACATTTTACAACATTCTTCAAGCATCAATCATCATGTCAAAGATATCTTGCTTCATGTTTGTTATTGTGCTAAAAATTATGGTGTAGGGTTTTATGATTCAAGCAAGCATTGCATTCAAGATCTATCTCCTTCAAGCTAGAGTCAAGAACCACCTCCATTCTATCCATTTCAAGCATGCTTACAACACCTTACTACTAGGGTTTGGTGAGTTGTAGCATCACATCTTGTTCATTCATCATTCTCCTTCCATATTTGATTTCATTTCAAGGATTGATTTCCAACAATGGGTTTGGCCAAGGAAAAACACTACCCACTAACCCCATAACATTTTTACCTCTCCTTTGTGTGTGATTTACAGGGCTAGGTTATATATTTCCTAAGGCACAAAATTGAAGAAGTGTTGCAAAACATACAAAGTTGTCAAAGTTGTCATCAAGTGTTGAAGAGCCTTGGAGATCATCTATAGGTCACAAATTTTTGTTTCAGATCCGAAAACCAATCAAGAAGAGTAGAGCAGACTGAGGAGAACAAAATAAAATTTTGAAGCTTCAAAAAAGACTAAATTGATTGATTCACCACTTCTGGCAAATGAGTCCTAGTTCCAATCATTTTTTAGGACTTTGCAAGTTCTGATACCCTTTCTCTTGAAACCTATTCTAGAATAGTTTCCCAAAAATATGACTGATTCGCCCAACTTGGTGAATGAGTCTTAGTTAGCCATAACAAAAAAAATTCTAGCAATTCAAACCTTCATTCTACCACCTTCCAGATTTCTAGGTGCACACATTCTATTTTACAATTTTTTGTTTCATTTCAATAACTTTCTAGGTCATTTAGTGTTAGTTTGAATTCAATTAAGGCTTTACATTTCATTATCTTTTCCAAGTATAAAATTGGTGGTGAACCCCTCATTAGATCATATTCAACCCCTAGGACAACCCTTACCAATATATATTTCTCCTTTGCATTGAGATCTCAAGGGTTATCCTTGAATAAAATTTGAGAAGTGGGTGTGCTCTATGTCCCAAAACCATATGATAGCATCCATCCAAAATTTTCACCATTTCAGGAGGCTTGTAAATTAAATGGACCTAATCTAGTGTTTTAATGTGTTGAACACTTTCACATTGGATTTAGGGCCCTTTTAAGCTAAATAAACCTAATTTTTCCTTAATTTGATATTTTAAAGTATATTTATTTACACTTTCACATTGATTTTTGGTCCCTCTTACATTTATCACCTTTATATCATCATTAATAGAACCCTAGGACCCTTCATTGTGCATCCTAAGGCATATTTTAATATAAATCTTGACATAGACCTCAAATAGATTTAATTTCTTAACTCCCCGATATAGTCTCTCTCAAGAAAGGCCCTGTAGGACCCATATGCCACCTTGGGTGTATGAGTCCCACCCAAGTGGGACCCGTATGCTAGGTGTGGTGTATGAGTCCCATTTGGCCCCTTTTTAGGGTTTTCAGCAAGAAATATGGGTTTTAAGTTCAAATTTCATGAATGTTGGCCTGTGGGATCTAATAAACAGGATATTAGATGGATTTCCCATATAATCGAGGTCTCAAACCATTATTTCATTAAGCCTTCATGATATCAAGTCAACCACTCAAGAACTAAGCATTCAAAGACTTCACAAGAGCATCAAGAGAGTTTACAAGGTCACTTCTAAGGCATTCAAGTATAGATTCTTCATCATTCATTTCAAAAATTCAAAATCCATCATCATGTCAAGGATATCAAGCATCAATCATGTTATTGAGCTAGTGTTGTGATGTTGCATTCAAGATCCAAGGTCAAGCATTGTTCTACACTTATCTCAAGATATAGATCTACATCCTTCATGGCCATTTCATGTTAGATTTCTGATTTACAAGACATCATTCAAGGTATCATTGTTCATGTTGCATGTCTTATGTTTCATGTTTCATATCCTTATTTCATTATATCATCATTTGGTTTAATTACCTCAAAGAAGTTTGACCTTGAGGAAAACCCCCATTTACTAAAAAATTGACAATTTTTTCTTCTCTCTACTTGTGTGATTGTAGATCTAGGTGTCTTGGATCTTGAATATACCTTGAAGATTAGGTTACAAACTTGGAGAATTTTTTTGGAGTTGTCCCCTTATTTGCAAGGTTGCTATCTTCAAAAAAATTCAACTACAAGTCTGAAATCAAGGTTTCAGGTCCAGGAATAAAGTGTGAAAAAGAGAGAAGAGATTGGAGGGTAGAATTAGACCTTAACCTATAGAAAAATAACTTTAGGATTGATACACCACCTTGGTCGTATGAGTTCCAATATAGCCAATTTTTTAGGGTTTCTGGAGATTCAAAATCAACGTTGTTAGATTCCAATTTTGGCACAAAAAACCTAGTCTAGGACTAAATCACCCAGACTAGCGTATGAGTCCCATTCAACATTAAAATTAGTGTTTCTAGTATTTCAGGTCCTCATTCAAGTCTCTATAGGTTTCTAGGTGCATCTTCTTCTGATTTTATAGTCTTCTATTCTGATTTATATGCATTTCTAGGTCATTCATTCAAGTTTCTTGCATCACTAGGTCTGAACATTTGATCTTGCATTTCATTTGTCTTTACAAGCCCCAACTTGGTGGTGAACCCATCTTTAGTTTATAATCATATCCTAGGACACTCTATTGCAAGATATTTTCCCCCTTTCTACCTTTCATTGAGATCTCTAGGGTTTGTCCTTGAATGAGAAGTGTAGAAGATTGTTGTTCTATGTCCTAAACCATAGCCAATGACAAAATTCAACCTTTCAGTTAATAAAAATGATTGGAATGTAGTAGACGGTGCCTATATATAGTCATTAAGTGTTGTGCTACCAAATCATGTTAGAAACATACTACAAGATCACTTGGATCTACCCAAAAAATGTGGGGTAATTTTAATCTTCCGATCTATAAGTGTCCTTTCATTTATGGTGTTTTTAGATCTAGCATATAGGTTGAGAAAGAACTTACAAATTTTTTTTAAAGTCCACCAAAATTATCCAAGTTCTATTAAAAATATTTTGGACTCTTTCCCTTTTCTATCTCTAGAAAATATATGTGAATATGTGCCTACATGATTAATAGTGATTTTTGGGTGGGAAAAACCATTTTGGAGTGATTGCATGATCATATTAGGACATTAGTAGCATTTATATATTGTCTAGGGATGTAGGTAGGATTTTTTGTTTGAACAATAGAGTTTTGAGACTACATGTAAAAAGGGGAAGAAAGTAAAAAAAATCCAAAAAAATTAGATGTTGGCCGGATGACCAAGTTTGAAATTCTAAAATTGAAGAGAAATGAACTTAGAGGTAAAAAGGGGAGTTGGGAGGAGAGGAATGCTAGGATGAACAAATCTAAAATCCCAAAATTGATGAAAACATGACTTAGAGGGAAAATAAGGTTTTGGAGGAAATATACTCTAGGGAGGAAAAATCCAATAGGGATGTTGAGATGACCAAGTCTAAAATCCCTAAATTTCCTAAAAGCGCCCAAAGAAAGTTTGAATAAATAGGTTTTGACCATAAAAGTACCCTTTAAAATTTTTAGTAAGGTTTTTTATGAAAATTATTTGAATCAACACCCTTCAGAAAAGTACTCAGCATAGGGGACCCAACTGGAGGTTTCTTAGTGAACAATAGGTGAATGGGAAGGTGGGTTTATAACCTAGGCCATAGAACACTTGTTCATTCAAGAATTTCCTAGGAGCCCAAATTAGATTGACTATCAACCCAAAGGTGAGTCAATTCTTAACAAGGAAGACCTAGACCTAGGATGGATTCTTTTAAGCTTTGAAGGGTTCACCACCAAGAAAAGGATTGGAAAATACATCTTAACATTAAACTCACAAAACCTAGTAATGCAAGTCAAATCATGAATGCAAATGATGAAATTAAGAAACATTAAGTTAAGGTATGTGTACCTAGGAAGTATGGAAATGTGATGAGGATTCTGGAAATGAAAAAATACTATCAAAATATGCTAGGGAGGACTAAGACACCATTACTATTGTCTTAGTTCCACTACTGATTTTTTAGGGGAAATACGAAATCTTCAGATGTTGGAATAAAATATGAAAGACTCTCTTCAAAATACTCTGATGGAACCCCCCAAAATTTTCTTTGGTTCCATTTTAAGTCTTGCAATATCTAGCTTGGATCCTTTCTTTTAGGCTTAGGGTTATGTTCATCACCAGTGCTTTGGGTTTGTATTGCTAAAACCCTTCCAAATTAATCTTTAAGTTTGAGGGTCTTGATTGGCGTTCTATTTTGTGCAAGGTTGATTTCATTCAAAGATAATTTTCCTAAGTCTATGATCGGGTTTTAATATTCACCTTGGGACTTAATCCAT
Source organism: Sequoiadendron giganteum (assembly GCA_007115665.2). Lineage (NCBI taxonomy): Eukaryota > Viridiplantae > Streptophyta > Pinopsida > Cupressales > Cupressaceae > Sequoiadendron > Sequoiadendron giganteum. Next base: position 76,968,582 of record CM021100.1, read on the forward strand.
ATATTCATGCCCCCAACCATCGTCTATCTAATGATGGCCCTCTTTTAAAAGCTAACATTTGTGGCATGTGCAGTTTTTTGTTATGTGATGACCGTTCGATCATCGTGAACAAATATCGATTGCTCCCCATTCGCCCATCCTATTTATTTTCTCATTTAAAAAATCCCACAGGATGGTGGCTAGTTTCCACATGTCATATCCAATAGTGGGACTAGTGCTTTAGAAATATTAGCAGGTGGAGCTTTGAGAAAAATCAACGACCAATATCATGAGATGTGTCTTCATCTAGGTTGTTCCCTGTGCACTTTCTCTATTTCATTTTCCATTATTTTAATCACATGGGCTAGTGGGTGCAAGCCACGTGTTATCTATAACTGGTGGGCCCAATATCCTTTTGTGGTTTGCAAGTGGTATCAAAGTGAAATATATGGTGTTTGTTGGGTGATGTGGTTTCATATAGACCGCTCCCCACCACCCCCTCTGATTTTATTTGGTATTTTTAAAATGTCATGGGCTAGCGGGTGGATCAACACCTATTGCCTTTTGGATGGTCTCGCTTGGCTTGGATGACAACAAATGCTATTGTGGATCTAGGATCGACGGTTGATAGTAGATGACATGGGTCAATCTTGACCACTCCCCGCTATCTCATGTGGGTCCCACCCTTGCTGCCAAGTTCTCAATGGGCAAGCTGGCAACTCCCACATTGAATATCTTAAGGGCTTAGATGGATTTTAGTGGAGATGAAGTATTGCTAAAATTTGGTCGAGATGACATGAGGACTAAAACAGTTTCATTTTAGAACTAATTTTTTCGGGCATGTTTTCAAGATTTGATAAATGCTTTTGATTATGACCGTCAATTCTATCAGATGCTAGTACATGTGGCAAGGTGAAATTGAAGTAGGGCAGGGTACGAGCTGATTTTTTGAGATTAAATCATGATCATTCCCCACTATCTTATGGCAATGAGTTACAAGTGGATTAATTCCCACAAGCGAGAGGGTAAACATGACATGACATGCCTTTTAATGTTAAGTATATGATTAAATATGAAAATAGAGTGGATTTTTATCCACTTGGTCTTTTTGATTAAGGAAAAGGCATAAAATGCATGCAATTACCTTTTTCATAATTAATCACCCTGATTAATTATCCCTTGATTTATCTTAATGTGTGATTGATGGCTAAGGTTCAAAAATAAAGTAGTTGATCATCAGTTTGCTCGCACAAGATTTCCTTGAGTATTAATGGTTGGCACACTTACATTGCTCAATATAATGAGGATCACTAGCCATATTTTTCGCCATAATTTTCAATCGGAAGCTGAAAATTGAGCTTAAGTCTGTGAAAAGATTGGTGAAGAGCTTCTTTGATAAAGGTTGTAGAGGTATCATGACAAAATTTTCCCTAAGTAATTAGGTACTCATACCTGCTTATTTCAATTATAGCTATATCAGTTTGTGGGTTCCTAAACCTTGGGGTGGCGAGGGTTTATAATCTATATTTTATTTATGAGTTAATGGGAACTGTGAAGGCTTGAGTTGTTTGTTCATCAAGAGTCTTTTTAAAAGTAAGCCTATGAGGGTTTTTCTAAAAATTAAGAGTCTCCTTGTTCTCATTCTGTTCATTGTAAAAATGAGTAAGCCAAATGAGTTTGTCAAGCCAATCCAAAGTTCTAGGAGACTTAATCTATTTAAGTCCCTAGACAATGCTCTTGAAAATGAAATTGAGATACCAAGAGCTCCTGAAACACTAATGGAGAGGAAAGCACACAAGAAATCCAAGAAGGGTGGTGTCAAAAGTAGTTACCACCTAAGGAATATGACCATTTTAAAAGAATCAGTCAAGTTTAAGGGGAAGGAGTTAGTTGAACCTATGAAGAAAGAAAAGAAAAGAAACAATTACTGTAAGGCCTACTTAGGGAGGCACAATTCTCCCATTGAGGTTTTTGATAGCTCTTCAGATGGTGAAGGTGATACTGACCCAGAGTATGAACATTACCTTCTTTCTATGGTGTCATTTGAAGACTCTGAAGATGGAGGAGTAGTTGCTCATCTAGTTTTAGCGCAAACAAAAAGAGGGTGAGCATACTCTGATGCTGACGAATTAAAGTACCGTCTCGACCTATTTTTTGTTTTTGATGACAAATTTCCACTACATTAGGATCATCCTCTTCAACATGTGTGCCATTTTTTGTCTTTGGTGTTGACATGGAAATATTTTGGGCTGGTGTAATGGAGAAGTGTTGGACTTCGTATCTTCAATGACAAATATGCCTTTTCCAGGAAGTGTGAGATTTTGCTTCTAGTACTGTGGAAAATATTCTTTGGTCTACATGGACATGGGATTGTGGTGATGTTGCATCAACAAATGATTCCTTTTGGAAGGGTAGCTCATCTTCTTCAACTGACTGCATGAAGTTTGTTATCTTTTGCTTCCCCTTGACCTAAAATGATTAAGTGTAACCGTTATGGGAATCTCTGAAATTAGGGTGAAATTTTCCCTCAAATTCAAATGTATTATAATTATGCCTATTGCTTGTTGCTCTCATTTCTTTATAAGTGGGATTATAGGGCCTATAACAAAAGAGGTTGGGTAGTGAGTTATTTCAGGATTTAGTCACACAAAGATTAAAAGGGTTACTGAATAGTCTAGTGATGTGTCTTAAGTTCAAGTCTGTCAATACACATATGTAATCTTAATGGTAATACTAGCAATATAGAATAGTATTAGCACAAGTTCAACACCATTTTTCTCTCCTATGTACTAGTTTTACAAATTATGAATAATATAATCAAGGTTATCTTATTTTTCTTTATCAATTTCAAATGGATGTGTGGCTCTATTCTTGTTTATTAATTCAAAGAATTAATGTAGATGCTTGAATATCTATAAATGTGTATTAAATTAAATACTAGAATTCTAGTAAGAATTCAAGGTTAAAACACAATGCCGAAATACTATAATGCAACATTTTAGAGCTTCATATATTGTTAGGTGTGGAAATTACTATCATGTTATGTAAGTATTTTATATTGAATTTTTTCCAAGGATGAGGCACTGGAATAAGTTAAGTAGTTATGTTGTATTGTATTGATTAACTCTGTCATTACCCATTCATCAAATCAAATTCTATAAAAAGGGTTACAAAGTTATGAGGTTTTACCATTCTCTACTCTAAGAGTGAATTATGTTTGAGAAGCAACCAACTTTTCTGATATAGTTACTAATTGAGCATCTATATGAGAATCATCTGTGTATATCATAGTGTTACTGATATAAATGGCATAGGAGTATTATTTTGAAAATATTGCTAGGGATCACCCTCCTTGGTTTCCCAGAGCCCATAGTGAAGAAGTGAGGGCCTCTAAACCCTTACTTATCTGTTGGCCAATCCTTACCCTTTCTAACTATTGAATTTTAGCATATTCATAGGCGAGTGGTAAGATTAAGTTTGGTTCCTGAAAAAATAACCAACATACCCTTGGGAGGACTAAGATGCCCTTAATATTGTCTTAGTTCCGTTTTGAATTTATGAAATCTTTGAATGTGATCTTGAGGCTCAATGTCTGCACTTCCTTCTTCTTAGATATTAGGTCCTGAAACTTCCAGGTCTGGCTTGTAGGTGAGTTTCTGTGAGGTTGAAAAATTTTCACTTCAAATTATCTTTAAATCTTCAACCTAAACCTGCAAACACAAACATGCAAGAGAGGAAAAATTTGTTGATTGTTAGTAAATGGGGGTTTGCCTTGGTGAAACCCCTTGTGTTGGAAAGAGACACTGCAATTGTCATTGATGGCAACCCTATGTGTTGATAAGGTATGCATATCCTCATTCAAGCTTACCGGCAGTCAGACTGAAAATCAACAAGGAAGAACAGTGTATTTGGTAACTCAGCATTCATCGATCTGTGCATAGACTTTAGGTTACCATTTTGTGTTGCGCATCCCAGGAAATGATTATTGATGTATTATATTTGTTTTGATTGAAGTGTAGTGGCTTGTACCAATTAGCATGAGAGTTAGACGATTAATTTAGCGTATTCTCAGTTTTTCTTGTATTAAGGTCGACTTCATAAATATATTAAGTCACGGATGTATGAGAATCAATTAATCAAATATCTATATGATTGTATATGTTTGTATGGGTCTTTTCCAAGTTGTGGCTGACCATCAAGGGTATGCATTGCATATTTCTTATTATGTGAGTCGACAGTTTTAATTTTGTTGAAGCCGACAAAGTGTAAATAAATCCTATATTGTGGATATATATACAAGATTGACTGTATCATTTTGTGTGTGGTACATGTTGTGTCAGTGTTCGAACTATGAGTTAGAGTAGACCAGAGGTGTGATTAAGTGCAGTTTCACTTGCACATAGAATATCTGTGTGATGTGTGTGAGCAGAGAAAAAAAAAATTACAAAATCAGTCTGTAAGGCAATAGATCTATTATCGTACTTAATCTAGAACTGTAATCGGGTATTTTTGATGCTAACATCTCAGTTCAAATCTTTAGATGGTTTTAATCTGAACTCTTGGGTAGAAATCCCTATTTTCTTTGAGCAACGAGCTCTAGGAAGTGTGCCTAAATGCAAGTGCATTCCCCTTTAGTAATCTCCATTTTGAGTATACTCAGAATTATAATTGTGGATTGGCCATCCATCGTGGTTTTTCCCCTAACAAGGTTTCCACATAAAAATCTTGGTGTTATGGTGTTGTGTTTATTTACTTTTTCATGCTTTATGTTTGAATGTTCCTAATGCTTGGAAGTTATAGGTTATTAAAGTTAAATTTTGCACAACACTTATTCACCACCCCCCTCTCAGTGTGGCTTGTTTCCAACAATTGGTATCAGAGAAAGTTCCCCAGAAGAAGAATTCTAATAGCTTGGGAGATCTTGGAATAGATTTCAAATGGATTCAAGCAATCTTGAACAATAGCTTATGGTGGCCCTAGATGACCTTGATCAGTCAAAAGCTGAAGTCTAGAAACTACAAGCGAATCTCAAGGATGCAGAAAAATTCATTGAGTCTCTGGAAGACAAAATCAATAAGTCAAGAGAGAAGAGAAAGGAACTTTGTGATCAAATTCAATAGAATGATAACAAGATCACTAAAGATTATCAATCCAATAAAGCCCTGAAAGATAAGATAGAGGAATGTGAAAAGCTTACCCAAGAGAATATAGTTCTGAAGGTTGAGATGGAATCCATCATGATGAGGATGACCAAAGAGATTGAAGATAGAAAGAAGAATGAAGAAAGCCTAGCACAATACTTGAAAGAAAAATTTGAAGCATGTAGCCTATTGAATGATGAATTGGAAGTATCCAGAAATAGTGAAGAAGCACTTGAAAAATAGTTGGATGAGGTTAGAAATGAACTTGCTAATGCAAATGAGTACAAGGAAAAGTTCAAATCTAGCTCATCCATCCTCAATGATATAATTGATAATCAGAGGACTCATGGTAATAAAAGCGGTCTTGGATTTGAGAAAGGAGAAGGCTCAAAATCTGGACAAAAGGATTTTGGACAAAGGAGATTCAGGTAGAGAAATTAGATGAACAATCCTGGTAGGTATCCGGTAAGACAACTCAATGCCCAGAGATTTAATGGATACTGCTTTAATTGCAACAAGTTTGGACACATGGCTTCTCAATGCATAAGTAGAATGAATCAATGTGGTCCATCTTTCTCAGGCCAGTGTTTCAATTATCATAAGTCTAATGAATGCAGAACTATGATGAATCAACTCCATAGAAACATCAGATGCTATGTTTGCAATAGACTTGGAGATGTTGCTAATCAATACAGATCAAGAGGAAATCAATGGAATAACCGATTTGGTAAGAGGAATGCTATATGCTACAATTGCAACAAAACTGGACACATTGCTACATTGTGTTGGAATAGAAAAGGTCTAGTAAATCAAAAGAAAAATATGCAAAAGGATGTGAAAGGAAAAGTCACTACTGATGAGGTCAGGCAGCAAATGCAGAAAAAATGGGTGAAGAAGAGTCCCTCCGTTGAAGAAATTGCACCTGTACTAGAACCTACCTTCGGTAATTCCTCAGGGAATTAGTCTCAGGCCTTTGGCCCAAGGGGAGCAGTCAAGAAACTCATCAAACCCCTTAACCGATAAATGACACCGGATGTAAGCACATGTTGGATATGGATAGATTCTCAACAAATTTTTTTGATTGCATTAGAGGAAGTGGTATACCATATAAAAATTCCACAGAAGAGTTATCAGGTCTCTGAACATAGTAATGGCACAACTGGATGAATTAGGGAAAGTGAATTTATTGGAATAAAATGTTTAGGTATACAAGTAATAAAAGGTCACTTCTATTCCTCATTTTTCACTTTTCTATCTTGAGTGAAAGAAGTTCGAGAGCTCCAGGTGACATAAGGCGAATTGAGGAAAAAATCAAGTGTGAAGGTAATTCAACGATCGATTTCGCATCCGGCGTAAAAAGGTATTTATCAAGAACTTCTTAGTTTTTGTGATTTGGGAAATATGAATACTCCTTTAGTGGTCGAAGTTAAGGATATACCTCATCCTGAATTTAAATTGCATTCCCATAAGTCATTAGAGACTCATCCACTAGGGGAACTTTCGTCAGTTCCACATGGACTCCTACATACAGAGGATATTAGGGTTTACATTCATGCAAACATTGAGGATTTGGGAAGCAATCAACTTGTGATTTGTACAATCATCATATAGTTGATGAAAATTTCAATGTAAAATCAGAACACCAAATCTTAGAAACAAAGAAATTCATTTCGATGGTCAAATTTCCCATGTTCATGGAGTCAGAATGGGCCCGCTATGTCTTGAGTCGGGTAAATTATGAATTCATGTGGCTTACTATTCCCTTCAAAATTACTAAGGAAGCCATTAGTGGAGTAACTAGTTTGAATTCCTCCAATGGTCTACCTATTTTGAAGTCCGTGAAAAATCAAACCGTCATCGATGCCACAAGCTCGACATATGATAGGAGATCAATGTTTGTTGACAATATTGTTGATACAAATGTTAGATTTTCATCTATGGTAATAGGCTATAAGATTTACCACTCTAGCTGGGAAAACTTTGTATCTGGTACGACAATTTACATCGCCTACCAAATGGTGAAAGAAAACATGGAATATGATCTCTGAAAATTGTTAAGAATTCAATTGATGGAAAACCTTGTGAAGATAAAAAAGGACAAGAAAAATTCATTCAAATATGGCAGTCTACTTTTATGCCTATTTTTCTATTTCATGGAGGAAGTCTTGGGTGTTGGAAAAGTTCAATGGAAAAAGAACATTTTGGTAGCTGAACAAATTCAGAATCTATTGTATAATCTTATAGATATGAAAACTAGAAATGTATATATCTGGGGTTATTTCAAAAGCTTTCAAGCTAGCATGCAAGCTAGGGAAGGAATTCCCACCACCATTGTGGAGAAATACAAAGAATAAATCTACTTCATGGTGAATATTGATCACTGCCTGATGGAAGTAATAGATCCAGGAACTATTTAGATCATGCCTATGGGCTATGAGGTCGAGGAAAATATTTTGGAAATGTATGCTCAACATCTGTTAAGCAAACATCTAGATCTAACTGAAGAAAGATTTGGCATATATGTAGAAAAGTACACTAAAATTCATAATGAGCTCAAGAAACTGACATCAACCAAAATAATAAGAAAAGAAGTTGATGTTATTGTAGAATGTTAGGGTGTATCTGCAGAGAAACTTAATGAAGTTAGGGAGAAAAGGGAAAGAGAGGCAGCAATAGGGCATACTGCTAAAGAGGAAACAAAATCTCAATCAGTTGGTCTGATAGCCTCATCTTCCCGAACTAGAATAACCAGGAGCTCGACATCTCACTCAACTTTTGCAGTGAAATCCGCTCCTATGAAAAGTGAAAGAAAAAGGTCCAGACAGGAAGCCTAAGGGAAGAAGAGCAAAATAAAACGAGTCTACATGACTCTTTCTGATGATGAGGAAACATAATCCAATGAAAATTTCAAGGAGATCAAGCAGCAGGGTACTAAAGCAACTTCTATTCCAAAACCCTCCGGTGTAGATGCTCAAGCAAAGAAGAATACTAATGTTGATGCACCTGGTATGTCTATTGATCAAATTGAAAAAGAAATAATTTTAGATGAAAATATTAAACCGCTTTCTCAATGCTATGAATCTTTCTCTGAATCTGATAAAAGAATTCTAGAAGAAGCTACAATAAAGTACATGAATATTTTCAACAAAGTTTTGGTTGAAATTATGTCTAGCCTCCCAAAAGGTCTATATGATATTTTGGAATCAAGGAGATTAAGTGCCCTAACTAAAGAAGAAAGAATGAGAAATATTTCTTGCAAAATTATGTCCGGAAATGTTTGTGGAAGACATGAAAAAATTCTTGAACAAAACTAAAAAGAAATTTAGAAGCAAATCAAGGGTCAATAAAATGATGTTTGGCCTAAACTCATACAAATAATGTCTCATCTAATCTAGTCAAAGATGTAGAAGAATAAAATTTTGGTGCCAGTAAAAACTTTGAGATTCCACTTCTGGAAAGGAACACAGAAATCCCAATGGAAGTTGATTCAAATGTGAATGTACAAGTTGAATTGACAAAGAATATTGAAGAGAAACCAAAAGCTTCAACTGAGGGAGAATTAGTTGAGGAAAAGAAAAGTGATACAAAAATGAAGTCAAGAGACACTGTCAAGATAGTTAAGAAATTCCTGGTGGAACATAAGGAAGAGATTGAGCTAGAACTAATTAAGGATCCCATTGACCTATCAACCTTGAGCCTGATCCAGATAATGAAGGTGGCCTCATTTGTTCAATTAAAAGCTCAAGAGGAGTTGCTAAAATCTCATATGGAAGATAGTGAATTGTTGGCACTTGAATCAAGAGTACTGGAGAAGATCATGCATTCCTTTGTGAAAGAATAGACTGAATCTTCATCTAGTGAGCTAAAGAGGCTTATTAGCTTGGTGAGTACTCATTTTGAATCTATTGAAAAGTATGCGTTGATAAAATTACAAAAGGAATTTGATGCAAAAAATTTCAATGGACCGAAAGTATTGATTACCCAAGACAATGTTACCTCGGCCACTTGCATCAAGCACATACAAGATGCTCTATCTAAAGGAGGCAAGATTTAAAAATCATGTTTGTCTTTTTCAAATTTTACCAAAGCAAATGAAAAGAAGGTGAAAGACCTGGAGAATCGGTTAGCAACTATCTCTGAGGCATTTGATATCCTATCTAATGGTGTTGGAAAGATTGAAGGTGAAGTTATGTCTCTGCTCAATAAGATAGAAGGGCTGAAGCATGAAAATGATAAAATTATCTCCAGAACCTGTGAACTCAATAGCATTATTAGCCCCAAAATTGATGTAATGGCCAGTGCTCTAAAAGAAGGAGAAGAAACTATGGTAGTCAATGATCCAACTAGCTTGGAATTTGTAGAAACCCTATCCTGTCTAATTTGTGGACACATAACACTAATGGAAAGACTTAAACAAGTTTGGGATTCAAACCTGGCGCAATTAAAGAACGATTTTGCAAACATCTTTCAACTTTTGCAAGGTAAAAGAAGCACCTTTGTATAGACAAAATTTTGATTACTTCTTTTGATATGCAAACCCTACCTTTGCCATTGTTGTCAAAGGGGGAGAAGTGGTGTGAAAAATGCATAATCAACTCAGGGGGAGTGTAGCATTTTTGAAATTTTGGATTGTAGTGAAGTTCATCTTGGTACTGATCTGACACTTAGTCATTTTTCACTAAGTGTTACCATCAATGCCAAAGTGGGAGATTGTTGGAAAGAGACACTACAACTATCATCTAGTGTTTTCATTGATGGAAACCCTATGAGATGGTAAGGTACACATATCCTCATTCAAGCCTACCAACAGTCAGACTGAAAATCGACAAGGCAGAACAGGGTATTCGATAACTCAGCATTCATCGATTTGTGCACAGATTTTAGGTTACCATTTTGTGTTGCACATCTCAAGAAATGATTATTGATGTATTATCTCTGTTGTGCTTGAAGTGCAGTGGCTCATACCAATTCACATGAGAGTTAGAAGATTCGGTTGGTGTATTCTCAGTTTTTCTTGTATTAAGGTTGACTTCATAAATATATTAAGTCACGCATGTATGAGAATTAATTAATCGAATATCTATATGATTGTATATGTTTGTATGGGTCTTATCCAAGTTGTTGCCAATCATCAAGGGTACGCATTGCATATTTCTCATTATGTGAGCTAACAATTATAATTTTGTTGAAGTCGACAAAGTGTAAATAAATCTTATGTTGCAGATATATATACAAGATCATCTATATCATTTTGTGTGTGGTACATGTTGTGTTAGTGTTTGAACTAAAATTTAGAGTAGAGCATCGATGAGATTAAGCACAATTTCACTTGTGCATAGAATATCTATGTGATTTTTATGAGAAGATCAAAATAGAGTTGTAGAATCAGTTTGTAAGGCAGCAAATCTATTATTGTACTTAATCTAGAATTGTAATCAGGCATTTTTTATGCTAACATCTCAATTCAAATCTTTAGATGGTTTTAATCTGAACTCTTGGGAAGAAACCCCTATTTCTTTTTAGCAGTGAGCTCTAGGTAGTGTGCCTGAATGCAAGTGAATTCCCCTTTTGTAATCTCCATTTTGAGTATACTCAAAATTATAATTGTGGATTGGCCATCCACCATGGTTTTTCCCCTAGCAGGGTTTCCATGTAAAAATCTTGGTGTTATCGTGTTGTATTTGTTTACTTGTTCATGCTTTATGTTTGCATGTTTCTAATGCTTGGAAGTTAAAGGTTATTAAAGTTAAATTTTGCACAATATTGATTCACCCCCCCTCTCAGTGTGGCTTGTTTCCAACACCTTGTTGGTAAATAAACCTTAAAATGAAATGAAATAATGGAGGGAAATGTTGAATGAACAAAGTGATATGTTGCAACTCACCAAACCCTCATTATGAAATCTAAAAACTTGTGTGATATGGCTAGCTTGAATGTGGATCTTGAAATGCTTGAATTCTTGATAGATCTTGACTTTAATTGCTTGCTTGAATCAAAAGCCTACATCACAAATGTTAGCTCAAAAACATACATGATGCAAGAATATCCTTGGCATGATGTTTGAATCTTGATGATGGCTCCAAATTCTTGAAGAATTTCTCTTGATCTCATAAAATTTCCTTAGGAATAAATACTTGAATGCTTGGGACGAAAATGAGTGAATGAACCTTGTATTTATACTTATCCATGCTTAATATCCCAAAATTACACCACAACAAGCTGACATATGAAATCATTAATTGGAGGAGGCTAAATCTCGCCAAAATTTGAAATTAAATCCCAAAAATTACTTAAGTGGGACTAAGATGCCATAGGTGGTGTCTTAGTCCCAAGTATTGAATCTTAGGGCACAAACTCCATAAAGGGGCCTATTTAAGGCACATTTTGAAACCAAGGTCCCAAGACCTTTTTGGGAAAAAGACTCCCTAGGTTGTGTCTTAGTCCCAACCCAAAAATTAGGGACACACAACTAGAATAATTAAATTATCATTTATCTTTTGCTTTTTGCCAGGATTAGCCATAAAAAATGTAGTTCATTGGGATTATGGATGAAAAATAGGACCAATTAAGACATAAATAGGGATAAATAAAGCAAGGTAGGCCCAAAAAAGTGTGAAAATGAAAGGGTATGAATTTTACTACACTACATTTATCCCGCACTTTAGTGAGAGGATGAACTTTCTTGAAACTCACACTAAAGTAGCCAACCATGCAATCAAGACAGGTTCAAATGTATGAATGCTAGTAAGATATGATGGCAATAATCAAGAGGGTGGCCAAGCCCCCTAGATCAAGATCCTATAATAGAACAACATAGGAACAAAGGAACACACTTACAAATGATATATGAAGCCAAAACTAGATCACAAACATACACCATCAAAGATAGAAAAAGGAAAAGGAAAAAAGAAAAAGAAAAGGAAAAATGCCATGGATCAAGCTTTGATTAGCACTCCAATGTGCTATGGACTGGGTCTAGGTTTTCTGTCCAAAAAAAATTTACAAGTAGAACGCGCTATTCACTATGCAAACAAAAGCACATGTTCACAAGGGCTAGTGAAGCTAATTGCCCACTAAGTGATCCCCAAGAAATCCATACCAAAGCTATACTCCCATGACTATAATAAGGATAAAGAAAAATGCATGCTCACAAGGGCTAGTGAAGCTAGTTGTTTAGTAGGTGAGCCCTAGGAAACCATATCAAAGCCATATTTCCATGACTTTAATAAGGTACAAAGATGCACTCTCACAAGGGCTAGTGAAGCTAGTTGTCCACTAGGTGAGCCCCAAGGAACTATATCAAAGCAATACCTCCCTGAATTTAATAAGGTACAAATATGTTAGACAATAAGAGAGAGATATGTTAGAAGGAATTTTTCTTAGTTCGTGCAATGTCTTAATCTTAGGGGACATTGTTTGTAATGCCTCCAAGAGAGGACCAATCAAAGGATAGAATATTTGCAACTTAGGGAATGTAGTTCATTGCATCACCACTAAGAGGAAAATAATATGCTAAGATAGACCAAGCTCTTGAAGGAAATTACTCCCAATGTCACAACAAAGAGAAAAACACATCGCATGAAGTAAGAAAATCACATCAAGGAACACAAAACAAAAATGAAAATGAAATCGTTCCAAAATAATTTTGAAATAATATGAATGTATTCCCCCACTTTAAAGAAATTGCTAAACACCATGCTGTGATAAATTACTTTAAAGTAGAAAAATATGAAAAAGGAAAAGAGAGTTGCCCCCAGAAACATATAAGGGATCTATAGATTTAGGGTCAGTATTTGTCTTTGCCACAATGATATTAGAGAGCTAGGAACTATCATCATTCCCCAAATACACATAGAACTGGAAGAATTACACAAAAAAGAGTGAAAAAAAAAAGAAAATCCTTTTGGGTCAACATGGAAGAGACATAGGATGTCTCGATGCCTTGTGTCATCCCCAAAAGGAAAACACAAGATGAAAATTCAAAGGAAAAGAAAAGATAATAAAAAATCTTTTGGGTCAAAATGGAAGAGACATAGGGTGTCTCAACAACGCCTTGTGTCATCCCCAAAAGGAAAATACAAGAAAAAAATGAAAATGAAAGGTAAAGATCAATGAAAAGGAAAAATATTACAACATATAGAAGAATGAAGGTACAAATAGAGGAATACACAAAGAGAGAGAACATCAAACAAAATGTCACAGGGGATCAAATTACACACGTGCAATCACACAAAAGAAAAGCAAAAATGAAAGAAAAAAGACAAGTAAATAATATGTGATTCAACCATCCAATAGGTCATCCACATCCCAGTCTTATTCAGTATATGTGAAATGTAGATCACTAGCGAGAGGGACAACATCAAGTGTTGTACTAGGAGAATCACCAAGTTCAACACATGGTGCATCACTTAGTTTAGGAGGATCATCGTGGTTTATATAGTCTAAGCTCATAGAAGAGGAAAATAGAATTTTTTTTTGGCATATGGCTTGTAAGTGTTGTCATTGATGGCAACCTAAGTAACACATCTAGTCTACAGTATAGTTCTGGTTTACACCGATAGAACAGAGTGAAGAATAGGGCATCCGGTTAAAGGCATAAATGTTGATCTGAATACCTCACCAGACTATTATTTTGAGTTGTGGATCTTTGAGGAAGGTTTTTTGATGTTTTTATTACCTCATTCAAGAATTATATTGATGCACATTAACTGGTGATCGATCTAGGAGATCCGGTGCACAAATTTGTTGGTTATCTGTGCTAGAACGCTGACTTGGCGAATATAGTAATTGTGGATGTATAAGGAGTAATTAATTAAATGTTTTCATGCTTGATTATTTTTTTGGGGTATTCTCTATGTTTTAACTAACTTTGGAGGATGTGCATAAATATTTAATTAAGGATATAGCCGACAGTTTGTAAAGAACTTAAAGTTTTATGAAGCTGACATATGAATGATCAAATCCTTGATAGCGGATATATATATGAGATCAGTTTTCTCATTTTGAGATAGCTGAGTGAGTGAACATAGTGAGTGTGTGGTGTGAAATTTAGTAGAGCAATAGTGCAAATTTTTCTGTGTAATGCAAAGAGAAGAAAAGTGCAAAGCAGAGCAGAGCGAAGTGCAGAGTCAAAAAGAAGATCTAGAATCTAATCTATGAGCTTCATCAAAACTATAACTTGGTATGAATAGATTCTAATATCTTAGTTCATCCTTCAAATGGTTTTAATCTAAAATTTTGTAAGGAAGTGAGCCTTCTCTTTTGAGCAGTGAGCTCTAGGCAGTGTGCCTGAATGCAAGTGCATTCTCTTTTGTAAAACTTTTATTTGAGTCCTCAAATTATGGATTAACCTCCATCGTGGTTCTTCCCCTAATTTGGTTTCCACACAAAAATCCTTGTGTTATTGTGTAATGAATGTTTCCTTTGAGTGCTTGCATCTTTACTTTAAATGTAATGTTAGAATAGTTTAAGTTTTAGATTAATAAAGTTAAGATTTGTTGAACACCGATTCACCCCCCTCTCAGTGTTCCCTTGAGTCCAACAATTGGTATCAGAGCTTCTAGTTCCTCAGAATAAGTTTAGCAGCTTGAGGTGGATCTTGGAATGTGATTGACTTCGGTATTTTTCAACAACAACTTTTGGTGGCACTTGATGAACTTGATCAATCTAAAGTAGAAGTCCAGGAATTGAAAGCAAATCTTAAGGATGTTGAGAAATTCATTCCGACATTGAAGAGTCAGATTGTAAAATCTAGAGAGAAGAGAAAGGATCTTTGTGACTAGATACAACAACAAGAGAGAGAAAACATGGATGATTCTCACTTGAATTAGACTTTGAAGGAAATAACTGAAGAATTTGAAAAGCTTGCTAGAGGTAATGCTACCCTAAAACATGAAATGAAATCTATGGTGATGAAGCTGACTAAGGAGATTGAAGAAAGGAAGAAGAATGAGGAGAATCTTGCTCGGTCCTTAAAAGAGAAATCTGATGAATTCAAAAGAGTAAATGGAGAATTCACTCAGTTGGAAAGAGAATTGCAATGATCCAGAGACAATGAAGAAGAACTTGGTAAGCAGATTGTTATTCTCAAGAATGAACTCACCACTACAAATGAATACAAAGAGAAGTTTAAGATCAGTTCAGTGAAGCTTGATGAGCTAACTCAAGGATAGAAGAGTGGAAATGATAAAAAAGGTCTTGGATACGAAAAAGGAGAAAGTTCCAGATTAGGGCAAAAGAATTTCAGACAAAGAAACCAAATGAACAAAGGTGGAAGATATCTGGTAAGACAACCTAATGCTCAAAATTTTAATGGATATTATTTTTCATGCAATAAATTCAGCCATCTGGCTACTTAGTGTAGAAGTAATATGAAATCAAGAGATTCGTCATTTTTTGGTCAGTGTTTCAAATGCAAAATTTTTGGTCATAAATCAAATGAATGCAAAAATTTGTCAAACTACTCCGTCAATAGAAATAATGTTGAATGTTTACACATGTGGAAGATTTAGGAATATAACTAATCAATGAAGATCAATAATAAATCAATGGAATGATTGGTCTGGACAAGGAAGTATTGTGTGCTACAATTGCAATAAATATGGTCACATTGCAAGATTCTACAAAAGTAAAAATGTGGATAGAAGAGGTCTGGTATACAGAGGCAGAAACATACAGGAAGATGACAAAGGAAAAGAAAAAGTGACTATAGATGAGATAAGGGATGAGATGAAGAAGATGTGGGTAAGGAAGGATGAGTCTGATGTTGGAAATGGTTCTGCATCATAAACTAATTTTAGTAATTCTTTTGGTAATTGATTTCAGGCCACTGGCCTAGGGGGAGTTTTTCAAGAAAATATTTCCTCCCCTATCCACAGTTGGTACCGAAACGTGAATAATGGTCAAATTTTTTTATCAATGATATGCAGAGGTTTTCAAAAACCTTCACAAGAAAACTCAAAGAATTCATAGGTCTGTAGAATAATTTTTATGTCTTTGTCTGAGAGAACAGAGCACCCAGAAAACTTAGGGCAAATACATTTATTAGAAGTGTTCAAGCTATAAAAGTCAACTTTGAACCTTCATTTGCCACTTTGCATCGAAGAAGAGAAGAAGAGCACTCAGTAGTAGAAGTTCGAAGTAGAGAAGTTGATTCGTCGATGAAACTCGAAATCTATCAGGTATTTCAGTTGTTCTCAAAATTTTCATATAACTTGGTGTGGGGTTGTTAAACCTAAGGGGAAAAGGAAAAATGGAACAAATCAAAGGAATTTGTTATTACCCAACGAATTGAAGCAATTGAGAGAAGCTGAACACAAAAATTTGGATATTTGGAATGATTTTCCATACTTTGAGAATGTGGAATTCGTTAAATTCATCTTGAGAAGATTGCATGATGACACTTTAACTTTGGATAAACCCTACATCATCTTGAAGAAATTAATTGAGAATTTGACTAGATTATGTAAATTCAGAGATATACCAAGGAAGAAATCCATCTGAAACAAAGAAGTTGAAATCCTAATCAAAATAATTGGAGATCAGAGGGCACTAATAATTGTGACAATCAAGAATCCTATTACAAAGTACATTGCGCATGGAATTTCATATAAAGTCTTTTTCAAAAATCGAGAAGGAGCGACCTCGACTGGCATAGTCTATATTTCTCACAAGATGATAATTGAAGCTCAGGACTTTGACCTGTATGGATTGATAAAGGAATAGATAATGGAGAATGTGCAACTAACAAAAGACACAAGCTACCCTTTCAAGTTCGGTACTCTAATTATGTGTTTAGTAATGTATTTCTTGAATTGTCTGCCAAAGATCGACAATGTGGTGTGGAAATCAAACAAACTGATATGCAATCAAATATACTCATATTCTAAGAGCTTGGCTAATTGGGATCAAGAATTTGAAAATTTCTTTAAAAATGTGCTTGGAAAGTGTGGCTTAGTCAATATTTCCCTTTCGGTAAGAACAATTGAAGTTGGTTCCTCTTCCGGTGGCATGGAGAAAAAATAGAAAAGAGAAAAAGAAACTGTTGAATACAGCCCTTAGGAATGCAAGATTCCCTAAATCGAATGAAAAGGAAAAGAAAAGGAAATTATGGATATTCCAGATGAAGAATCTGATGAAGAAACTAAGGATCCATAGAGAAATGAATCAGAACCAGAAAAAGCTAGTGAGGAAGAAGATGACCTAACAAAGGAGAAGCTACAACAACTTATTCATGAAGAAGGTGGAATGTAGAAAACTGCTAAGCTATGGTCTGTTAGACC
The DNA here is from genome assembly GCA_007115665.2 of Sequoiadendron giganteum. Lineage (NCBI taxonomy): Eukaryota > Viridiplantae > Streptophyta > Pinopsida > Cupressales > Cupressaceae > Sequoiadendron > Sequoiadendron giganteum. The sequence goes on from CM021100.1 coordinate 76,985,983, forward strand.
ATCATATGATCAAGATATGATTTTGAGTGTATTAAATGCTCATGTTGAGCACTACAAGATTAAATTGGAAAGTTTGCAGAACATCCTACCTGAAGAAATGATTGAATGTAATAAAGAAACAATGAACTCTGAGGATAAAGATAAAGAAGAAAGTGAAGTTATATCTCATTTGAAAGGGCAGTTCAGGCCATCACTTACCAAATTGAAGAAGAAAATGAATGTGTTGAGGCAATGCATCAATGAAACTAATAATATGTACAAATACTGTATACATTGGCCTCATGTTGTTGGTAATTAATTACAAAGAGAAATTGGAGCATATTGAAACAAAGATGAATGGGATTGGAAAAAGCTTTGACACGTTTTAGGATCAAGATGGCACCATCAAGAAAAATATTTGGGAGCTACAGTCTAAACACACCAAAGTTAAATTCACCAAGAACACACTTGTGGATAATTTTTGGAAGGTGAAGGATCTAACTGAATGCAAATTGGAGCAGATGGTGGAGATACTAAGGAAAGGTGAGAAACTAGAGGAAGCAATTACAATTCCAGAATCTTTAACTGAAATTTTCAACAAAACATCCAAGAACAATAGCTTGATCATTATCATTGGGATCACAATAGATGCTTGGAAGAAGTTCCTTCTAGAAATGAAGAAAATCATAAGATAATTTTCTAACTCTTTTTCAAATTTTGAAGTTTTGGTCAAAGGGGGAGAATTTTCGGCATATATATTTTGAAGTTTTGGATATTTTGAACACATGTTTTATCTTTTTAGCATATGGTTTCTATGATTTTTCATTGATGTCAAAGGGGGAGAGAGTGCAATGAAAAATATTTCATCAATCTTAGGGGGAGCTATGTTCTATTTTTTCAAATTTTTGAAGCATAAGTGAGAGAGAGAAGTTCGATAGCGTACTTATAATGATTCTGATACTTACTCATTTTTCACTAAGTTTTACCATCAATGCCAAAGGGGGAGATTTTTGGAATATGGCTTGTAAGTGTTGTCATTGATGGCAACCTAAGTCATACATCCCGTCTATAGTATAGTTTTGGTTTACACCGACAGAACAAAGTGAAGAATAGGGTATCCGATTAAAGGCATAAATGTTGATCTGAATACCTCACCGAAATATTATTTTGAGTTTTGGATCTCTAAGGAAAGTTTTTTGATGTTTCTATTACCTCTTTCGAGAAGTATTCTGATGTTTATTAACTAGTGATCGATCTAGGAGATCCGATGCACAAATTTGTTGGTTATCTGTGCTAGAAGGCTGACCTAGCAAATATAGTAATTGTGGATGTATAAGAGTAATTAATTAAATGTTTTCATCCTCGATTATGTTTTTTTGGGTCCTCTCTATGTCTTAACTAACTTTGGAGGATGCACATAAAGATTTAATTAAGGATATAGCTGACAATTGTAAAGAACTTAAAGTTTTATGAAGCCGACATATGAATGATCAAATCCTTGATAGCAAATATATATGCGATCAGTTTTATCATTTTGAGATAGATGAGTGAGCGAACATAGCGAGTGTCTGGTGCAAAATTCAGAAAAGAAATAGTGCAAATTTTTCTATGTGTGATGCAAAGAGTAGAAAAGTGTAGAGTAGGGTAGAGCAGAGTGAAGTGTAGAGTCAGAAAGAAGATCCAGAATCTAATCTACGAGCTTCACCAGAACTATAACCTGGCATGAATAGATGCTACTATCTTAGCTCATCCTTTAGATGGTTTTAATCTAAAATTTTGTAAGGCAGTGAGCCTTCTCTTTTGAGCAATGAGCTCTAGGCAGTGTGCCTCAATGCAAGTGCATTCTCTTTTGTAAAACTTTTATTTGAGGACTCAAATTATGGATTAACCTTCACCATGGTTTTTCCCCTAACAGGTTTTCCACACAAAAATCCTTGTGTTATGGTGTTATGAATGTTTCCTTTGAGTGCTTGCATCTTTCCTTTAAATGTAATGTCAGAATGGTTTAAGTTTTAGATTAATAAAGTTAAGATTTGTTGAACACTAATTCACCCCCCCCTCTTAGTGTTCCCTTGGGTCCAGCAAATTCAACTTGTTATGTACTTGCTCATAAATTTTAACGATTTCTTCATCATCATCTAAGTTAACCACAATAGGAGGATGAATGATAATATCCATAGAAGGTGTTGGTCCTTGTTGTGTTGGAGACATAGGATCTATTGGTTCTAGTAAAGGAGGAGGCTCGTCGTGTATTGCTTCTGTCAAATTCGGATTTTGATTTACTATGTTGTTCACTTCGTTTATCTTTCGACAATAAGATGATGTCTACACCTACGGTATCTATAATTTCAGTTTCTTTTATTATGGTTTTCAAGTTTCTTTTATTTAGGAGTGGGTTTTTCAACCATAGGTCCTTTTCTTCTTGTGAGGGAATAATGGAAAAAACCATGGAAGGTTGTTCAACCACTTTCTCTTTGGCTTTATAAATTTTATTAGGAGGTGGACTAGGACTTGTTTGGTTTTCTCTTGGTCTTTTCTAAGAAATAGGCAAGGGATTTTTGATGGATGGGTCTTGGTTAGATGGAATGGATTTAAGCTCAATATTTATTTCTTCAAGAGGCATAGGTTCAATCATGGTTGGAGACAAATTTTCAAGGGATAACTTGACTATGCATTCTTCTTTGAAATTTTGGTAGGATAGGGAAAGGAAGTCCTCATGGGGTCTTATAGGCTTGGTGGGCTTAGGCCAAAAATAATCTAAGGAAAAAATTTCCATAGAAATATGGAGGTCTAAATCCACTATGGTTCATGATGAATATTTCATTGCCAACTGGAAATTGTAAGCACTTATGGATACTAGATGGGACTGCATTCATGGAGCAAAGCCATTTGTAGCCTAACTTCACATGAAATTGATCTGAATTGGAGATGATAGAGAATGGTACATTTGATTTCTTCGGTCCTATTTGTACAGGGAGTGTGATTGAGCCCATTGTAGAATGAGAAAAACCATCATGAGTTTTAATCCATGCTTTTAGTTTATCATATCTATCTTGAGTAAGTTCATTAACATATAAGAGTTCCTTTATATCATATTCTCTCCATAGATGGGATCAATCACAATCCCAGGATTCGGCTTGTCATTGATTCTACTGACTATGTAAATAGGACCGTTAGGTGCATTTTTTATTGTTTCTTTTGAAGAGAAAGTAATGCCAATGGTAATTATGTTTTTTTGTTTATGAGGCTCAATGCCAATCACTCCTATCATTATACTAATAGGAATTTGGTAATTAGTATCCATAGGATTTTGTTCATTATCATCATCTATGTCAGTGACTTTTTCACCCTCATTTTGCTTTCATCTCATCAAATCAGCTAATGTCATTTTAGGAACCATATGCCCTTGTAAACGGTTAATAAATGCTTCAACAAGTTCATTAAATGAAAAAATTGAGTTATTCGGTAATGTAGAACCAGTCCAAGGCAATGTCTTTCAAGGATCGAGGAAAAATCTTAGCCAAAAATTTTTCCTCAAGGATAAAGTCGCTACATAAAGCAATAAATGCATTAACATGTTTAGCAGGATCTCCCTTTCCTCCATATTTCTCAAATCTAGGGATCTCTATACCTTGTCGCACCAGATTTCTTAATATCTCCATAGATAGTGGGTTGCTTTTGACATAGTATGAAGGCGGACCATTTTGATTTTGATTTGTGGTGGAAATTTGACATTGAAGCTATGAATTTTTTTGTAAAAGGTGGTTAATGATAGGGTCATTTTGTGTGTTTTGAGATGGAGGTGAATATGGTGGAGGCATGTATGTGTTGGAAGGATAAGTGAATGGATAGCTTGTGGGAGGAGATATAAGGTTAGATGCCACATAGGTATAAGGAGCACTAGTGGAAATGTTTGAGGTAGGAAGGACATTGCTAGTTGGTTGCATCATTGTGGTCACTTGAGGATTTATATAGGTAGGAATGGAGGTTATGGTTGAAGGGGGAGGAATTGGAGTTCCTCCTTATATTTGCACATTTTTTGAAATTTGAGCACCATTAGTGGTGGAAGGTAGGTGTTTTCCAAAAATGTGAGCTAAGTTACACACAACTTCCATTCCTTCATCAATTTCCATCATGTAGCGGATACTATCTATGGAAGGTATAACAGTGTTGGAAATATTTTAGTACTCATGCTATCTTGTAGATGGGCCAAGTTTTCATGCATTTTCATAATTTTTTCTTGAGGGATATGATCAACCATTGTTAACACTTGGAATAGCACTTGTGGGTAAGGTAGGCATACCAAAAGAGGTATCAAAGGTATGGTCCATACCTAGTGAACTAGTACCAACACTAGGAGTAAGAGAGCTAGATAACCCAAGATCCACAATGAGTGTTTTATCACGGGATACCATGAGTCTCACACTTCGTCTAACCATATTATTAGTAGTATGACACCAAGTAGTATAGCTCATGCAAGGGATAAACCAAAGAAAGTGCAATTATCATAATATCCTATTCTTACAATTACACTTGAAATGAAAGAAATTGGAGTAATAGTAACTCTATAGTCTATAATAAAGAAGCCAACAAAAGCACATAAAAGAAGTTGCAAACCCTAAAAATTGCAAATTCAGAGTCAACAAGGACTAAGATGCCAGTAAGGGCATCTTAGTTCCACTAGTGAAATTCTGAGGTTCACAAAATTAGAATAGATAGCAAACAACACAAAGAGAGTTCTGAGCTAGAAACCCACAGAGGGACTAAGACACAAGGAAGGGAATTTTAGTCCCAGTAGAGGATTTTTGTAGAAAAACAGTGGAATCTAGATTGTTTACAGTGTTCTTAGGTTGCCTCTCTAGGGACCTAATGTTTAGAAATAGAAAAGTGTGCATATGAATGCAAGAAAAAGTAATTGAATACAAAGTTGAATGTTATTTTTTTCCAATTTTAAATGTAATAAAAATGTTCCTAAATGCAATTAGGATGATTGAAAATTCACTTTTTAGTGTTTCAATGAGATAAAATGATGCAAGACAAGCAAAAAATGTAACCTAAATGCACTTTCACTAATACAAATATGAGAAACCCTAGTTGCACTTTCACTAATGCAAGAATGAAGGCCACCTAGATCTAGGAATTTAATGAACTCCAAATTAGAAAAAGGAATGAATGCTCTAAAATGTCAGGCTCACCAAAATGAACAATACGTGAATGGGAAGGGGGGTTTATAACTTAGTTCATAGAACACCACTCTTCTCCCAAACACCTGTTCATTCAAGAATTCCATAGGATCCCAAATTGGATTGACTATCAACCCAAAGGTGAGTTAAATCTCAACAAGGATGACCTAGGGGGGTTATTTTAAGCTTTGAAGGGTTCCCCAGTAAGAAAAATCTTGGAAAAGACAACTTAACATTCGACTCACAAAACCTAGTAATGCAAGTCAAATCATGAATACAAATGATGAAATTAAGAAACAATAAGTTAGGGTATGTGTACTTGGGAAGTCTAGAAATATGATGAGGATTTTGGAAATGAAAAAATGCTATCAAAATATGCTAGGGAGGACTAAGACGCCCTTACTATTGTCTTAGTCCCACTGCTGATTTTCAGGGGAAATGCAGAATCTTCGAATGTTGGAACAAAATTTGAAATAATCTCTACAAAATACCCTTGGTAGGACTAAGACAACCTTACTATTGTCTTAGTCCCGTTTTGAATTTCTAAAATCTTTGAATGTGATACTAAGGCTTAATGTCTACACTTCCTTCTTCTTAGATCATAGATCCTGAAACTTCTAGATCTGGCTTGTAGGTGAGTTTCTATGAGGATGGAAACTTTACAATGAAACTTTTCAACTTTACAACTTTGCAAATTTTCACTTCAAATGATCTTCAAGTCTTCAACCTAAATCTGTAAACACAAACATGCAAGAGAGGAAAAACTTGTTGATTGTTAGTAAATAGGGATTTTCCTTGGTCAAACCCCTTGTTGGTAATTAAACCTTGAAATGAAATGAAATAAAAGATGGAAATTATGAATGAAAAAGTGCTATGTTGTAACTCACCAAACCCTTGTTATGAAATTTGCAAACTTGTGTGAGATGGCTAGCTTGAATGTAGATCTTGAAATGCTTGAATGCTTGATAGATCTTGACTTGAATTGCTTGCTTGAATCAAAACCCTACATCACAAATGTTAACTCAAAAATACACATGATGCAAGAATATCCTTGACATGATGCTTGAATCAAAACCCTACATCACAAATGTTAACTCAAAAATACACATGATGCAAGAATATCCTTGACATGATGCTTGAATCTTGATGATGGCTCCAAATTCTTGAATAATTGCTCTTGATCTCATAAAATTACCTTAGGAATGAATACTTGAATGCTTGGGATGAAAATGAGCGAATGAACCTTGTATTTATACTTATCCATGCTTAATATCCTGAAATTACACCACAACAAGCCGACATATGAAATCATTAATTAGAGGAGGCTGAATCCTGCCAAGATTTGAAATTAAATCCCAAAAATTACTTAAGGGGGACTAAGATGCCCTAGGTGGCGTATTAGTCCCAAGTCTTGAAACTTGGGGCATAGACTCCAAAAGGGGCCCATTTAAGGCACAACTGAAATTAGGGTCCCAAGGCCTTTGGGGGACAAAGACGCCCTAGGTGGCATCTTAATCCCAACCCAAAAATTAGGGACACACAAGCAAAATCATTAAATTATCATTTACCTTTTGATGTTTTTCAAGATTAGCCATAAAAATATATAGTTCATTGGGCTTGTGGATGCAAAATAGGACCAATTAAGACATAAATAGGGATAAATAAAGCAAGGTGGGCCCAAACAAGTGTGAAAATGCAAGGGTATGCATTTTCCTACACTACACTTAGATCGGTTATCAATTAAGGGTGGATAAAGTTTCAAATACACAACATGAGAATAGAAAAGAGAAAATAGACAAAAAAATGGGATTCCAACACCTACCAAGTGTAATAATTGTCTATGGAGATAATCACGCAAGATCAATAAGCTTAAATGAAAGTATAAAAGATACACAAAATGAGAGAATAATTATAATCTATCAATGGATATAAATATATAGTGATGATTCTAGATACTTAAATAAGAGAAAAAGGTGGGTATACATAGGATACACCGCCAATATATATGAATATAAAGCCAAGGGTGATCCCACAATAGTGGGTTACATGTTTTGGCCAAACTTGGCATTGAACAAACCATTTTTAACTAAATCCTCACTTTTAGACACCTATAGCTACTAAACCATGATAAATTTGAAGATGATGCAAACTAGTGATTTGTGACATTTTGTCTGTAGATTTTAAATATATATATTTTAAAATTTTGGAATCAAATTGAATTTATTTTTCCACCTCCTTTGATAACTAGTTTTTAACAGTAAACAATTTTTTTAAAGAGTGATGTTTACTATATAACACAACATTTTTTCTATGAAGGATAAATTTTATTTTTTTTTGAATTTAGATTTTTAACTACAATATCTAGCTCCTTAATTTTGTTTCATAACTTGTTTGATATATTTCTTTTTCTTAATTAAGTTTTGAAGTCAAACCAATTACAATTTAGACATAGGTTTACTGTATAACACAACTTTTTTGTATGTATTGAAATTCAATTTTTTTTGGATCAAGGATATCAATACCAAGAGAATAGATATTTTTTATAATTTTTTTGGTAGTCTATTATTTTTCCACATGTGCAGAATAGAGAGCTTGATTTTAAGTGAAAAACCTACATTTGCAAGAAATAAAAAATAAATATAATAATCAAATTAAATATATTTAAAATTATACTTTTTTGAAAGCTTATAGTAAGGACTACATACTTAATTATTTTTTTTTAAATGAATTCATTTGATCCCCCAAAAAGTAAATCAAAAGTAGTTTTTTATCAACATTTTGATAGGTCTAGAGGAAACTCCATTATAGGTACATGGTTTAAAACTAGTGGGGTTCTATCCAAGGGAGCTTAATCTAAGGGGGTTTGATCAAACCCTCTTCAATTAAAATCCTTTAAATGGAACTTTTGAAGGCTTAAATCATTATATTTTCTAAAAAAAATATTTTAGCAAAAATCAAGATGTCCCAAAAAGTGTAACCCATTATTGTGGCAACATCCCCAATGTAGTGAAACATAGAAAAGAGGAGTTAAGTGGGATGAAAAGGTGGGAAAAGAAGGATGTAGGGGTTTCCACCTAGATTCTCACACACTTTCCTAGTTTCATTAGAAAGAGAAGGATCACAAAGGGATAAGATTGACTTTCAACCTTGAGATGAGTCAACCCTATTTTGGATCTCTAGATCTCTGCTTTCTTATGAAATAAATGACCAATTTGCAATGTTTTGAAATGATTTAAAGCAATAACTAAATGAATTATGTGACCTAATACTTGAAATGAAAATTTCTATGATAAGATAAATAAAAAATACAATTTGTAGGCATATCTGAGAAGGGTATACTAGTGTGCACCTATGATAAAAAGTAGGTTTCAAGGTTTGTAGCAGGACCGATTCACCCTAGGGTGAATGGGTCTTAGTAGAGGGGTCCAAATATAATTTTTGTAGTCCTTAGATCTCAGATCTAAAATTTTGATTCCTCTAGGTTTTACTGTCAAAAAGCTAGAAATAAAACCTGTAGGTGAGTTTATGTAGCTTGACAATAATTAATTTACAACAAATGCAACTTTTCAAAAATGCTCCTTTGATAAACTTTCAGTCCTTCTTCACTTGCAATTTGTACATACAAAGAGAGAATCAATTTTTTTTTTAGGTGAATGGGGGTTTGTCCTACTCAAACCCCATGTTTGGTAATTAAACCTTGATAATGAAATAATGACAAAATGAAGGAATTGGTGAATGAAAACGTGGTTGTTACAACTCACCAAACCCTTAATGGCTACCTTGAGAGGATTGAAGTCAAACACATCACTCTAAGGCTTGGATATTTCATGAATTGGCTTGATTGATTGATTGATTGATTTGATGCTTCAATACTTGCTTGGATGCTTGAAACCTACATTACAATATTAGCTACAAAACATGACATGAATACACTTGAATTTTGGCATGATGATATGATCTTGATTGTTACTATAAATGATTGATAAATCTACTCTTTAATTATCTTGACAATAATATTTTCTCTTAGTATCTCTTGATAATGCCACTTAGATTTAAATGGATAAAATAGCTATGTATTTACAGGTGTTTATCTAATTTTCTGAAAAATTAGATTCCAAAAGCCGAGATTTGAAACTTGAATTTGAATCATTAAAATTCTTCTAAAAACATATTAAAAATTGTGTCTTAGGACTTAAAGGGGACTCATTCGCCCCTACACGAATGAGTCTTAGGACCTAATTCTAGGACACTCAATTTCCAAGGTGTTTTAATTTATGTTAGCAATTATTTAATATAGATTTCCCTTTCAAAAAATGAGAATAATAAGGCTTTGGAATGCATAATTTGGTCAGTTAGAGACTTAATTAAGTCCAATTAATGAAGGGGATGCAAAAAACTGTGAAACTATAAAGGTATATAATTTTCTACACTACATTTAGCCCCCACTTTAGTGAGAGTATGAAATTACACTCAGACTCACACTAAAGTAGACAAATAAGTCAAGAGAGATCCAATTGTACAACTATTGGAGAGATAGGATGAAAAATGATCAAGGAGATGGCCTAGACCCTAGGATCTAAGATCCCATGACAAACCAACATAAGCACAAAAGGACACACGTGCATTTAAGATATGAAGTAGCAAAACAAGACACACTAACATACAATATCAAAATTAATACAAAAAGAAAAAGGATGGATGGACTAGAAAGTTGGATTATGCCACATCCATCAAATACACTCATAAGGATGTAAATTCACTTATGAGACACATGGCTCGACTAGAGAGAAAGATTCATTATGCTCAATGGCCATGAAAATACGCTCACAAGGGCTAGTATAATTCTGATATACACTAGGTCATCCCCCAAGTCAAAGATGAGAAACACACACTAGGTCTACAAGGTGTGTACCCATGAAAAGGTGGTGGATGGGAAATTAATGTTAGGTATACATAAATCAACCATACCAAAAGTTATAATCCTTGATAACTTTGATAAGGTCCTATAAAATGAACATGCTTCACAAGGCTAGCAAGATGCATTATGCTAGAGATTCATCGAATATGGAAAATGTAATAAAGTTGAAAACATAATGAAAGGGATTTTTTCTTGATACATGAGAGGTCTTATCTTAGGGAATGTCACACTTGACATCACCACCAAGAGAAAACTAGTCGAGTAACAAATAATTCATGTCTTAGGAAATAGTGATCATAGCATTACTACCAAGAGGAATTTCATATGCCAAGAAAGGTCACACTCTTATATAATATCAAGCATAATATCACCATAAGAAGACACACTTTAAATAAAAAGGTCACACTTCCTAGGAGATGTATGCTATCATCACTAAGAGGGGAACATGCAAACAATGAGTGGGGGACAATATTTCCCCCACTTAAAATGTTAACATACTTTCTATGTTTGTATTTTAATTAGAAAGAGAGGAAGAAGGGATCCTTGAAAATAATTTATGTCTCTCAAAACTAGTTATCCTTGCCCTCTAATCATAAAGACAAGGATAACCACACCAAGAACTATCATGTTGCTACCATGGAAAATATGATTGCACTTAAGATTGTACCACCATGAATGACAATGAGAAAGACACATAAAGATACCAATTCCACATAGTGATGAGCAACATGATATGATGCCAATAATTATTGATGAGAGGAATTAGGTATATCAACACAAAGAAGAGCAGGGTAATCCTTAAGATGTTGAATTCTATTACTCAAGGCCTGGAATTCATTGGTTGAATGACCATGCACTTGATTGTATGCACAAAATGAAATCTTGTTATAAAATTTATTTTGTGTTCTTAGAGGGAGAGATATCAAGTGAGCTTGGAGAATCCTCGACAAGGCACTCTCTTGATCAATAGTAGAAGATTTTCCTTTCTTACAAGGTGTCATACATACACAAGACTCTCTAGATTTAGAATGTGATATTTTGCACTCTCCCTTAAATGAGGGTGTAAAATCTGATGAACCCAAATCATCACTAAGATATGTGTTTGAAGATGAAGCAATATTTTTCTTAGGAGTGTTTTACGTGATGACATTAATGTTCAATGAAGGTTTTTGTGATTCTTTTGTTTCTTTTGAAGGAAAATAACCAAGACCTCTTGTTTGTTCTTTTGGGGTAGGCTCTATAGGGACACACATACCTTGTTATTTAACACCACGTCCTTTTCCATTATATCCAAGTTGTTTCAAAAGTTCGTAACCCTTTTCATAAATTTCTTTCATTTCTTTGAGGAAGGTAGTTTCTCATGATCACAATCGTCATATGTTGATGTATAATTTGTGTTTTCCTCTTCTTTGCTAAAAATTATGGACTCACATAGTTTTGATGACTTAGATTGTGTTGATATTACGTAAAAAAAATTCTCTTTTCCTAATTTGTGTGTAATCTTCTATTCTCCCATGAATGTAGGTGTGAGATCCAATGAACCCCAATCATCATCCAATAGTTTCATGATTGATAGAAAACACTTTTATTGTTATTATTCTTTCAAAGGTTCTAATTTTAAAGTTGGTATCAATGTTCGCAAAGGAATTTTCATTCCTACTTCAGTTTACAATTTTTTTTCTAAATTAGGATCAAATTTTATATGTAAACCTTGTTGTTGTAAGTGTACTTCACTATACGATGTAATGTTAAAGACACCCTATTCATTGCATGAATCCATGGTCTACCTAGGAGAATATTATATGAAATATCATTGGGCATGACATGGATAGGAGTTTGTAATGTAACTGTACTAGTTGTAACAGGTAATGCTATCACACCATGTAGTTGTTTTCCCACATTATCAAAACCACAAATGGATAATTATCTGGTTAAATTTTACTATTGTCCACTCCAATCTTATCTAGAAGTTTTATACTACAAACATTGAGTTTCAAACCATTATCAATGAGAGTACACTTTATGTCAAACCTATTAATGACAACCACTATCATCAAAGCCTCATTTTTTTACACTTCTAATGGAGGTAACTCATCTTGATTAAAGGAAATATCTAAATTAACTGAGTTCATACCTTGAATTAGGGCTTCTACATGATTTGGTTACACATTAAGAGGGATAAAAAAATTTTGCAAGGAATTTTGGAGCATTCCATGGTAAAGAGATGATGCTTGAATCAAATCCCATAAGGAAATCTTAGCAGGAGTGTTACAAAGTTGTTCTACAAGGTCATATTCTTTACCACTACATTGTTGGATAGTAGGTGTAGGTGGGAGGTATTTTTGAGGCAATGGGAGTGATGTTGGAGTTTGTCTTGGTTATTTATTATTTATGTGTTATATGTGTGAGATATAGTATGATAACTTAGTTATGACTGTTTCATGTTAGGCTCACCAAAATCAAACATAGAAAAGAGAAGCGAGATGAAAAGGTGGGAAAATAATGATGTAGAGGTGTCTACCTAGATTCACACAAACTTTCCTAGTTTCATTAGAAAGAGAAAATATCACAAAGGGATAGGATTGACTTTCAATCTTGAGATGAGTCAACCCTATTTTGGATCTTTGGATATTTGCTTTCTTATGATAGTAATGATTCATTTGCAATATTTTGGAATGATTTAAAGTGAATTAACTAAATGAATTATGTGAACTAATACTTGAAATTTTCAACATGCTATGATACCAAAAATAAAAAGATAATTTTTAAGTAGATCTGAGAAGGGTAGATTGACCTACGCACCTATGATAAAAAGTAGGTTTCAAGGTCTTTAGCAGGACTAGTTCACCCTAGGTTGAATGGGTCCTTGTGTAGGGGTCCAAAAATAATTTTTATAGTCCTTAGATCTTGGATCTAAACTTTTGATTCCTCTAGGTTTAACTGTCAAAAATCTAGAAATAAAACCTATAGGTGACTTTTTGTAGCTTGACAACAATGAATGTAACAAATGCAATTTTGCAAAAGTGATCCTTTGATCAACTTTCAATCCTTCTTCACCTGTAAATCTACTTATACAAAGAGAGAAGTAAAATGTGTTTTTTTTTGTTGAATGGGGTTTTTCCTTAGTCAAACCCCATGTTTGGTACAATTAAACCTTGATAATGAAATAATGACAAGATGAAGGAGCTGATGAATGAACACTTTCTTGTCACAACTCACCAAAAACTTAATGGATGCCCTTAGAGGATTGAAGTCAAACACATCAATCTATGGCTTGGATCTTACATGAATTGGCTTGATTGATTGATTGGTTTGATGCTTGAGTGCTTGCTTAGATGCTTGACACCTACATCACAATGTTATCCCCAAAACATGATATGAATACACATGAGATTTGACATGATGATATGATCTTGATTGTTGTTGTAGATGCCTGATAAATCTACTCTTCAATGCTCTTGACAATAATATTTTCTCTTATTATCTCTTGATAATGCCACTTAGATTTGAATTGATAAAATATGTATTTATAGGTGTTTATCTAATTTCCTGAAAATTAGATTCCAAAAGCCGACATTTGAAACTTGAATTTGAATTGAATTAAAATTCCACCAAAAACATATTAAAAATTGGGTCCTAGGACTTAAAGGGGACCCATTCACCCTTGGGAGAATGGGTTCTAGGACTTAAGTCTAGGACACTCAATTCCCAAGGTGTTTTAATTAATGTTAGCAATTGTTTAATATATGTTTCACTTTTAGAAAACGGGAATAATAAGGCTTTGGAATACATAATTTGGTCAATTAGAGGCTTAATTAAGTCCAATTAATTAAGGAATGCAAACAAAGTGTGAAACTATAAAGGTATACAATTTTCTACAAGAGATGTAGAATAATAGGAGATATAGTGACATGTGTGCACAACATCTTTACCAAAATATAGGGAAGTCAAATTCACATGATGTAAGTAAATATTACCCAAGTATATGTTGTTGGCCTTTCCATTGCACCAAAAGATCAACCTTTTAATGCCCAATAAAAGCCATAGTTAAGATCCACGAGAGGTAGTTAAACCATGTCACGAATCCCAAGTGCCACACTAAACAACCAAGAAGACAAAGGGCACACACCTTGCAACAATCCCACCCAGTGCAAGTGAGGGATTCAAACCCATGACCAGCTTTGATACCAATTGTTGGCCTTGTCGTTGCACCAAAAGATCGACCAATCAATGTCCGATACAATCCAGAGTTAAGATCCACGAGAGGCAGTTAAACCATCTCACGAATCCTAAGTGCCCCACTAAACAACCAAGGAGACCAAGGGAACAAACCTTGCAACATATGCCTACCTAAAAAAGTGTATCCTCTCCTAGGTGAAAATAATACATTAAAATAATTAATTAAATGTGAGGATAAAATAATACATGGAAATCATACCTCATCATTTTAGATGTTACAAGTTTACTTATCACATGATGTATTGATTATTATTATTACTTAAATACTTTTCATTTATTCTTTTCCCTCTCTTACAATTCATTAGATCCTAAAAATGTAACCAATTGTAGAGGGGGGATGTATTATTGTTAACAATAATCTGTCAAGTTCTTAGGTAGTGACAACTTCTACACAAAGACCCATCATATGGAAGGATAAGGAATTATCACATAACAAGGAAGACTATGATATATCACATGTAGCCAACCATGCCACTTTTTGTACAAGAAGAAATTTTCTAACCCTCATTTTCCCGTAGTTCCTATTTCCTAAATTGTTGAGCAAGACTTGTATTTTGCGTGTAATTTTTAATTGTGATATAGAAGCTACCCACTACAAATTTTCCATTCATTTTATATGTTCCCATAGAGCATACATGTTCCAAAGGATGGAATTATGTCATGATATTTGATAGGGTCCATTGCTTATATAGGATCTAACATCTTTTTAAAGTTTGAATATTTACTTTACATGCATGTTTGTGAGTTTTGCATACTTTGAGATACATTATCATTTAAATTCACATGCACCTCAAACTGAAAGAAAAAAGTAATGGTAAAATTTGCATACTCATATTAATTCCTATTTAATTTTTGTAGTGACGGAAAAAGTATCCCTCTACATTTTCGCACTTGTTTGGGCCCTCCCTATTACATTGAGCTTAATGTTGCCTTGATTTAGTGTTGTAATGTTTTTAACACATCACATTAGGTCTTTGGCCCTTGTAAACTAAGTGGACCTAGTTGTGCCTTATTTAGGGTATTGTAAGGTGTACCTTTACACTTTCACACTAATCTAGGGTTTCATTAATTAATTGGGCTTCTTTATGCTTTAATTGGCCTTATTTTGCATCCACAAGCCTTAATTAATGCATCTTTATGAGATTCATCCTGACACTTACCAAAATCCGATCGTAATTCATGTTTTTTTGGATTGTATGGCCCAGATTTAGTGATTTGGGACTCATATGCCACCTTGGGCATATGGGTCCCACCTAAGTTTTGGGGCCCCAATGTGGATTTCACATTAATCTAAGCCTTTATTAAAAAATGTGTCCCAAAGCTTAGCCTAATGGACTCATACACCCCAATTGGTGTATGAGTCCCACTTAGCTTAGACCTATATTAAATTCAAATTTTTGGTGGGATTTTATTCTCCTAGATCTGATGTCAGCTTGTAGTTTTGTAATTTTTGGAAATTTGGCATAAACAACTATAAATACAAGTCTATTTCATTCATTTTTCTCCTAACAAGCAATCAAGTGACCTAGCAAGTTGAATAAGCATCCTTATAGAAAAGTTGAGTCCACAAGAGAATTCAAGAGTTGATTATGAAGAATTTTGGAGTGTTATTCAAGTATCAAGCATCATGTCAAATTCATCATGCATCATGTTTATTTTTGAGCTAACATTTGTGATGGAGGGTTTTATGATTCAATCAAGCATTCAATTCAAGATCCATATCATTCAAGCAAGAGTAAAGATCTACATCCATTTTAACCATTACATACAAGATTGTAACCTTTTGTTCCTAGGGTTTGGTGAGTTGCAACATGTAATTTTGTTCATTCATCATTCCTCCTTTCCATTTCATTTTATTATAAGGTTTGATTACCAAAATGGGGTTTGACCAAGGCAAGCCCCTATCTACTAACAGAATAAAAATTTTCCCTCTCTTTAGTGTGTGATTTGAAGATCTAGGTTGAAGATACATTGAAGAGCAAAATTGGAAGAAGTTATCAAATTTGTCACCTTATTTACAAGATCATTAAAAGACACCTACAAAGCATAATTTAGCATTTCAGATCTAGAAATCAGGATTGGAAGAAAGAGTAGAGGTAGAAGAGCAGATTTAGATCTTGACCCTCCAAAAAAGCCGAGCAAGACTGATACACCACTTCTAGCGTATGAGTCCTATTACAGTGAATTTTCCAAATTTCAGGAGTTTCGGACTGATCATTGCCAAATTTCTATTCTTGCCAAGAAACCCTAACTTGGGACTAAATCACCCAGCCTACCATATGAGTCCCAGTGTGCATTAAATTCAAATTTTTCAGCATTTCAGACCTTGTTCCAAGCTACTACAGGTTTCTAGGTGCACCTCTTTGATTTCTTAGTTTTCTATTCCGATTTGCATTCATTTTTAGGTCATTCATTTGAGTTTGACATAACATTAAGTTTCATCATTAGGTTTTGCATGTTACTTGTCCTTCAAAGCCCTAGCTTGGTGGTGAACCCCATTTTAGACATTAATCATACCCTAGGATAGCCTATTATAGATCTCTCTCTCATTTTGTTACACCCCAATTGTAGAGTTACTATTTACTATTACTACATAGGGTAAATATGGATGTAATGTGAATTTTGGAGGTGAATAAAATATGATTGTACCTTGTTATCAATATGTATGTTATCTCATTTGATTATTGTCCCATTTGATGCTACCTCGGTTGATGTTATTCATGGTGAAATACTGCATACATGTGAATGAAAGGTTATTGAATTATAATTATTCTAACTTTGGAGATGTTTATGTATACTGCATATGTTATGAACAATTGACTATCATGTGCATGTGTTATTGGATGTAGGTATGTGTTCCATTTCTTCTGGTGGAGGGGAAGTATCACTTGGGAGAAGATCTTGGTTGGATAAATGGTAAAAGTAAGCTATCTAAGCATAAACACACACCACATTAGAAAGATTGAGTTTATTCAGTCTATGGGTAATAGGTAAGTCATCCTTAGTCGTTATGTCTGCATTTGAGAATCTTGTTAATTTTTCATGCATTGGGTGATGTTTATTTGTTTAAGCTTTTGAGATATTTCTTATGCTATTATGATCATATGGACAAGTGGGATGTAAGTGGAAGTATGTTGTCAATGAGATCTAACAACATGTATGTGCATATGTATAGATATGCCACACAAATACACTTATTAATACAATGGTAAATGTGAATGGCTATATGTGAAACGACTGTGAACATATAAATGTGTATAGTATATACACATATGTATATGTATATGTATATGTATATGTATATGTATATGTATATCGATACATGCATACGTTGGCAAATGGACATGCTCATACAGATGCATTGATATAGATATACCTAAACATACGTGTACATAGAGGCATATAAATTTATACACACACACACACACACATATATATATATGCTTACATTTAATACAATGTGTATTATGTATTATCTTGCTTGTACTCTCATATATATATATATATATATATATGTATATCGAATGTGTGATTACATTATGGACTTGCGATATATATATATATATATATATATATACTTGTTAATTTATTTAAGTATATATATGTATATAATATATATTATATAAAAATATATATTATACATATTATTTATGTCAATTGAAATCGACTATCTATGTACATAGAGGCATATACATTTATACACACACACACATATATATATGCTTACATTTAATATAATGTGTATTATATATTATCTTGCTTGTACTCTCATATATATATATATATATATATATTTAAATATATATGTATATCGAATGTGTGATTACATTATGGACTTGCGATATATATATATATAAATATATATGTATATACATATATATATAAATATATATGTATATACATATATATATACTTGTTAAGTTATTTAATTATATATATGTATATAATATATATTATACATATTATATATGTCGATTGAAATCGACTATCTATTAATTATTAAAGCCGATTCATAAGACTGACTTATATTCAATATAGACTATTCAATGAAGGTTGATATAGACCATGTCTTTGGAAGAAAATTTAAAAGCTTACAACTACTAGTAGGAACCAATTATCCTTGTGAATAGCACATGATATATGGCATGGCTTTGCATTTGGTATTCCTACATGTAGAATCATTGACTAGGTCAACGTATTAAACGAGACCATGCTTAACTTTGTCTCATGTATTAACTAGTTAATGTCAATTCACTTACCATTTGGAATGAATGAAACCTACTGTCATAATTTGGAAGTTGACTCTATTTTATGGTGTCATATGTGAAGTATATGGAATAGCAAATAGCGCCACCTTTGAGTTTGATTTATTGTAGATGTCTTGTCTTTTTCGCAAATCGAATTCTCCATGTGCATTTGGAATAAGTCTTGAAATGTTGTCATGGATAGTTGACCTATAGGAGGAATTATTGAATCCGAGCTTAGTTGATCGCCAACTTAATGTTGAGCTGCATTGCATGAATCTTGTTATCATTTTGCATGACTAAACCATAGGATTTGTGGCTGCTTGGATACTCTATAAATAGTTGAACTATTCCATTGTGAGGGACACATTCCTTCAAGAGATTACATATCTTTTACAATTCACTTTTCTGTAC
The DNA here is from genome assembly GCA_007115665.2 of Sequoiadendron giganteum. Taxonomy (NCBI): domain Eukaryota; kingdom Viridiplantae; phylum Streptophyta; class Pinopsida; order Cupressales; family Cupressaceae; genus Sequoiadendron; species Sequoiadendron giganteum. Next base: position 77,004,960 of record CM021100.1, read on the forward strand.
ATTTCTAGCCATACTTTTCTTTGTATTGTGAGTGAGATAGGAGTGAGAATATATTTTGAGAGGTGATTATATTTTGAGAGAAGTAATCTACCACCAAGTGAGATAGAGATAGTTTGAGAATCTGATTTCAAGCTAATTACTATTAGAGAGGGGCTGCACTACTATAATTAAGGATAAGAAATAACAAGCATGAGCATCTCTTCTTCTTTATTAATTACTTAGAATCGTTATGTTTTCTATGTTGCTTGAAATGTCTTTTCTGTGTGTGCATTAAAATTATTTGAGAATTCCATGAAAAGGAAACTGAAGCTTTTATGCAATTTTTATATTGTGTTTGTAATACTCCATAATAGGAGATTGGTGTATATTATATTTATTATATATTGGGCTTGATTGAATGCAAGAGTCGCTTGAGATACACCCAACTAGGTTATTGATTTAACTAGGAAATCTTGTGTTACTCCTAGGATGGTTAATCCAGTATGGGAGGGAGATTGTGTGCTTACTTGTTAAGTAGATTCATTTCAAGTAGATTAAAATGGTGGTAGGTTAGTCTGGGATGACAAAATATCCATTGAAGGACAATACCAATGCATAGTTTAAGATAGCCCTAAGTCAAATCGGCCTTGAGTAGTGTATGTGATAGATGAATCTTAGTAGGAATATAGAATGTAACACTTTGGCCAAAGTAGTGTAATGTCTGAGACTCCACTATGGATTGTGTGACTAGTGAGACTACACTATCAATCCACTATGATCCAATATTAAATACTAATTCAAGATTGTGGGATTACAAATTCTAGTTATGTAGGACATATCACCATGCTTAGTTGGTTGTCATTATTGGTTAGTCTACCAATCTCTTCGTTAAATGGAAGGGCCATCTATCGAATGATAGATGTGTGGAAGATTGTATGAAGAGTTTGTGGTTGGCAGAAAAGTGCCTAAGTGATGCTTCTCCTCCACAACAGGTGACAAAACAACCAATATTTGAAAGGAAGGATCCTGGAACATCTTACAACTACTTATTCTAAAGCTCTTGAGCTATGTATGTAATTGTATGATTTCTTAAATTGATGTATTATATGAAATGAAAAGGAATTCATGTTGTATTGTGTTATGCATCTTGATTGGAAATTATCAATAAAAGAAAATAATTTTTTTATTCCAATGATTTGTTACTTGTTTATTTACTCGTTTGGTGTAAAATTAGAAATTTTTATTTCATAGAAGGGTTAGTACATTACGTGTGGCATCAAAGCTACTAGGTTTAGCTCTGAAACCTATGAGCTCATCATTTTTCCATCCAACATTATCTAATGTTGTGAAATTCTTGTGCTAGGATGGTGCGTCTCAAATTAATGACTCGAAAGTCAATAATCAAAAACAAGTGTTACATGAAGTCCAATGAAAAAGAAGCCATCATTAGAACCATAGAGGCAACCCACTATGATAATGCTATATGGTTGAGTGACACTGAAACCTTTAGTCACACGCTTTCTAGGATCAGTGATGTGAAGAGGAAGATGAAGATGGAGGCTATGTATAATTACCTACCAACCATCTCACCAAAAAAGTCCAAGTCATTACAAATTTACAAGGATATTCCTTCATAAGAAAGTGTTAGCCCAACATTCATCTTTAGGCATCCCAAAGTTCTACCACTAGCTGAAGTAATATCAGTTTATTCAAGTAAAGAGTTTGAGGGTTAGGTACCAAGGATATTTCTAGACATGAAATGGTCTCATGAAAAAATGTCTAAAAAATGTGTAGACTACATTATTGAACATCATATTGACATTTCTTCTCATAACTATGTATCAAATGATAAATCTGAAGGTTATTATCCTTTTTAGGATAGGTATGAATAGATGAGACAAATAGAAAGATAGGGAACAACAACTATCTTAGTCTGTAGGTTATACTCCTTTAATTTATGTGTCCGAGAGTGAATCCAAAGGATACTCTCCACTTGACTATCTGAATAGTCATTCCATGTAATTGAAAGGATATTGAAATCTTCAAGAAATGAATAAAATTATGTGTATCAAAAGAAGCATGTGCTTAATCTTATGTGGAATTCTTTTGCACATGTGAATGTTTACTTTTATGTTTTCTATAAGATAATTGATAACATAATTTAGTCTAACATGGATAAAAAATTCACACAAAATCCAATCAAATAAGCATGGTGAGGACACGAAATAATCCCAGTGGAATTTAGGAGGTTGGACAAGGAATCATTGGCGTAGAGGCTAGGCTTGACCAAATATTGGAAAGGTTGGCTAACCTTGAACAAGAAAGAGTTAAGGATAGTGTAGAAAAGGAAGTACCCACTAATGAACACGAGGGAGAAAATTATTCCCATGGGCATGGTGAAAACCATAATCATGAGAAGGAAAAATCACCTACACCATCTATTGAGAGGAATAAGAAACTTGGGTCTTCCGAAGTTTTGAGGGACATGAAAAAAATAATTCCACCCAAGTTTGATAGTAGTGATGGGGGTGATGAGGGTGAAGTGTGGCTTGTTCAAATGGAAAAGTAATTTAAAATACTAAACTATGATGAGGTTACTAAATCGGCCTGGGGTGCGTATCAATTAGCGGGAGAAGCCTCTAATTGGTGGATGAACAAGTTCTAGAATTAAATATCAATTCATGGAAGCTGACATGGGGAGAATTTATGGATATTTTCTACAAAATATGGTTACCACAACTATATTATAACCAAAAAATGTCAGATTTCCAAGGTTTGAAACAAGGTAACATGACAGTCAACGAATATTGGGAGAAGCTTACCCGACTTTTGTGTTATGTTCCCATATATCACAAGGATGAGTGTTTTCGCATTAGGAAATTTATAATGGGACTCAATAGTTAGATTGGAGGGGAAGTGGGTATGCATGGTCTAACAAAAATGGATGTTGTATATGAGAAATCAATTAAGGAAGAGCAAAGTCTTAAGGCTAATTCCACTCATCAAGAAAGAAAAGAACAAAAGAAGGATGTGGAAGTTCCTAACAAGATAGTTCTAAAGGAGGAATCAACACAAAATTTTCCAAGGCAAAAGGGGAAAAGATTCCACAACAATGGAAAATATTTTAGGAGAGATCATAAAAAGAATGATACTAGCATGGGTAATACCAAAAAGACTAATGAAAATTCCAACAAGTTTGGAGAAACCATACGAAAAATAGGACCAGCTATAGGATTTTTTATATGCAGACAAGATCACTATGCAAGTGAATGTCCCAATTAAACTTATAGATCATGACTATATGGTAATCCATTACCCACCCAGTAGGAAATGTTTTAGCAAATGATACATGTGGTTGTGGATGATTGACAGACAAATTACCAAGTAACTCCAGTCAAAACACCTGGTATTTTGTTTGGCTTACCTATTTCTATTCTTATTGATATCGGTGCAAATAAGAATTTATTTTCACCTAGAATATCTAAACAATTATCTAGCAAGGCAGACCACATGGTAATGTCTTGGGATGTAGAGTATGCAAACCAAAAAAGAAAAAAAGGTGGATCAATGTATATTTGAGGATAAAATAGAACTACCTATTTTTTCTATAGAAGTTAACCTTTATGCCACACCTCTAGGATCATATGATGTTATCCTAGGAATGAATTGGTTGTGGAAACATAGGGCTATAGTAGACTACCATGCAAAGACTATAGAATGCCTAGATGATTTTGGAAATCAAGTTAAATTCCAAGGAATACCTAGAGAGGTTAGGATTCGACAAATTATGACAATGCAACTTATAAGAGATAAGAAGAAAGAGTGTAAACTCTTCGCCATAAAGATTGAAGAACTTGGGAAGTGTTACAATTAGCTATGGCTGCCAAGATCTTGAGACCAAATGGAAAGCACAAAAAGAGAGAATAGAAAGTGACAAGAATAAAATATATTCTTATCAATATGAATTAATGATATGATTGTGATGATTGTAAAAATGAGAGAGGCCCCTTGGTTATATAGCCAAGGTGAGATATAAGATCTCATTGGATTGTGACAAGTGTCTTAATCATATGACATGAGACAACTAATCACACTTACCTAGGTTCACATATGTTACAAGTCAAAAGATAAGATAACAACTAATGAAAACTAACACCTTCTAGAAATATTCCTTCCTATGACCTAAGTAAACTTAACATGTGTAAATAAGTCCCCAAGTAATGAATTAACTAGGTACAAGACAATATTCTTCAAATCTCTCTCTATCTCAGCAATCCCACCCAATTCCTTGTAACATTGTAATGTCTTTCAATGGGATTCTTTCAGATGAATACCTAAGCCTTTAAAGGACCCCTCAGGGTAGCCTACAACCTATCGCAATCACACAAAAGGTTGCTTAAATACAAATCACTCAACTCAGGCTTTTACCATCAGCTAGGCCTCAAATTAGGTCCATTTTACGAAGGTACTCAATATTAAACTTTCCCTTTCACTCCAAAATCAATTGGGAAGAAATTTTTATGTGTCTAAACCAAATATTCCAAAATTAGTTCCCTAAAATTCACTCACGCAAGGGACAAAACACAAAACCCTCCTTTTCAGGCAAAAATCAAGGGTTTAATGGAAATCGCACATCCAAACCTAAAAAAGACTTTCCACCACCTCAATCAGGTTCATTAACCTCTACACATTCCCATTCTATAAATAAATAACACTTCCCAACCCATTTACACACTTTACCATCTCAAAACCTCACTTTTCCTCTAGGAAATCTCATATTTCCTCTCTAGGGCATCATGCCCAATGCATTTCTCAGCCTCCCATGCACTTATACAACATCCACACACCTATTTCCTAATGCTTTAGACCCATTACACCAATCACAATATCCAAAAAGTGGGGAATGGGTCGATTTACATTTTAGAAGCTTTCAAACCCTTGAAACAGGGTATACAGAGTAGTCCCAAGAAAAGAGCTCTTATTTTCACCAAACCCCAAGTGAGAAGCTAAAAACAAGCACAAAAAGAAGCTAATTCACCCCTCCAAAAAATTTCAACACATTTTTACATCAACTACTTATTGCTCGGACCATACAAGTCTAGAAAACAAGAAGAAAACTCAAAAATCTGGTAAAGTAGCAATATATCAAGTGTTTATTCTTTAAAATATTCCAAAACAAACTTACAACAATGACTTGCCTCTTGTTTATACTTTTTCCCATCAAAATATCTGTGTAACTTCCACAAACTTACTTTTGAGTGCTTTTGACCATTGGTATTCCCTTACAAGGCAATTTTGCAATTTTTGTGACAACTTTTTACCATTTTAACAACTTTCCAATATTTTTAACTTTTTCCAAACTTGACCATTCTAAACACCTAATATTCATCTAAAATAACTAATTACATTAATAAATGACCTTCTAGACCTTATTTTGTGCAAAACTCCCAAATTCCTAAAGCCTAGACCTTAAAACCTTGAATTGACAAAAACTTTTAAATGGTGCCCCTGCAGCATACACCCCAACTTTGAGATTTTACAAGTCCCTTGGAAAGATGAATGTAACATGTCCTCTTTTGTATTCTTCATTATTTTTTCCTCTTTGATTTCCTTTTCCAAGTTTCTTTTGTTTTTCACTGTTTTTGGCATCTTCGTCTTCACTTGCTCTTTGCTCCAACTTTTCTTTCTGAACTGTGGGGTGTTTGGCCACTTTTCCATCTTCAAATCTTGACTTTGCACTTTCCTCCACTTAAATACTCAAACTCTTTCCATCTTCTATCACTTGAATCATTACTTCTTGTTCTATCCTTTGTCCTTTTGTCTCTTGTTTTAGAACTTTATCACTGTCCATTGTCCCTTTACATTTATCAATCCTTGTCAGACCTGTCACTGTCTTTTCCACTGTATCATGATATTTGATGGTCTCTATCAGATATGTACCTTCCTCTTCCTCTGTACCAGTAGCCTTGCATTCCACTATCCTATTATCCATACAAACCTTTATCTTTTTTCCCTCTTTCCTTTCAATCTTGTGACTCAATGTCCCATCAAGATTCACTATCCTTCTATCACCACAAACCATTGTACTCTTGCTTACCATCTCTCCATTCTCACAAAGCTCTGTCCTAACACTTTTTGACTATCTTTTACTTGATTCAACACCATAGGGTACTTGATTGTCCCTACCAACACACTGTCACTCTCTTCTTTCCTTTCCATAGGATTTCCAACCTTACATTGCATTATGACAGTATGAGACACACTACTACTCACTTTCTTCTGCCACACAATAGTATTTTTGTTGGAAAAAAAAGGATAGACAACTGAGAGGGGGGGTGAATCAGTCATTACCAAAATCAAACTTATTCAACATTAATCAACCTTTAATCTCAAATATGATAATTCACAATGCAAACATAAATCAATAACACATCAGAGACATACGAACACTAAGATTTTATACGTGGAAACCCTGTTAGGGGAAAAACCGCGGTGGATGTTAGTCCACAAGATTATACCCTATTAGAAGTATAATGAAGAATGAATAAGGAATGCACTTTCATTCAAGCACATTGCCTAGAGCACACTGCTTAGAGGAAGGCTCGCTGCCTTACATACAATAATCAGATTAAATCCATCTAATGAACATGAACTAAGAAATTAGCTTCTTCACATATCTGATTACAGTTCCAGTTAGGCACAAATACATTTCGCTCAACCTTCTTCACACTCTCCTCAATCTCTTCCACACTCTACTATGCTCTTGAATGATTTGAACTCTATTCACACATGTACTTCACACACACACATCAAGAATTCCCTAAAATGAGGAAAACAACTACTCTTATATATCCGCTACACAGATTTACATCAATTACTTTGTCAGCCACAAATAAAGAATAAATTACAACTGTCGGCCTCAATACATAAATAAATCTTAATGTGCACCAACAAAATTTGGTCACAACATGGTGAGGACTCAAATAAACACCTTTGAACATGCCAAACAATAAAATATTAATCCTCATGGATCCGCAACATGCTACCACCATCATGTCGGCCAAAAACATGAAAACTCGAGAACACATCAGAAAAATATTTGATCACGAACACTCTGATCAATGCAAACATACAAAACTGGAATATCACCATCTAGACTCATGCATGAACATCACAAGGACATGCGCAACAATTGAAAGTACCAAAATTTTATCCTCTTCTTTCAAGAACTCCTGCTACAGTAACAAAATGACTGTAGAAACATATAACTTCACAAATTTCTCAAATATTGATGTGTACCACTGAAAATTTTAGACAACACACTAGATATACTCAACAAAAAACCTTGAATGCACACCACCTAATTATCATCTTATATCACTTACCTCCACTCTAACCTTCTCAGCTTCACTGGCTGCCTTTAATATATTTATTACAAGTTTCTCAATATCTTCGACATATACAGCCTTTAGAATCACCAATGCTAATAGTGTTGACATCAATAACAACCACATATCAGCAAAACAACCACAACATCCAACAATCTACCCCTTTGTAATTGATGGCAACACATGATGTAAAAACTACCATCAATCCAACTAGCTCTTCTCCAACAATCTCCCCCTTAGATTGTGCACTCTTTTCAACTTTATTCTTCTCCCATATTTTTCACATTGCTTCTCTCCCCCTTTGACATCAATGGAAAAGGTTCACATGCTTTGATCCTCATATTTAGCACATCTGACTACTCCCCTTGAGTAGCAGCCACCACAACATCAATCTGGAATAGGATATGGCTATGAGTTCACAGACTGATGTAAAGACCTGCATCACTTAGTTCTAATCAGGAGGGGGAATCACCCCTAACTTGCTTCTGAGATACTCAAAATTATCCTTAGGCAATGGCTTATTAAAGATGTCTGCACTTTTCTCCTTGGTAGGTATATACTCTAGTCTAACTTCTTTGTTACTTACTTTATCTCTCAAGAAGTGATATTTGATGGATATATGCTTTATCTTTGAATGCAACACTAGATTCTTAGAAATTTTTATGGCACTTGAATTGTCACAGAATATGGCAATGGGTTCTTCATACTCAATTCTGACATCTCTCAGCATTTGTTTCATCCACAATACTTGAGTACAACTATTTGAAACAACAATATATTCTTCCTCAATAGTAGATAATGAAATGGAATTATACTTTTTGCTTAGCCAAGATACCAACTTCTTCCCTAAGAAGAATACACCACCACTGGTACTCTTCCTGTCATCCACATCTCTTGCCCAATCAGCATCAGTAAAGCACTCAGGATAAGATCATCATCCCTAGGATACTAAAGACCAAGATCAACTGTCCCTTTCAAGTATCTGAAGATTCTTTTCGCAACACTCACATGAGATTCTTTAGGATCAGCTTGATATATAGCAACCATGCATACATCATTCATTATATCTGGTCTGGTCTGACTCAAATAGAGTAATCCACAAATCATTGACCTGTATCTTGTTTGATTTGCTTTAGGAGAATCATCATCTTATGTAAGTTTTCATCTGGTTACCATAGGTGTACCAACTAACTTTGAGTCTTCCATGCCAAAAAAATTTAGTAACCCTCTTACATATTTGGACTAAGATACAAAAATTCCATCATCTAACTAAGTGATTTGTAGACCTAAAAATAATTTCAGCTCTCCTATCATTGACATTTCAAACTCACTTTTCATTTCATCAGAAAACTTCATACACAAATTATCATCACTTTCAAAAATAATGTCATGAACAAAGATTTCAATGATTAATTATTTATTCTGTTCCAACTTCAAATATAGATTGTTGTCGGTAATACCTTTATTGAATCCAAGTTTCAACAAGTATTTATCCAATCTAGCATAGAAATCTCTAGGGGCTTGCTTAAGTCCATATAGAGCTTTCTTCAATCGGCATACCATGTTTTCTTTTTCAGTTGGTTGAAATTCATCTAGTTGTTCAACATAGACTTCTTCTTCTAGCTCACCATTTAGAAATGTTGACTTTACATCCATCTAATAGACTTTGTAATTTTTGAAAGTAGCATAAGAAAGAAATAATCTTATAGCTTCAATTCTAGCAACAGGAGCAAAATTTTCTTCAAAATCAATACCTTCCATTTGTGAGTACCCTTTGCAAACCAATCTTGCTTTGTTTATAACCACTTCACCTTGTTCATTCAGCTTATTCTGAAACACCCATTTTGTTCCAATCACTTTTTTTTTTCTGAGGTATAGGGACAAGTTTCCATGTATCATTTTCCTCTATTTGCATTAGTTCTTCTTTCATGGCTTCCATCCAATATTCATCTTTCCATGCTTCATTGATATTACTGGGCTCAGTTTTGGAAATTAGACAATACTCTTCTAAAATTCTTCTTCTAGTTTGTACACCTTTGCTTTTATCTCCTATGATCTGACTGTCAGAATTATTTTGCCTTACATACTTAGGAGTTTTAGGATTTTCTTTGACTTCTTGCTCTTGTGTTTTTTCTTTTGTACTCCTTCTAGTTTCTGCTTCTTGATTCCCTTGGTTCACCAAAACAATTTAAAGTTGATCATGTGTATGAACATTATTTTCATTGTTAGTACTATCATGTTGATCATCTGAATCATATCCACTACATCTAGGTGCTCTAACAATATCTTCATCAACTTTGATATTTGCACTTTCAACCATTTTCTTCAACCTTTTATTAAAGCATCGGTAAGCTTTGCTCTTAGTAGAGTAACCAAAATTACTGTTGACATTCACTCGGTTAATGGTATACACAATAGTACTCACAACTTCTCTCTAGTATAAATGAGGAACATTTGCTTCCAGCATCATGGTTCTAGTAGTGTCTAGAACGATTCTATTCTTTCTTTTAACAACTCCATTTTGTTGAGGGGTTCGGGGAGCAGATAGTTGTCTTTGGATTCTATGCTCTTCACAGAAGGAATTGAATTCCTGAGAAGTGAATTCACCACCTCTGTCTGACCTTAAGGAATTTGATCTTTTGACCTGTCTCATTTTCTTCCATAGCTTTGAAGCCTTTGAACTTTTCTAGTACTTCATGTTTTTCTCTTAAGAAATCAACCCATATCATTCTAGAATAATCATCAATAAGCAACATAAATTACCTTTCACCTTGTAGACTTTTGATTTTGGATGGACCACATAGATCAATATGTATCAAGTCCAGTACTCCATTAGAGTTATATGGTTTGCTCTGGAAGGAATTTCTAGTCTACTTTCCCATTTGGCATTCCTTGCACATAGTGTTAGTATGCTTCACTAACTCAGGAATATCTCTGACTGCTTGAGTAGAGCTTATCTTTACAATGTTATAAAATTTCACATGACACAACCTCCTATACCATAACTAGCTTACATCAATTTGATCAATTAAATAACTTTCACTAGTAGCACCCAAGTGAAAAATATTACCTTTTGTCTTTGTACACGAAAGCAATCATGTTTCCAAAACTTCCCCTTATTTTGCACTTACCATCTTTGAATTGCAAATTGTAACCCTTGTCTACCATCTTTCCAACACTCAACAAGTTATTCTTTAATACATCTACATAAATAACATCATTAGTATTGTGCTTACCACCAAAAGAAATAGTGCCTTTTCCATGAATCACACTAGAAGTGTTGTCTCCAAATCTTACAACACATCATATTTTTCCAAGCTTACAAACTTGCTTTTGTCACTAGTCATATGATGTGAGCATCCTCTGTCAATTACCCACTCATCCTTTTCTTCAATTTTTGTTGCAAAAGCTTTCTCAACATTCACATTACTAGTAGATTCAATGGACACCTGACCATTTTATTTGATGGCAATGAATACCCATTCATCTTCATTTCCAGTTTATTTATTAGACTCATCATTAGTAACACCTTCTTCAACATAATAGCATTTCTTTTCAATCTAGTCTTCTCATGTTTGTATTTAGAAACTCTTTCAAGACATCTTGATGCAAAATGACCTATTTTACTGCAAGAAAAACATTTGATAGGTAACTTTCCTTTGTACTTACCATGACCTTTGGCTTCTCTTTTCACAATCAATGCTTCCAATTCTTCTAATTATTTTTCTTCATCTTCAATATTTTTCATCTCATATTCATATTTGAATATCCTTTTGGAACTCTCTCTAGGATTGTATCTTTGTTTGATTTTCTTGGATACAGTAGCTTTGAATGCAGATTCGGTCTTAGGAGTAGATTCACCAAATTCACTTAACTCAAAGGCAACAAGTTTTCCAATCAGCATGTCTCTTGTCACATTTGTCACTATCTTGAGTTCATCAATAGCATGAGCTCTTGTTTTGTAGGAGGGAGGCACATACCTAAGTATCTTAGCCATAATTTCTTCTTCATCCAAGGTTCCACTGACACATCTAATGCTCATCACCAGTTCATTTATCTTTTGAGAGAAAGAGAGGATGTTCTCATATTCACTCATCTTCATGTCTTCCCACTGGCCTTTTAAACTTTGTAGCTTAACACTTTTCACTTGTGCATCTCCTTCATACAATGTCTAAATTTTTCCAGATCTCATGTGCAGTCTTCAATCCTATCACATTTTTCATCTTCGAATCTATCAAAGCACTCAACAATGCTTCAATAGCCCCGGTATTAACTTTTTCTTGCTTGATCTCATCTTTAGAGGAGGGATCATTCTGAGGAATAGTATATGCACTCTATGTGATCTTCCAGAAAGGTTCTCCAATGCACTTCAAATGACACTCCATTTTGACTTTCCATAAGGAGTAGTTTGTACCATCAAATCTAGGACTTTCCTTCTTGTATGATGTCATATCGGATCACCTCAAGCTGTTAGGCTTCTTCAAAGGAACTTGTTCTAATAACCATTGTTGGAAAAACAAGGATAGACAACTGAGAGGGGGGGTGAATCAATTGTTACCAAAATCAAACTTATTCAACATTAATCAACCTTTAATCTCATATTTGATAATTAACAATGCAAACATAAATCAATAACACATCAGAGACATATGAACACTAATATTTTATACGTGGAAACCTTGTTAGGAAAAAAACCACGGTGGATGTTAGTCCACAAGATTATACCCTGTTAGAAGTATAATGAAGAATGAATAAGGAATGCACTTGCATTCAAGCACACTGCCTAGAGAACACTTCTCAGAGGAAGGCTCATTGCCTTACATATAATAATCAGATTAAATCCATCTGATGAACATGAACTAAGAAATTAGCTTCTTCACAAGCCTGATTACAGTTCCAGTTAGGCACAAATACACTTCGCTCAACCTTCTTCACACTCTCCTCAATCTCTTCCACACTTTGTTATGCTCCTGAATGATTTGAAATTTATTCACACATGTACTTCACACACACACACCGAGAATTCCCTAAAATGAGGAAAACAACCACTCTTATATATCCGCTACATGGATTTACATAAATTAATTTTTCAGCCACAAATAAAGAATAAATTACAACTGTCGGCCTCAATACATACATAAATCTTAATGCGCACCAACACAAGTTCTTCACAACATGGTGAGGACTCAAATAAACACCTTTGAACATGCCAAACAATAAAATATTAATCCTCATGGATCCACAACATGCTACCACCATCATGTCAACCAAGAACATGAAAAATTGAGCACACATCGGAAAAATCTTCGATCATGAACACTCTGATCAATGAAGACGTGCAGAACTGATATAGCATGATCTAGACTCATCCATGAATGTCACAGGGACATGTGTAACAACTGAAATTACCATAATTTCATCCTCTTCTTTTAGGAACATAGAACTTTATATCTTTCTCAAATCTTGATGTGTACCACTAAAACTTTTAGACATCACACTAGATAAACTTAGCAACAAACCCTTTAATGCACACCACCTGATTATCAACTTATAGCACATACCTCCACTATGACCTTCTTAGCTTCATTGGTTGCCTATAATATATTTATTATAATTTTCTCAATATTTTTAACATATACAACCTTCAGAATCACCAATGCTAATAGTGTTGACATCGATGACAACCACATATAAGCAACACAACCACAACATCCAACAATTTTTCCTCATGACTGATTGCAGATCACCTTCATGTCTTGTGTTTATTGTCCTATCTCTATTATGATTTACTTTGGCTACCAAATCAATATTATTTCCTCTATCATCATTCATATACTCCTTTCTCCCTAGCATTATAATCTCACCATATTCTTCTAGACCCTCAACCAATGGAGTTAACATGAACTCTCTCCCATCCTTTTCAATTATGCAGGTATTTTGTCTTCCATTATGCAAGGCTGACTTGTCAAACTGCCAAGGCCTTCCTAACAATAGATGACAACAAATCATGGGTAGTATAACACAAAGAACTTCATCTCTATATGGACCTATCTAAAATTCAACCCTTGCTTGTTCACTCACCATCAAAGACTGATTTTCACTAACCCATGACACCCTATATGGACTTTTCCTAGGTACTCTTTGCAAATGCAATTTTTCTACCATCTCATTAGACACAATGTTATCAGTACAACATGAGTCAACAATCACTTTGCACACCTTGTCTCTACATCTGCAGGTTGTGTAACACCCCACCACACAACCCCATAGGACAACTACAACAAATAAAAAATATTTAAAAAAGAAAAGAAATGATAACACATTGCAACATTAAACATTTATACAATATATATATAACATAAATCAATTAACCTATTCCTATGGGGTGCATGGTGCGTTACTTAAACGGACCCAACAATAAACGATATGCGATACTAACTAAGTAGAATAAAGAAATGAGAATGAACATGATAAAAGTACATCAAGAATATAATATAATCTCATAAACATAAATCACATAATATTACATACCACTTCAAAGTTCAAATTACAAATGTGGAATATATTTCCACAGATACAACACAATATACAATTCCAAGTTACATTACAAGGCCTCTTCCCTTATAATATTAGGAAGGGTAAAATCAAATTACAAAAGTACATAAATGAAAGAGAATTCTTCAAGGAACAATCTTCTTAACACGAGCTCCGAGATTGCTGCATCTGCATCCACGCCTCGATCACAACTGGGGACCCAATGGTGCATTGCACGTTTCTACCCGACCGTGTGAACCCGAAGGAACACCCCTCGTGCAAGGATTAGGTAAGAAAGAACCCTCGGCCACAGACTCAAACATAAAGGACACATTTCCCAAGACTCAAGCCCACAAAACAACATAAACATCGATAGTAAAATAAACAACTAACCCAACTCTAGAGGCTCAAGAAAACAAGGGAAACAAAGGGGCACAATGGGAGAGTGTCATCACATGGCCTTACATGGATCAACCAGGCTACCTAACATTAGGAACTGACTACAACTCTATGGATTAACCAAGCTACTTAATGCTAGGAATCACCTCCATCTATGGTTAACCAGGCAACCTATCTCAAGGCACCGCCCCATAGGGTGACTCATGCGGAGCCAACTACCTTTCATGAAGACAAGGTAGTGACCTTACCGACCAGGTCTTCCCACCCATCCTTAGCCTTTGGGAGCACTAACAACAGGGGTGAGGTGTCTATTTTTATCTTGTTATGTGATATCTAACCCAACCACTAAGTAAGTTAATTAGGTTTTCACTTAATTAAAGAAACTCTATCACGGGTAACCACTGGTACACTGGCCCCGAGAAGAGCCACTCTCCCCTATGGTTGCCCTAAAACCAAAACCAAGAGACGTGTACCACAATGTTCAAACAAAAGAATCATAACCACAATAGGGTACCTCCCACTAATTCCCACATGGTAACAACATGAACCACATAAATGCAACCATAGAAAAACATTCACATTTTCCCTAACCTCTGGAGATAACACTAATCCATACAAGATATACTAAAAATGTCACATTTAATTTAATAACACCACAACATTAACTATCAGACATTTAAATAATAAATCATCTAAGTCTCCATCAAATTATCATTTTCATCAATTTAAAACAAGATAAGGAAATTTCACTAATATTTCTATTTAATCAAAACCCAATATTTAATTTAATTAAATATCTTCCTACATTTAAACAATTCACTAATTAAATTACTAAGTCTATAAACTTGCTAAAAATCTAATTTGAAGAGCAGCAATGATAATTCCATGATTTAATAAACATAATAAAATATACTTTTAAAATTGACGATACTAACTTAATTTATCAATCCCAATTATAAATTATTTACTAAATTCTATTTCCAACCATATTCTATTTCCCGATTATAATTCTTTTCCACACAACAATATCTAAATTTTGATTTTCCTAACTAAAATAAATCTAACTTTTAATTTAAGAAAATCAGTTAAAAAATAAAAAGCAAATTAAATCTATTATTTAGCTACATTCAAAAATCTGTTTGAACTACTTAATTTTTTTACAATTAATCTGATATTTCTATAATATTGTCAAACTGGAAAATAAGGAAATCCAACTTCTACAGCAATATTAAAATGCAATTATTTTTTCTATCACTTAAAACAAAATAAAAGAAATCATTTTCAGACAGATTTTTAAAACAATAATATTTTCCTCATTAATTATAAAATTTATCTAGAGAATAATTTACTTTTATTTTTCTTTCTTTTCCAAATACTTATTCATAATTTTTGCCTATACACTATATGCATATATATATATACACATATGTATATACATAAATACATGTGATACAAATATAAGAATATATATACATATATATATATATATATATATATATATATATATATATATCAAATCATCTGAAATTGAAAACACAACAATAACCAAATATCTTATTTCACATAATATATATATATACATACATATATCCATATATATGCATATATATAAAATGTTGATCAAAATATTAAAATACCCATCCAATAGTAAATCAAAATATATAAAATGTTGATCAGAATATTAAAATACACATCCAATAGTAAATCAAAATATATAAGATGTTGATTAGAATATTAAAATACACATCCAATAGTAAACCAATATATATTTAAATATTTTTACTAACAAGATACAGTGAAAGCAACTACAACAAAAGAGAGGGGATTGCACAAATTTCCAAAATAACAAATTAGGGAAACAAATTACAGAGGGTGAGAGGATTATCAACGAGAGAGAGATTTCCACATGAGAGAGGGGTTTCCAAAAATTACAAATTGAGAAACGAGATCAATAAATTTTTGAAATGGATACAGAGAGGAAAGAAGGAAATCCATGAACAGGTAAAACAATTTTACGTAGAAAAAGGGAATTTATATATTTTAAACATTATTTATTTTTCCTCTTTCAAAAAATAAATTTACAGAGATCTAATAAGAATTTGAATTACCCAGAGTCCAACACAAGCTCGATTCGAGGACGAGTTGCACAAATCCAGCCAAAAGAAATCTTCAAAACCATAGATACGAACACCCGCAACAATGGATTCAATCAAAACCCCAATGCAAAACCAAATTTGAATTTCCTTGATCCAATCGACGAAAAAATTCAAAAATTAATTATCCCACTCTAAAAAAGTTCAACAAAAATTGAGTTGTAGACATTTTCCCCATTTTTCCAATTTCTTCCCACTTGCTTTTTCAAAAAAGAAACAATTGGAAATATATCTTTTTTCAAAAAATCCAATCAGGAGTTGTCATAAAATTTCCAGCAACTTCCCATGCAAAAACCCACTTAACACATAAATTATTTCACTTCCCAAATTTGGAAGAGAATCTTCCAATTTTAAATTTACACAATAAATGCCTTTTTAAATACTTTAAATCTTAATTAATTAAATTCACTTTTACCAATTTAACAATTAACTAATAATAATTTTAGCCATATCTCACTTTATTAATATTTTAAGTTAAAGTTTATTTTATAAAAAAGATCACTTTTTAAACCAAGACAATTATGATAATGTTTCCCTAACTTAATTTATTTTCAAAATTAAACGATAATAATTTATTTAACAATGCTATTTTAATTTTATTAATTTAATTTAAAGAATCACTTCACATTATAAAATAACAATAATGTGCTAATGTACTCATTATTTTTCCAAAGTATAAATATCATAAGCCACATTGGATATCTCGTAAATTTAATATTTTGCATTATGAAATAACATTTAATTAAAGCATAAATCACTAGACCAAGTCATAAATATACTTGTAAAACTCATGAGATAAAATGATTAAAAAACAACCATACCCATACGAACGCAGAATGGACATGACATGAACAATCCTTGAACCAACTACTGACTTAGGTGGGGGTACTTTCTTACCAACTCCCTAACCACATCAAACCATTGGGTAGATAGAATGCGCTCAGACCCAACAATGCAGGTGGAGTCGGCATCCGGTACCTGCATTCCTGAATAACACAAAAATTTGAAAACATGTATATATATATAACTCATGATCAAACACATTGTGAAGGAGAGCTACGATGAGGCAAGGCACTCACGGATGAGCGATGCCACCCCATCTCCTTCACCCAAATCAAAAAAAGTAAAACAATATCTAAGCATCACATCATCAATATAACCCACAAAGTAACATCATCATAACATGAGTATCTCACACATAAGTCCAACTATCATAATCAAAAGAGAATAACTGTCTACCATGCCCAACACATGGTGGAAAAGATGTCAAATAGAGTATCACATATGCATCAGAACATAGCTAGAACATCACACTGAAATAAAAACACACACACCAAAGCAGTAACAAAGTATCAGAACATGAGAGGCACTATAGGTTGTCCTGAACAAAGCTTTTCTTTCAAGAAGCTCTTCCTCCTTTGTGGTCTTCAAGATTTGTTTCTTCATCATTAGAATCTCTCCAACCTCAGCCCTTGCAATCAATTTATTTGAACTTGAACTACTCTCAGCTTCATCTCCTTTTACTATTTGTGCTCTTCTATCAGGTTTTCTTTCTCCTCCACTTGAAGTTGAACCAACCTTCTCAAGGAACTTCCAAGCAGGATGACCATACTCCTGACAATGATAACATCTACCTACAAAAGTGTTAGAATTTCTTCCACCTCCAAATCTTCCCCTTGTTTCTCTATATCCTCCTCTAAAATTTGCAACTTGTTCATCTCTTTTTCTTGGCTCTCCTTTATTTTCATTTTCTTGTCTTGGATTAGAGAAAGATCCTCTTCCTCTTACTATTTTCTCTTATCTCCTCTTGAGTTTTTCTTTTGCTCTTATTGCCATTTGAAAATATTGTTCCACTATTTTTGGTGCCAACAAACTAAATTCAACTTGGATGTTATACCTTAGGCTATTGAGATATCTAGATACTCTTTCTTCCTCATCCTTCAAATGCTTTGTTCTTATACTTAGCCTATAGAATTCCTCGGTGTATGCTTGCACATCTTTTTCTTTTTGCCTAAGATTTTGTATTCTTTTAAGTAACTAAACATTATAATCACAAGGAAGGAACTTACCTTTCAGTTTTTCCTTCCTTCTCTCCCATGAAGTGATCTTGTTCTTTCCTTTTCTCTACCTTTCATCTTGCACAAAATTCCACCACAACAAAGCATATCCTTTCAATTTAATTTTGGCCTTCTTTACTTTGTGTTCTTCATCTATCTCTTCACTATCAAAGTAATTCTCCATGGCTCCTATCCAATCCAAGAGATCTTCACCATCTAACTTATCCCCATACATAGGAACATCCATTTTACCATGTCCATCTTTCTTCACCGCCTTCAAAAGCTTCATCATTCTTACATCATCTGGATCCATCTCTTCTAATTCTTCATTATTAGCTTCTTCCTCTATATCATTGTCTTCTATGGTGGCTCCACCTTTAGATTTCAATGCTTCAATCTCCTTCTTCAATGATTCTATTTCTTTTGACTACTTCTCAACCTTTCTTGCAACTGTAGTTTTCTTTGGAGGCATTTTGCCAGTATTACCTCGTCACCTTCTAATCACAAACTACAACTTTCTTCCACACAGATATGGTACCTATGCTTTGATACCATTTTGATGCAATCAGGAGAGGTCTTGCAAGACACTCAACACAATTTCACCCAAAACAATAGCCTACAAGACAATATTCCTCAAATCTCTCTCCATCTTAGGAATCCCACACAATTCCTTGTAACACTATAATCTCTTTCAATCGGGTATCTCTCCTCAATGAGATTCTTTCAAACAAAGACCTAAGCCTTTCAAGGACCCCTTAGGGTACCCTACAAACTATCACAATCACACAAAAGGTTACTTAAATACTAATCACTCAACTCAAGATTTTACCATTAGCTAGGCCTCAAATTAGGTCCATTTTACAAAGGGACTCAATATTAAACTTTCCATTTCACTCCAAAATCAATTCGGAAGCAATCTGTATGTGTCTAAACCAAATATTCCACAATTAGTTCCCTAAAATTCACTCACCCAAGGGCCAAAACACAAAACCCTCCTTTCTAGGAAAAAATCAAGGGTTTTAATGGAAATTGTTAACTCCAAAAATTGCACCCTTACTCAAGCACCTAAACACTTGGGATTTTTGGAGGACATGGGATCAATCAGAGGTTGTGGGTATCCTATGACCTGATTGAACCTCCGTATTCTAGGCCGGTTCCTATGTGATATAACACCTAAAGATCTTTATACTTGCAACTAAATGGAGGGAAAAAGGAAGAAAGATTACATAAAATGATAACTACCTCCTAAGGTGATACACTAGAATCTAATTTAGACCTTGAGAACTTAGATTTCATACACTTGTTCATAATGACTGTAGAAAACAACTTGTACGACCTGTTTCTATGTGTCTTGCATAAATATTTCATAAAAAGGCCTTATTGCTTGAGCTCTTAGGAGGAGAAGACCTCGCATCTAACAACAACCTACAATTTTGACACAGATTATAACCTGCAAACATCACACTTCTTTGCAAAAAGGTACTAAAGCCATGAGATAGAGTTAAGGAAAACGAATAAAACTATGTCACAATAACTTAGTCATCATATAAAAATACAAAATACTGTAGTAACAAGAAGACAAAACTCCATTCAATAATGCCCAAGGTATATACTGTATTCCATGTCTAAAGGAGTTGCAAAATCTATAAAATTCTGCCAAAGGACCTAAAATCACTAAGTGCAGAAAAATGCCAATCCAGCACTAGTTACAATGAAGTCACATAAGTGACTATATCACTCAATTCCTAACAAGATCCACTAAAGAAGGATCTAGAAGCTCTAGAATTCGGATGAAACAATAAAGCCTAATTTCTAGCAATTGATTCCTCTCCAAAGAGGCTCCAAAAGGTTGAAAAGGTCACATTTGACCAAGTCCAAGATAAAGGCATAATAAATTAATGCCTATATGCTCTCAAAATGTTCCAAAAAGCAAGTAAAGAGGCCTATTTTTACTCCATATGTTTTCAAATTGCATCTAACTTCCCTATATACCGTCTCCAAAAAGCATTTACAAAGTCACGTACCCATTTTGCATTCAAAATAACAATTATAATAAGTGATTTATAATTTATCACTTAATATAATGTTTTACATTTTTTAAAATGTGCAAAAATACAAAGACACGTTGCTATGTTGACTCCTCCAAATTTAAAATGCGAAAAGAAAGCATTATGAACTAATGCTTATATGAAGAATATTTGAAGGTTTAGGCACAAAAAATACATAAGGCAAAAAAACATTCAGCCTTAGCCCACGAGTAATATACTTGGCATTTGTTTTGATAAATAAAGTGATTTAAAAATCACTTCACTCCAATCGATGGAACAAATAGGGTTTCAACCCTAATCCCAAAAGCAATGAGCCATACATTCTTCACACTATCATTTGAAGCTTCTGAAAGAAGCACAAGACGCTGCCATGAGAAGGAAACCTTAGCCGCGCCATTGGAGAATAGAAAACCTCTATGCCTTTGGATGCCATTCTGGCATATTTTCTGAAGCTTGAGAAACTGGTAAGTTTGTCATCACTGCGGATCTGGAAGTATTTTCTTTGATTTTTAAAAGCTTTAAAGTTTTTGGAGCTTTTACTAGGCGCGGCCATTAGTATTTCTGATGTTTTTTTCTCCATCATTTTGCATTGTGTTTCTGTTGTGTCTTTGTCCGGCCGCCATGTGAGAAATTCGAGCTTTGTATTTGGAGCTCTCCATTAGAGCTGGGCGCGGCCTATGTGTATTTCTGTAGCAAGGAAAGGGTAAGCTTCTTTCATGTTTGGTTTCCCTTCTGCATTTTATAAGCTCTAAAGAGCTGGGCCGCACCATTACATGTTTTGATACTCTTGCTTCATGGAACCTTGTTCTTTGCTTGTATTCAAACCTCTGATGCCTTCATCTTGGGCGCCATGGATATATGTAAAACTCCGCAAATAAGAATAAAATAAACCTCTGTGAATCAAGGCCGCGGCTGATCTATATTTCATTTCTCTGAAAATAGAAGACATTTTGACTAAAAATGAGCAGCAAACAAAGAATCACTGTGAAAACCCCTCATTCTGGGCATGGCTTGAAAACTCTCTGGTGTTATTTTATCTTTCTGTGAGTATTTTTTACTTCTGGTTCTTGTCTCAGCCGCCATGAAAACACCTGTAAATGAGTTTCCATGGCTTTGATATTTTCCATATCTGTATAATGCAGTCTTTAAAATTTCTTTTGCTTAGCATGTTTGCTATGAGAATTTTACGTATTTCAACTCCATTATGCTATTGACACATGTAGTTATAACATATTCAGCTCTACTTTCTATTGCTCTTGCTAAATATAAAAACTTTCATTGGTTTGGCTGCAAAACTGTGCCTCTGAATACCTTCATCTGAAAATCTGGAAGTTGCCATGAAAATATGTGAAATTCTACAATAGAAAGAACTAACCCTCTATTGTATTGGTATAAACACATGATTTTTTCTCTTTTTGCTGGTGTTTCTTGTCATAACCAACATGAATATTCTCTGGATGAGCTTCTGAAAGACATTTCTGAAGCTTTCCGGACTCCTAATTTCATGAATTATATCATTAGTTGAAAACTATGATCACTCCTGACGATTGCTTTTGTGGATCACCGTTATCTTGCTTTTAATGACTGAGCATTGAAATTCTTTGCACGACTTAAATGAGCTGGGCTCAACCCTTGTGGGAGCCACATTTTACTCCACTCATTTGATTTAAATTATAGTTGTACCTGTAGCTGCAAATGACACAACTAGTCAGTTAAAATAAAGCATTGTTTGGATTTCTAATTTGAATGCGTATGTGGGTGTAAGAATGATAGGTCAGTCATTGCTTAGATCTTTTGGATCTAACTCCGCTTTGTTGTGTTTTTTTCAGGATCTTGCACTTGGAGAACAGAAAGCGGGAGCAACAAGGTAGCAGCAACACGCAAGCTACAGCAGCACCGCCAGTCATTCAGGCAATGACTAGCCCTATAACTCTTATGCCTTGTCTTTTCCATGTTCGCACATGTATTCATGTTATAAGTTCTAGCAATTCTTTATTTTCCTTAGCTAGTTTCACGGCTTGTGTGAAGCAATCTGAATACTTTGAATCAATAAAGGCTTTTCAGCAATTTTGTGTAAATCTTTTCAATATTGTATACATTTGTATAAATGCAACAATCCATTACTGAAAATGAAAGCTTCTTGATTCTTATGTTTATACACCTGAATGCAATATAGGGAAGACTAAAAATAATGCACCTCACTTTGTTCTTGTTAAAACTTAACCAATAAGCTCGACTTGATTTGAGCTGTAAGGTGAAAATCATGTAACATAAATCACACATCCAAATCTCAGCAAGACTTTCCACCACCTCAAACAGGTCCAATAACCTCTACACATGCATATTCTATCAAGAAATAATGCTGCCCAACCCATTTACACACTTTACCATCTCAAAGCCTCACTTTTCCTCTAGGAAAACTTAGATTTTCTCTCTAGGACATCATTCCCAATACATTTCTCGGCCTCCCATGCACTTATACAACATCCACACACCTATTTCCTAATGTTTTAGACCCACTCCACCTATCATAGTAGCCACAGAGTGGGGAATGGGTCAAATTTACATTTTAAAACCTTTCAAACCCTTGAAACAGGGTATACAGAGCAGTCCCAAGGAAACTGCTCTTATTTTAACCAAACCCCAAGTGAGAAGCTCAAACCAGGAACAAACAGAAGCTAATTCACCCCTGTAAAAAATTTCAGCACATTTTTACATCAACTAGTTACTGTGTAGACAGTATAGGTCTAGAAAACAAGAAGAAAACTCAAAAATTTGGTAAAGTAGCAATATATCGAGTGTTTATTCTTTCAATCTTCAAAAACAAACTTACAACGATGCCTTTCCTCTTTTTTATACTTTTTCCCATCAAACTAACTGCCTAACTTCCACAAAATAACTTTTCAATGCTTTTGACCATTTGTATTCCCTTACAAGGCAATTTTGCAATTTTTATGACAACTATTTACAATTTTAACAACTTTCCAATATTTTTCACTTTTTGCAAACTTGACCATTCTAAACACCTAATATTCATCTAAAATGACTAATCACATTAATAAATGTCCTTCTAGACCTTATTTTTATGCAAAACTCCCAAATTCCTAAAGCCTAGACGTTAAAACCTTGAATTGACAAAAACTTTTAAAGGGTGCTCCTGCACCATACACCCCAACTTTGAGCTTTTACAAGTCCCTTGGAAAGATGAATGTCACATGTCCTCCTTTGTATTATTCATTCCTTTTTCCTCTTTGATTTCCTTTGTCAAGTTCCTTTTGTTCTTCACTATTTTTGGCATCTTCGTCTTCACTTGCTCTTTGCTCCAACTATTATTTTTGAACTGTGGGGTGTTTGGCCAAATTTCCATCTTCAAATATTGACTTTGCACTTTCCTCCACATTAGTACTGAACCTCTTTCCATCTTCCATCACTTGAATCTTTACTTCTTGTTCTATCCTGTGTCCTTTAGTCTCTTGTCTTGCAACTTTATCACTGTCCACTGTCCCTTTACATTTACCAATCCTTGTCAGACATGTCATTGTCTTTTCCATTGTATCATGATATTTCATGGTCTCTATTAGACCTATACCTTCCTCTTCCTCTATACTAGTAGCCTTGCATTCCACTATCCTATCATCAATACAAACCTTTATCTTTTTTCCCTCTATCCTTTCAATCTTGTGACTCACTGTCCCATCAAGATTCACTATCCTTCTATCACCATGGACCATTGTCCTCTTTCTTACCATCTCTCCATTCTCACAAAGCTTTGTCCTAACACTTTTTGACTATATTTTTACTTGATTAAACACCATAGGGAACTTGAGTGTCCCTACCAGCACATTGTCACTCTCTTCTTTCCTTTCCAAATTCTTTTCACCCTTACATTGCACTATGGCAATCTTAGACACACTACTACTCACTTTCTTCTTCCACACAATAGTATTTTTCCTTATGAATGATTGCAGATCACCTTCATGTCTTGTGTTTACTATCCTATCTCTGTCATCCTTTACTTTGGATGCCAAATTAGTATTCTTTCCTCTATCATCATTCATATACTCCTTTCTCCCTAGCATTATAATCTCACCATATTCTTCTAGACCCTCAACCAATGGAGTTAACATGAATTCTCTCCCATCCTTTTCAATTATGTAGGTATTTTGTATTCCATTATGCAAGGCTGGCCTGTCAAACTACTAGGGCCTTCCTAATAATAGATGACAACAACTCATGGGTAGTGTATCACAAATAACTTCATCTCTATATGGACCTATCTAAAATTCAACCCTTGCTTGTTCACTCACCATCAAAGACTGATTTTCACTAACCCATGACACCCTATATGGCCTTTTCATAGGTACTCTTTACAAATGCAAATTTTCTACCATCTCATTAGACACGATGTTATCAATACAACCTGAGTCACCAATCACTTTGCACACCTTGTCTCTACATCTACAGGTTGTCCTAAACAAAGCTTTTATTTGAAGCAGCTCTTCCTCCTTTGTGGTCTTCAAGATTTTTTTCTTTATCATCAGGATGTCTCCAACCTCATCCCTTGCAATCAATTTATTTGAACTTGAACTACTCTCAGCTTCATCTTCTTGCACTATTTGTTCTCTTATATCAGGTTTTCTTTCTCCTCTACTTGAAGTTGAAAAAACCTTCTCAGGACACTTCCAAGCAAGATGACCATACTCTTGACAATGATAACATCTACCTGCAAAAGTGTTAGAATTTCTTCCACCTCCAAATCTACCCCTTGTTCCTCTATATCCTCCTCTAAAATCTACAACTTGTTCATCTCATTTTCTTGGATCTCCTTGATTTTCATTTGCTTGTCTTGGAGTAGAGAAAGATCCTCTTCCTCTCATTGTGTTGCCTCTTCCTCTTACTATTTTCTCTTGTCTCCTCTTGAGTTTTTCTTCTGCTCTTATTGCCATTTGAAAACATTGTTCCACTAGTTTTGGTGCCAAAAAACTCATTTCATCTTGGATGTTATACCTTAGGCCATTGATATATCTAGCTACTCTTTCTTCTTCATCCTCCTCATGCTTTGTTCTTATACTTAGCCTATAGAATTCCTCAGTGTATGCTTGCACATCTTGTTTTTTTTTGCTTGAGATTTTGTAATATTTTAAGTAATTGAGCATTATAATCACAAGGAAGGAACTTATCTTTCATTTTTTCCTTCAGTCTCTCCCATGAAGTGATCTTGTTCTTTGCCTTTCATCTTCCACAAAATTCCACCACAACAAAGCATGTTCTTTCAATTTAATTTTACCCTTCTTTACTTTGTGTTCTTCATCTATCTCTTCACTATCAAAGTAATTCTCCATGGCTCCTATCCAATCCAAGAGATCTTCACCATCTAACTTACCCCCATACATAAGCACACCCATTTTTCTAGGTTCATCTTTCTTCACAACCTTCAAAAGCTTCATCATTCTCACATCATCTGGATCCATCTCTTTTTCTTCTTCATTATTATCTTCTTCCTCTATATCACTGTCTTCCATGGTGGCTCCACCTTTAGATTTCAATGCTGCAATCTCCTTCTTCAATTCTTCTATTTCTTTTGACTACTTCTCAACCTTTATCGCAACAATAGTTTTCTTTGGAGGCATTTTGCCAATATTGCCTCTTCACCTTCCAATCACAAACTGCAACTTTCTTCCACATAAATCTGGTACCTTTGATCTGATACCACTTTGATGCAATCAAGGGAGGTCTTGCAACATGATCAACACAATTTCACCCAAAACAATAGCCTACAAGACAATATTCCTCAAAGCTCTCTCTATCTCAGCAATCCCACACAATTCCTTGTAACACTATAATCTCTTTCAACCGGGTATCTCTCCTCAATGGGATTATTTTATACCAAGACCTAATCCTTTCAAGGACCCCTCAATGTACCCTACAATCTATAAAAATCACACAAAAGTTTTTTTAAATACAAATCACTCAACTTAGGCTTTTACCATTAGCTAGGCCTCAAATTAGGTCCATTTTACAAAGGGACTCAATATTAATCTTTCCATTTCACTCTAAAATCAATTGGGAAGCAATTTTTATGTGTCTAAACCAAATATTCCATAATTAGTTCCCTAAAATTCACTCACCCAAGGGCCAAAACATAAAACCCTCCTTTTTAGGCAAAAAATAAGGGTTTTAATGGAAATCACACATCCTAACCTCGACAAGACTTTCCACCACCTCAAATAGGTTCAATAACCTTTGAAAATTCCTATTATATCAAGAAATAATGTTTCCCAACCCATTTACACACTTTACCATCTCAAAACCTCACTTTTCCTCTCCGAAAACTTAGATTTTCTCTTTAGGGCATCATGCCCAATACATTTCTTGACCTTCCATGCACATAAAAAATCAACACAGCTATTTCCTAATGTTTCAAACCCATTACACAAATCAAAATAGCCATAGAGTGGGGAATGGGTCAAATTTACATTTTAGAAGCTTTGAAACCCTTCAAATTGGGTATATAGACCAATCCCAAAGAAAGTGCTCTTATTTTCACCAAACCCTAAGTGAGAAGATCAAACCAGGCGCAAACATAAGCTAATTCACCCCTCTAAAAAGTCTCAATGCATTTTTACATCAACTAGTTATTGTACGGACCATATAGGTCTAGAAAACAAGAAGAATACTCAGAAATCTGGTAAAGTAGTAATATATCAAGTGTTTATTCTTTCAAATCTTTAAAAAATACCTGACAATGATGCCTTCCCTCTTGTTTATACTCTTTACCATCAAAATAAATGTCTAACTTCCACAAACTGACTTTTGAATGCTTTTGACCGTTGGTATTCCCTTACAAGGCAATTTTGCAATTTTTATGACAACTTTTTACAATTTTAACAACTTTCCAATATTTTGCACTTTTTCCAAACATGACCATTCTAAAAACCTAATATTCATCTAAAATGACTAATTACTTTAATAAATGGACTTCTAGACCTTATTTTGTGCAAAACTCTCAAATTGCTAAAGCCTAGACCTTAAAACCTTGAATTGACAAAAACTTTTAAATGGTGCCCCTGCACCATACACCCCAGCTTTGAGCTTTTCCAAGTCCCTTGGAAAGATGAATGTCACATGTCCTCATTTTTATTCTTCATGCCTTTTTCCTCTTTGATTTCATTTTTCAAGTTCCTTTTGGTCTTCATTGTTTTTGGCATCTTCGTCTTCACTTGCTCTTTGCTCCAATTTTTCTCTCTGAACTGTGGGGCGTTTGGCCACTTTTCCATATTCAAATCTTGACTTTTCACTTTCCTCCACATCAATAATCAACCTCTTTCCATCTTCCATCACTTGACTCTTTACTTTTTGTTCTATCCTTTGTCCTTTGGTCTCTTGTTCTGCAACTTTATCACTGTCGACTGTCCCTTTACATTTACTAATCCTTGTTAGACCTATCATTATCTTTTCCACTATATCATGATATTTCATGGTCTTCGTCAGACCTGTACCTTCCTCTTCCTCTATACCAACATCCTTGCATTCCACTATCCTATCATCAATACATAACTTTATCTTTTTTTCCCATGTCCTTTCAATCTTGTAACTCATTGTCCCATCAAGATTCACTGTCCTTCTATCACCATGGACCACTGTCCTCTTTCTTACCATCTCTCCATTCTCACAAGGCTCTATTCTAACACTTTTTTACTATCCTTTTACTTGATTCAACACCACATGGCACTTGAGTGTCCCTACCAACACACTGTCACTCTCTTCTTTCCTTTCCAAAGGCTTTCCACCCTTACACTACACTATGACAGTCTTAGACACACTACTACTCACTTTCTTCTACCACACAATAGTATTTTTCCTCATGACTGATTGCAGATCACCTTCATGTCTTAGGTTTACTATCCTATCTCTGTCATGCTTTACTTTGGCTGCCAAATCAGTATTCTTTCCTCTATCATCATTCATATACTCCTTTCTCCCTAGCATTATAATCTCACCATATTCTTCTTGACCCTCAACCAATGGAGTTAACATAAACTCTTTCCCATCCTTTTCAATTATGCAGGTATATTTTCTTCCATTATGCAAGGTTGACCTATCAAATTTCCAGGGCCTTCCTAACAATATATGACAACAACTCATGGGTAGTATAACACAAATAACTTCATCTCTATATGGACCTATATGAAATTCAACCCTTGCTTGGTCACTCACCATCAAAGACCGATTTTCGCTAACCCATGACACCCTATATGGCCTTTCCCTAGGTACTCTTTCCAAATGAAAATTTTCTACCATCTCATTAGACACAATGTTATCAGTACAACCTAAGTCAATAATCACTTTGCGCACCTTGTCTCTACATCTGTAGGATGTCATGAACAAAGATTTTATTTGAAGCAACTCTTCCTCCTTTGAGGTCTTCAAGATTTTTTTCTTCATCATCAGCATCTCTCCAACCTCATCTCTTGCAATCAATTTATTTGAACTTGATCTACTCTCAGCTTCATCTTCTTGCACTATTTGTGCTCTTCTATCAGGTTTTCTTCCTCCACTTGAAGTTGAACCAACCTTCTCAGGGCACTTCCAAGCAGGATGACCATACTCTTGACAATGATAAGATCTACCTGCAAAAGTGTTAGAATTTATTCCACCTCCAAATCTACCCCTTGTTCCTCTATATCGTCCTCTAAAATCTACAACTTGTTCATCTCATTTGCTTGGATCTCCTTGATTTTAGTTTGCTTGTCTTGGAGTAGAGAAATATCCTCTTCCTCTCATTGTGTTGCCTCTTTCTCTTATTGTTTTCTCTTGTCTCCTCTTGAGTTTTTCTTCTGCTCTTATTGCCATTTGAAAAAATTGTTCTACTATTTTTGGTGCCAACAAACTAATTTCATCTTGGATGTTATATACCTTAGGCCATTGACATATCTAGCTACTCTTTCTTTCTCATCCTCATCATGCTTTGTTCTTATACTTAGCCTATAGAATTCTTTGGTGTACGCTTGAACATCTTGTTCTTTTTGCCTAATATTTTGTAATCTTTTAAGTAATTGAACATTATAATCACAAGTAAGGAACTTACCTTTCAGTTTTTCCTTCATTCCCTCCCATGTAGTGATCTTGTTCTTTCCTTTTCTCTGCCTTTCATTTTGCACAAAATTCCACCACAACAAAGCTTGTCCTTTCAATTTAATTTTAGCCTTCTTTACTTTGTGTTCTTCATCTATCTCTTCACTGTCAAAGTAATCCTCCATGTCTCCTATCCAATCCAAGAGATCTTCACCATCTAACTTACCCCCATACATAGGCACATCCATTTTTCCATGTCCATCTTTCTTCACAGCCTTCAAAAGCTTCATCATTCTCACATTATCTAGATGCATCTCTTCTTCTTCTTCTTCTTCATTATTAGATTTTTCCTCTGTATCATTATCTTCCATGGTGGATCCACCTTTAGATTTCAATGTTACAATCTCCTTATTCAATGCTTCTATTTCTTTTGATTGCTTCTCAACCTTTCTTGCAACTATAGTTTTCTTTGGAGGCATTTTTCCAATATTGCCTCTTCACCTTCCAATCACAAACTACAACTTTCTTCCACACAGATCTAGTACCTATGCTCTGATACCACTTTGATGCAATTAAGGTAGGTCCTACAAAACACTCAACACAATTTCACCCAAAACAATAGCCTACAAGAGAGAATTCCTCAAATCTCTCTCTATCTTAGCAATCCCACATAATTCCTTGCAACACTATAATCTATTTCAATCGGGTATCTCTCCTCAATGGGATAATTTAAAACCAAGAACTAAGAATTTCAAGGACCCCTCAAGGTACCCTATAACCTATCACATTCACAGAAAAGGTTTCTTAAATACAAATCACTCAACTCATGCTTTTACCATCAATTAAGCCTCAAATTTTGTCCATTTTACAAAGGGACTCAATCTTAAAATTTCCCTTTGACTCCAAAATCAATTGGGCAGAAATATGTATGTGTCTAAACCAAATATTCCACAATTAGTTCCCTAAAATTTACTCACCCAAGGGCCAAAACACAAAACCCTCCTTTTTAGGCAAAAATCAAGGGTTTTAATGGAAATCACACATCCAAACCTCAACAAAACTGTCCACCACCTCAAATAGGTTCAATAACCTCTGTGCATGCCTATTCTATCAAGAACTGATGTTTCCCAACCCATTTACATACTTTACCATCTCAAAACCTCACTTTTCCTCTAGGAAATCTCATATTTTCTCTCTAGGGCATCATGCCCAATACATTTCTCAACCTTCCCTACACTTATACAACATCCACATACCAATTTACTAGTGTTTTAGACCCATTCCACCAATCATAGTAGCCACAAAGTGGGGAATGGGTCAAATTTACATTTTAGAAGCTTTCAAACCCTTGAAACAGGGTATATAGACCAATCACAAAGAAAGAGCTCTTATTTTCACCAAACCCCAAGTGAGAAGCTCAAACTAGGCACAAAATTAAGCTAATTCACCCCTCTAAAAAGTTTCAACCCATTTTTACATCAACTAGTTACTGTATAGACCGCACAAGTCTGGAAAACAAGAAGAAAACTCTGAAATCTGGTTAAGTAGCAATATATCAAGTGTTTATTCTTTCAAATCTTCAAAAAAAAACTTACGACGATGCCTTGCCTCTTGTTTATAATTTTTCCCATCAAACTATCTATCTAAATTCCACAAACTGATTTTTGAATGCTTTTGATTGTTGTTATTCCCTTACAAGGCAATTTTGTAATTTTTATGACAACTTTCCAATATTTAGCACTCTTTACAAACTTGACCATTATAAACACCTAATATTCATCTAAAATGACTAATTACATTAATAAATGGCCTTCTAGACCTTATTTTGTGCAAAAATCCCAAATTCCTAAAGCCTAGACCTTAAAACCTTGAATTGACAAAAACTTTTAAATGGTGCCCCTTGCACCACTTAGGGAGTAGCAGATTATTATGCAAATGACACAAAGATGGGTCTCGGATACTAGGCCATGTTAGGTACCCATGTACATATGCAATGAAATCTCTCACAAACGGAGAAAAGGAGAAAACCCAGTGGGAAAAAACTCCTCCCCAAAAGAGAGATGAAATACAAAATAGAAATGCTCTAAATGAAGAATGAGAAGGCCAAAACCCCATGTGAGGAAAAAGACCCCCCCATAAGAGAGAAGAAGAAGAGAGACAAGGAAACCCCCCGTCAATGTAGAATCCCCTACAACGATGGTAGAAGCTCGACATTGAATGTTGAAGATGATCCAATCTCGCTGAACAACATTCGTCCCCTTAAGAAGAAACAAAACCATGGATGTATGTAGGACGTATGGAAGATGGATGGTGTATGATATCTGTGAAACATGCTCAAGTGTCTCCATGTCAATTTCAAAAGTGGACACACTCCAAATAGGCGTTCTAGGCCACACTACTGAAGAGGACAATCCAAAATCTAGTAGAGATGAATGTAGAACATGATCCAAAGACAACGATATCCCCTTTGAAGATAAAGAATCCTCCTCCAAATGTTGTCCAAAAGTATCCACAGTCATGTCAATCTACAAAGAATGATCATGTAGAGAATGGAAAAGAGGGTCAAGGTGTTCCCTCACAACAACTGAAGAAGGTTCTTCTCCATCAAAGAGAAGATGAATGCTATCGATGATGTCCCCCAAATCTACAAGATGAGACTCCACAAACAAGTCAGAAATACCTGTCAAGGAGTCATCCAAAGTAGCCATATTTGTAAGACTATGTATGCCCTGTTGCATTGAATCACAAGGAACCCAACTTGTGAAATCAAAAGGAACCCAAACTATGGAATCACAAGCATCATCAACTACAACAGTAGATGGAGGAGATAAAATGGATGGCTTAAGTACTAGATATGATGTGTGAACTCCCAAGTTCACGTATCCAAAAGTCTCCTCTGAATCATAGTTGTGATCAACAGCTGAAGGAACAATGTCACCATCAAAAGAAAAATTTGTAAAGGTGTACAACCGAGATGAATGATCAACAACCCCAGTAGCAATGATCTCTCTAGTATCCAAGTCTCGAATGATGATTGAATCAGGTGTGAAATCCACAGTCCTCCCATCTCCACCATGTGTAATCTGATATATGGAAAGAAGATTGTTCGTCAAATGAGGAACACACAAAACATCCTAAAAAGTGTTGTTCCCAAAACTAATAGATCCCTTCCCAATTACACTCATGTATGTATGTTTTCCCATCAAGATAGGAGACATAGAAAAAGGATGAAATGAAGGGAATATAGAATTTGAAGATGCCATATGATGAGATGCTCCTGAATCTAGAAGCCATCTCCCTGATCTTGGACCCGAAAAGCACAAAGAGCTTGACATTTATTTCCTAGTGTAGATGCTTGAACTTTGTCCTTTTTAGACTATTTTGAAGGAGGAGATTCAGACATTCTAGAAGGAAAATCAATCTAATTATTTTTGAGAATATTTTTCAACTCATCAATATCCTTCTTATAACAATAGTGTTCTTCATGTCCATCCTTCTTGCAATATGCACAAAAAGGCCTCTCCTTCTTAGATGATTCCCCTTTAGAAGAGGATTTTTTCTTTGTTTAATCTGAATGTGGATTATTCTTTGTTTTCTTTTGTTTCTTATCTGATTCTGATTCTTTCACCTGGCTAACCAACAATGCCTGAGATTTAGAAGTCTTGATGAGACCCATTGAGATAAGCTTTTGTTGCTCATGTATCAACATCTCAAAAAAATATGCAAATGAAGGTGTAGTATACGCAGACCCCATAGTCAATCTATGAGTATGAAAGCTAGAAACAAAAGAAGCATAATTAGGACCGAGTTTTTTCATTGTATTGCAGACCAACTAAATGTCCTTATCAATTCCACGTGCTTTATATTGCTCTCTTATATCATTAACCAAGTAGTGATGTAGTCTTGGATGTTGTCAAAGTTCTTAAGATCAAGGCTCATCAGTTTATTATCAATTTGATAGCCTCTTACTTCATCTGTAGTACCATACAATGTTTTCAATTTGTCCCAAGCTTCATAATAATTTTTACATGATTCGATTTGGAACAACAAATCTTGAGAAACTAGTCTACAAAGACACCCAAGAGCTTTGGTATGTTCAATCATCTATTTTATATTTTTATCTGCATCTATTGGTTCAGGTACCTTATTTTCAACATATAGAGAGTGACCTTCAGTCATTAGAATAATCCATACATTTTGATGCCATGTTGAATAATTATATGATGCATGAGCAAAGGAACCTTAGAATGATCCATGAAAACAAGAGAGAACAAGCAAAAAAATCAAAATAATGCATTTAGAGACCCCCCCAAATCACTCAATCAAGAAATCCCCCAAGCAATATCTGATTTGGCACTTTATACTTAGTGCGATTACAGTTGCCACTTGCCAAAAACAACAAGCTAGACTTGATCTTAGTGCTTAGAGATGCCAAAATAGGCCACAAAATCAAGTACAATTTTTGGTATGAAATGAGATCAATCTAATTATACATCTAATAATTACACAAAAAATTATGCACTTTAAAAAAAAAGTACACTTGAAAATGTTACCGTAGGAGCAAGATATGAGCTCCCGAAGTTCCCAAAATGAGGATGAAGCAACAACATCTATGAGAATCTAAAAATTCTAGAAAAAACATACAACAAAACCAAAATATGATTGCACCACTACGAATAGCGTGAAAAATTAGCCCAAATAAAAAAAATTGCTTGAAAGGAGTCAAAATGAGCAAGATATTAGCCTTCAAAGTTTGACTGTGAAAACCAAAATGCAAATGGGAGGGGGGCAATTTATTTTTTTGAAAGTGGGGTGATCCCACAATAGTGGTTTACAATTTTTGGCCAAACTGGACACTGCAATTATTATTTTTAACTAAATCTTCATATTTGGGAACCTATAGCGACTAAACCGTGAGGAATTTGAAGATGATGCAAACTAGAGTCTCATCAAATTTTGTCTGTAGATTATAAAAAATATTTTTTTCAAAATTTTTGGAATCATATTGCACTTTTTTTTTCATCTTCCACGAAAACTGGTTTTTTTTAGAAAACAACATTTTTAAAAAGTGGCGCTCACTGTATACAACATAATTTTTTTTGTATGAAGGAAAAAATTCTAATTTTTTCGAATTTAAATTTGTAACTATGATATCTAGCACTTTCATTTGGTCTCATAGTTTTTTATTGAATATTTTTTCCTTAATCAAGTTTCAAAGTCAAACCAATTACAATTCAAACATAGGCAGACTGTATACAACATAACTTTTTTTGTATGAATCGAAATTCAATTTTATTTTTTTAATGGATCAAGGACATCAATACCCTACCTCAACGTATTTAAAAAAAAATTATTTTGATAATATTCTATTTTTCCACATGTGCAAAACAGAGAGCTTGATTTTCGGTGAAAAACCTATGTTTAATAAAACTAAAAAAACACATACATAATAAAACCAAAACATATTAAAATTTAATTCATTGGATAGCTTGTTCTAAGGACTACCATCTTCTAGTTGGGTTTCTGAAGTCTCCTCCATTTTCATCCTCAACCCAAGCTTCGAAGGGCAGAAATCTGCTAAAATTTGGTGGAAGAGGGGGAGAAGGGCAAAAAAGGGGGGTTTGAGCGAACCTCCCTTCGAACGAATCCCCCTTCGCTCAAAAGGGTGAAGGGGGGTTCGCTCGAACCCCCCTTTTTTTTGAATTTTCCATTTGTTTCTATGAAGAAACGTGACATCATAGGATTTGAGCGAACCCACCATGCAAAAGGGGGTTCGCTCGAACTAGGGGTTTGACCGAACCCCTCTTTTGGGTTCGTGCGAACCCCCTAGTTCGAACAAACCCTTAAAAACATGAAATTTTGAATGTGTGAGCATTTTTACAAATTTCCTTCCTCATAAAAATTGTACACCACTATTATGGGTTTACCCAATGCTAACATGGCACTAATGTCAGCAACCCGCCAGTTTGAATTTGATGGGTATATGGCCGTCACTATCAACTATAGCTTAAGATTGATGTTCATGTGGATGTCACAAGTTTGCGCGCCCTTCGGAATATTCTTTTGAACAACGAAATATGCTACTAGGTAATTTTTAGAATATTCTTTGTTTCCAATTGACTATGATTTTTACCATTGAATTTCCTTTTTTGATCGCCCAAAATGAAATGTGGGGCTGCTAGTGGGTTTGGTGAAGGAGGGCCTGCAACGGCTAAGATTCTGCCACGTGTCCCAATACTGCCAGGTACTACAAACTATGCAATACCTTTGTACTGCGTATAGAAAACCGCATAAATCTTTTTTTTGTTTTTTTGTTTTTAATTTTTAAATAGAACCTTTGCAAAAAATTTAAATCAATTTTTTTCAAAAGAATTTTCAAAAAATTTAAATCGATTTAAATAATTTATTTTTTTCAAATCATACCATACACAATTATGATGACTTGGGGGTTGTATAGCTCCCTGGGCAAAAAAAAAAATTCCTCACCGGACAACTACTCCAAAATAGACAAATTGACAATTGATCTTAGGGTTTTTGGCCCTTCTGGACAAAATAGCAGGGTCGGATTTGACCCAAAATGCTCAAAAAATGCAGCTACTTTCTAGATCTAGCAACCAATCTTCAACTTCAAACCCTCATAGATTTGGCCTTGTATGTCCGATTTGGATGAAACAAAAGGAAAAATCAACTTTATCAAACCTTCCTAACACAATGGTGAGCCTAGATTTGCACCAACAAGCTCCAATATGAACCTACAATAAAGAGCTAAAAATGGAACCTCCCCAAATTTGGTATCTCTCTTCAGAAAAAGACTATCCAATGACACCCAACCCACTTTGATACCATGTTAGAATTGGCTATGGCTGCCAATATCTTAAGACCAAATGGAAAGCACAAAAAGAGAGAATAGAATGTGACAAGAATAAACTGTATTCTTATCAATATGACTCAATGATATGATTGTGATGATTGTACAAATGAGAGAGACCCCTTGGTTATATAGCCAAGGTGAGATACAAGATGTCATAGGATTATGACAAGTGTCTTAATCATATGACATGAGATAACTAATCACACTTACCTAGGTTCACATGTGTTACAAGTCAAAAGATAAGATAACAACTAATGACAACTAACATCTTCTAGAAATATTCCTTCCTATGACCTAAGTAAACTTAACATGTGTACAAATAACTCCCCTAGTAATGAATTAACTAGGTACAAGACATTATTTACACCAACAGGAAGGATAGTGATGATTTTGAGTACCAGAGTTTGCAAGAATTAGAAGATGGGGAAATAGATGAAACTAGAAAATTAGATATGGAGAAGTATCCAACTTTGAGGAAATTTTCGGATGTGTTTCCAGATGAGCTACTAGGATTTCCTCCAAAAAGAATATTTGACTTCTCTATAGATATTGTTCTAGGGTCAGAACCTATTTCTAAGGTACCCTATAGGATGACAACCACTGAACTTATGGAACTTAAGACACAATTGGGAAAATTATTATCGAAAGGACTGATAAGACCAAGTGTTTCACCTTGGGGAGAACTAGTTATCTTTGTTAAGAGGAAGGATGGTACATTGTGTTTATGCATCAATTATCGTATGCTTAATAAAGCTACAATTAAGAATAAGTATCCATTGCCACACATTGACAACCTTTTTGATCAATTGATGGGTGTCTCTGTATTATCTAAAATAGATTTGAAACTTGGATATCATCAATTGAGGGTTAAGGATGACGATATCTTTAAAACTGCATTCAGAACCAGATATGGTCACTATGAGTTCACTTTTTTACCTTTCGGTTTAACAAATGCACCTGCAACATTCATGAACTTAATGAATAGTCTGTTTAGGGATTACCTTTAAAAATTTGTACTAGTTTTTCTAGATGATATTTTTATTTATTCTAGAAATGAGGAAGATCATTGTAAGCATTTAGAAATGGTCCTACAACATTTAAGAGAGTATAGGTCGTATGGTAAACTTTCCAAGTGTACATTATTTAGGTCATGTAATTTCAATAGATGGATTTTTTGTAGATCCAACGAAGATCAAAGTACAGTAATTGAGTGGCCTATACCCAAAAATATGTTGGAAGTAACTAAGTTTTATGGGTTTGTCAGGGTATAATAGGAAGTTTGTAGCAAAATTTTCTAAGATCGCTTTTCCAATTACTTATTTGCAAAAGAAAGGAAAGAGATTTGAATGGAATAGTAAGTGTCAAGAGGCTTTTGATCTACTCAGAAAAATTAACCACCACACCAATCTTTAAGGTACCAGATCTTGAAGGTAACTTTATGGTTATCACAAATTCATGCGGAGAATGGTTAGGAGGTGTGTTGATGCAAGATGGGCAAGTAATTGCTTATAAATCTAGAAAGCTAAAACCATATGAGATGAGTTATGCATTGCATGATTTAGAATTGGAAGTTTTAGTTCACACATTGCAAATGTGCAGGCATTATTTGCTAGGAAAAACATTTGAGTTGAAAATTGACCATAATGGTTTAAAGTACCTTTTTACTCAACCTAATCTGAATGATAGACAAAGAACATGGTTAGAGTTCATAGCTGACTATGATTTTAATATCAGTTATATTAAGGGGAAATAAAATTGGGTTGCCAATGCATTAATTCAAAGACAACATATTGCTTCCTTAGTAGCAATTCAAACTGATTTCAAGGGGAAAGTACTCCAAAAGTGCAAGGAGGATGTGTATTATTTGCAAGTTAAGCAAGCACCCATGGAAAATCCACAAGATTCTAGGTATGAAGGTTTTCAATTTGAACCTAATGGATTACTTAGATACAAGGGTAGAATGTATGTTCCTGATGTCAAGAAATTAAGAAATTTGGTTTGGAAGGAAATACACAAAGCACCATACTCTAGACATCCCAGAGTGACGAAAATGATGGGTGATGTGAAACCATTATACTTTTGGAAGGGAATGAAAGGAGATGATGCTAATTTTTTGGTTAGGTGTCTTGAGTGTCAAAGGGTGAAAGGGTGAAAGTTGAACATCATTATCATGTAGGCTTGTTATACCCACACAATATACTAGAGAGGAAGTGGAAAATCATAAGTATGGACTTTGTGCAAGGATTTCCTATGTCAAGGAATACACACAATGCCATATTGGTGGTAGTAGATAAGCTTAGGAAAGTGGCACATTTTATACCTGGGAACCTAATTGATGGAGAACCTATCATAGCAAGAAAATTTGTGCACGAAGTGTTTAGATTGAATGGGATTCCTGAAAAGATTATTTCATATATGGATTCATGAGTCACTTCTAGGTTTTGGAAAACCTTATTTTTTGCACTAGGGACAGTTGAATATTAGCTCAGCATATCCTCCAGAAATGGATTAAAAAATAGAAAGGGTAAACCAAGTATTGGAAGACCAACTTAGGATGTATTGCATGGATCAATAGTACAAGTGGGAAGATTACTTACCCTTAGTTGGATTTTCTTATAATAACTCTTATCATTCTACAATTAAGATGGCTCCTTTTGAAGCATTGTATGGAAAAAAGTGTAGAACTCCTATAAGTTGGGATAAAATTGAGGATTGAGTGAGCCTTGGGCCAGAAATGTTGGATAAAATGGATGAGCAAGTTAAGATTATTAAGCAAAGGATAGTTGAAGCTAACAATTGATATAAAAGTTACTCTTATGCTAAGAGAGTACCCTGTAATTTTTCCTTAGGTGACAAAGTATTGTTGAGAGTGAAACCTCACAAGAGCTCCATTAAATTTGGAAAGTATTCTAAGTTAGCCCTACATTATGTTGGTGAGATTCTAGAGGAAGTGAATCTAGTAGCCTATCGGATCGCATTGCCACCAAATCTTGCTAGAATGCATAATGTCTTCCATGTGTCCTACCTTAAAAATTATATACTAGGGGATAATCATGTAATTGAATGGACTACTTTACAGGTATGGGACCTCAGAGTAGTAACTCTTGAGTCTGTCAAGGTGCTAGGAACACATAAGCTACTCTTGCGTAACAAAGAGGTCTTGCGGTGCAAAGTATAGTGGGACTAGTATGAAGAAGACTCAGCTACTTGGGAGGACTATGCAAAAATTTAGCAATTTTTTTTTTATATTCTTAATGCTTTTGAGAATGTGTGAACATTGTGTTCTTAGTTGTTATGTTTTAATAATAGCATAGGTCATTGGGGATGATGATTCATAAGGGGGGAGTATATTACACCCCAATTGTAGAGTTATTATTTAATATTACTACATAGGGTAAATATGGATGTAATGTGAATTTTGGAGGTGAATAAAATATCCTTGTACCTTGTTATCAATATGTATGTTATCTCATTTGATGTTACCTCAGTTGATGTTATTCATGGTGAAATATTGCATATATGTGAATGAAAGTTTATTGAATTATAATTATTCTAACTTTGGAGATGTTTATGTATACTACATATGTTATGAACAATTGACTGCACCATGTGCATGTGTTAGTGGATACAAGTATGTGTTCCATTTCTCTAGGTGGAGGGGAAGTATCACTCGGGAGAATATTTTAGTTGGGTAACCGGTAAAAGTAAACTATGTGAGCATAAACACACACCACATTAGAAAGATTAAGTTTAGTCAGTTTGTGGGTAATAGGTAAGTCATCCTTAGTCGTTATGTCTACATTTGAGAGTCTTGTTACTTTTGCATGCATTGGGTGATGTTTATCTGTTTGAGCTTTTGAGATCTTTCTTGCGCTATTATTATCATATGGACAAGTGGGATGTAAGTTGAAGTATGTTTATATATATGCACATACATGTCAATCAGATCTAAAGACACATATATGCATATGTATAGATATGCCACACAAACACACTTATTAATATGGTGGTAAACATGAATGGCTATATGTGAAATAAATGTGAACATATATATGTGTATAGTATACACATGTATGTATATGTATATGTATATGTATATTGATACATGCGTATGTTGGCAAATGGACACACTCATACAAATGCATTGATATAGATATGCGTACACATACATGTACATAGATGCATATACATTTATACATATATATGCTTACATTTAATATAATGTGTTTATTATATATATTAGATCTTGCTTGTACTCTCATATATTTATATATATATATATATTGAATGTGTGATTTTATTATGGACTTATGATATATATATACATGTATATTATTGGATATATATATAAATATATATACTATACATATTATATATGTCGATTGAAATTAGTTATCTCTTAATTATTAAAGCCGATTCATAAGGCTGACTTATAGTTGATATAGACTATCGAATGAAGTTCAATATAGACCATGTCTTTCAAAGCCAATTTAAAAGCTTATGACTATTAGTAGGAACCGATTATCCTTGTGAATAACACATGATATATGGTGTGGCTTTACATTTGGTATTATTGGCTGTAGAATCCTTGATTTGGTCAACGTGTTAAATGAAACCATGCTTGACATTGTCTCACATATTAACTAGTTAATGTCGATTCACTTACCATTTGGAATGAATGAAACCTGTTGTCATAATTTGGAAGTTGACTGAGTTTTATGGTGCCAAATGTGAAGTATATGGAATAACAGATAGCGCCTTAAGTTTGAATTTTTGTAGATGTCTTCTCTTTGTAGCAAATAAAATTCTCCATGTGCATTTGGATTAAGTCTTGAAATGTTGTCATGGAAACTATTCGATCTGTAGGAGGAATTTTTGAGTCTGAGCTTAGTCGATTTCCACCTTAATGCTAAGTTGCATTGCATGAATCTTGTTGTCATTTTTCATGCCTAAACCATAGGATTTGTGGCTGCTTAGATACTCTATAAATAGTTGAACTATTCCATTGTGAGGGACGCATTCCTTCA
Organism: Sequoiadendron giganteum; assembly: GCA_007115665.2. Classification (NCBI taxonomy): domain Eukaryota; kingdom Viridiplantae; phylum Streptophyta; class Pinopsida; order Cupressales; family Cupressaceae; genus Sequoiadendron; species Sequoiadendron giganteum. Next base: position 77,046,491 of record CM021100.1, read on the forward strand.
AGAGATTACATATCTTTTGTAATTCATATTTTTGTATATTTTCAGCCATACTTTGCTTTGTATTGTGAGTGAGATAATTGTGAGAATATATTTTGAGAGGTGATTATAATATATTTTGAGAGAAGTAAGCTACCAACAAGTGAGATATCGATAGTTTGAGAAGCTGATTTCAAGCTAATTACTGTTGGAGAAGGGCTCTACCATTAATTTGGATAAGCGATAACATGCATGCGGATCTCTTCTTCTTTATTAATTACATAGAATTGTTATGCTTTCTATGTTGCTGAGATTTCTTTTCTCTGTGTGCATTAGAAGTATTTGAGAATTCCATGAAAAGGAAATTGAAGCTTTAATGCTATTTTTATATTGTGTTTGTAATGCTCCATAATAGGATATTGGTGTATATTATAGTTATTATATACTAAGCTTGATTGAATGTAAGAGTCACTTGAGGTACACCTAGCTAAGTTATTGATTTAACTAGGAAAGCTTATGTTACTCCTAGGATGGTTAATCTAGTATGGGAGGGAGCTTGTGTACTTACTTGTTAAGTAGATTCATTTCAAGTAAATTAAAATAGTGGTAGGTTAGTCTGGGGTGACAAAATATTCATTGAAGGACAATACCTATACGTAGTTTAAGATAGCCCTAATTCAAATTATTCCTAAGTAGTGTATTTGATAGATAACTATCAATAGGAATATTGAATGTAATACTTTGGCCAAAGTAGTGTAATGTTCGAGACTCCACTATGGATTATGTGACTACTGAGACTACACTGTCAGTTCATCGTGATCCAGTATTGCATACTAGTTTGAAATTGTGGGATTACAAGTTCTAGTTATATAGGACACAACAATATGCTCTATTGGTTGTTGTTATCAGTTACTCTACCAATATTTTCATCGAAGGGAAGGGCCATCTATTGAATGATAGATGCGCGAGGGACTCCATTAAGAGTTTGTGGTTGGTAGAAAAGCACCTAAGTGATGCTTCTCCTCCACAGTAGGTGACGAAAGAACCAAGATTTGAAAGGAAGGATCCTGGACCATTTTACAAGTGTTTGTTCTAAAGCTGTTGAGCTATGCATGTAATTGTATGCTTTCTTACATTGATGTATTATATGAAATGAAAAGGAATTCATTTTGTATTCTTTTATGCATCTTGATTGGAAATTATCAATAAAAGAAAATAAATTTTTTATTGCAATAAATTTTTACTAGTTTATTTACTTGTTTGGTGTAAAATTAGAAAATTTTACTTCATAGAAGGGTTAGTATGTTATACATTCTATCATTGGATTGAGATCTCTAAGGTATCCTTGAGTGAAACTTGAGTGAAATAGGCCCTAACCCTAGTGTTCCATCTCCTAAAAGGTGGAGCACACTATTTCCATTGTTTCAATTTTTTATATATATTGAGAAAATATCATAATCCAATTATATATTGATAAATGACATAATCTTGCTTGATTTAGACTCATTCTCATAGCCTTCACGTATTTCCATAGAATTTCCACACATATAACTCTATCATATCCACATCTATATAATTTCCCATATAATTCACACTTATTGCACCCCCCATATTTAGGGATTCATTACATTTATAGATTTGATAGTTGTATTATTCCAAGTAAGTCTCAGATCTATATATTAGGCCCTTAAAATTGTAATATTCAAATTTAAGTTTTGGCTAACTACCACCCATTTCACTAACCATTATGAGTTGACAAGATATATATTTGAATTATATATTCTTTTTTTCTTATAGTTAAATGCATTCAGCATGTCATTAATTCATAATTTATTTATCATTCACATTTAAGGAAGGAGCAATCTAGAAACACTTTAATTAGAACGTCTAAAAGGAATCCAAATCTACATATTCATTTTAGAGCATTTGCACCATTGAAGCTTGTTATCCATTATTACTCACACATTTGTAAAGCCAAACATTTTCAAGGGTTGACCTAGGAGAACTTGTCTCTTAATGATCTTCTAGCCTTATAAATGTATGTATAAACAAAAGTTGTTCTTAGAGCAAAGAAAATTGCAATAAACCAAGCAAACTAAGAAGCAATAATACATGACTTATAGGATCAAGATTGTAGATCATACAAAGACTATCTATAAGCATCAATTCAATTTGTGCAGAAGACAAAAACACATAAAACTTTGAGACATTTTACAAACAAATAGACAACATTTTTAAATATATAAAAATCAAAACTTTCAAAATCTTCTTTAAAATTATTCATCCTTGAATCTAAAACTAAATAAAATATCCATTATATTTATTTTCCTAAAATAACATTATATATATATATATTATGCACTCCCATCCTTAAAATTAAGATTATGTTGCATTTATTCAATTTAAATGAAGATTAGAGAAAGGCTATTTTTAAATACAATTACAGGAGTCGTAATACCCCAATCTACAGTTATAGGCATACTATTCTATTCTTTTTGCAGCCTGCTTTTGACGTGGTGATAAGCTCTAATAAAATGGACACAATGCAAAATAGCACATCGGTCGTCCAGACGTGTCGAACGAGTAAAGAATGACAAGCCATCGCTTTGGAAAAACAAGAATGGGCGCCATTACTTTGGATAAATCGCACATAGTATATATTGCTTTTCAGTGTTACCAGTGGCTTCTTCATTTAAAGGGAAAATAAGATTAGGCTTGCCTTTAGATAAAAGTGAGACAGTATTTATTTTCTTTAATCGTAGGGATTTTATTTTCTTCTTTATTAACAAAGCGTTAATAAATTTGTTTACCGTGTCCCTGAGAAAAAAATCAGATTCCAAGTTAAAAGAGGCGAGCAAATTAGTGATGAACTTAATTAGAGTATTTCATAAATCTATTAGTATTTATATTTAATATTGAACCATTCGATCTGGACATTCTCATCTGCTACATTGTTCTCTGTGGTCTGTTTGTATCGGGTTTAGGCAAGTTGGGATTCAAATGGATTATGATCTGAATGACTGGCGGATGATACTTGCCACATTTGCACTAATAATATGCATGCTATGGGATTTTGCACTCGACCTAGCCAGGCACTACCTGAAAGTAAAAGTAAGTCCCTGGATCCCGACCAATTTCTTTGTTTTAAGTGCTCTGACGATACAAATTTTAGGCTATGTTCAAATTCAGAAAGTTAATGTTTTTGGTCATTCCAATGAAAAGGACTTAGAAGTGTTGGTTGGTAAGCAACTGGGAATGGATGCGGCGAGACTCACAATGTGTGTCTTTGTGGGAAGTCTTCTGCCTGGGATGGCCATGGCGGGCAGCGAAGGGAGATGGAGCAACGTAGCCGCCTTGTTTGTAAGTTTTTCATTTCACATCGCTACAGAGATTTATGCATTGCAGAATGCTAATAACTCCATAGTCGAAAAGGAAGCGGGTCCGTGGTTCATATCATCCGGCGCTCTTCTGTTAGTGGGAGCCTCATCTCTCCTCCTTTTGTTAGGGGCAGTCATGTTCACTGGTAAGGTTGCGCGTGATGTCGTCAATCGCGATCTTTCCCAAATACTCTCTAGAGACCTGGAAAATGAAGGGGATAGGTGGGAAACGTTAAGAAGTAAAGTGATGAAGTCGTGGGTTGGATCTCGGGCATGGAAGACATTGTACTTTATTTGCAGCACAGAGTACAGTGCAGGTGCGGGAATGATTGTCACAGTTTGCGTTGCCGTCATGGCCGCTAAAGTGGCGTGTCGTTCATCTCTTCTTCGTCATAACAATGGAGGAGGTAATCTGACGTTTTATCTTCAGTGTACTTTCATTTTATTGGGATGGATCCTCATGCTCTACAGATGGCTCAAAGCGGGGCTTCATTGTTCACTTTCAATTAAGCAAATGGCTTTCATCAAGGCTTCCAGAAGAAAAAGGCGCTTTTTCTCCACTCCAGCAGCCGTTGTAGTGAACCCAATAAGCCCCAGGCTGGCATTTTTTATTCTACAACCAAAATGTGGGTTCAGAAATGTTTTAATTTTCTTTTCCTGCCTTGTGCCGCTCCTTCCTTTATATGCTTTTATTTTAGCAATCACTTTCCTGTGGTCGTTCTGCTTCATCTGTTGGTATTTCTCGGCTCTGGTATTCAGCAGCCAGTTTGTACAGCGTCTCTGCAAACTTGATAAGAAATATGTTTTATCCAATGATGAATATTTGAAATACCGGTCAATACTGAATGAAATGGGGTTCCATAAAGAGGATTTACAACACATTTTCTGGAAGGTCAATAAAACATCATATGAAACAATGAAGCGTGTGATGGAAGATTGTAAAATGAGACAACCCTGCAGAGGATTGCTTTCAATAATGGGAAACGGTAGAGTGGCTGAAAATCAGCGTCTTAAATCCATCGACAATTGTTGGATGGAAACAATATTAAATATATGCAGTAATATCGCTGGGCTCAAGATAGGTGTGGATATGGATTATGGCTTGGCAGCTTACAGGGAGACAGAGGATGTGCTGAAGTTTGTGGACTATCCAGAGAACATAGCTGTGGACCCCCTCACCAGCTTTGGCTCGCTGAATTTTTCTTCTGTGGTCGACAGTATAATATTCAAAGGAAAAATGCGCGAGGTGGAGACAAGATTGAAGCAAGGCTTAGGCGAAGAAAACCGACAGAGAGTAGAGCAGGAGCTTACGACAGAAGAGCGGGCTAGAGTAGAAAGAGTGCTTACACCAGAAGAGCGAGCGAAAGTAGACTATATGCTTGGAGATTTTAGCCAGAAATTGAAACGGTCTGATGAAAGAGCGTCCAACAGTCTGTTGATCAGACTTGAGGAATGTTCTTATTACAACGTGGAGGAATTGGGTGAAATGCTACGCACATTGGTGGGCCATGTCATTGTTTCCGGTCTGTTAGAAGCTCCCGATAAGCTACTGAAATGCACACAGCAGTGGGCACAAGATGTAGATGTAAAGAAGATCTAAAGAGCCATTGAACTTACAGGAATGGCGACCGCGCTTCTAGAAAATGTGGTCGAAGATGGAGATATTTTATTCATTATCGTGTAAAGTTATTTTGATGTTTGATTAAATAAAAATAAAAATTAAACATTAATAGAAGGTAATTATATAAAAACTGTCGGCAAATTTCAATTTTATTTTCAATGAAATCAAAGTTTTAAATTTCAATGTGTCTAATTAGTGTAAAGATGACTAGTGTTTAAATTTATTTTGGTGCTTTTATTGTAGCAATGACTACCAAATATTAATTAATGTGTGTAAACTATGAATATGAAAAAACAAGATGGAAAAATGAGACTCAAATGCAAGCAAATAAGTCTTTACCTTGCTTTTGCACATACCTCTATTTGAGCATGAAGAGGGAGAGTGTGTGCCTAAAACCTTGAGAAGCCTGCAATGGTCTCTCAAGAATCCTTTTGATGTGATCTTGTTGATGTGTTGATGTATAGGTTGTTCCTCAATCTAGCAACATGTCTTTTCTTTGAGGTGTGTTGATGTAAAGGGCTTGGTAGAGAGCTGATTTATAGATTTCAGAGATGAATGATCAACAATGGATTTGATCTCAAGATCAAGGGTTTAGAATGTTTAAGAGATTAGGTTGGATGTGAGGCCACCAAGTGGAACCATTTGATTGATGTACTTGGGGAGGAGGAGGATCAAGGAGATGTGAATGGCTAGGGTTGGTTTGATTAGATCTACATGTTGAGATTGAGTTCTCTTACACATGTGTGAGAAAGGACCATGGAGAAGAGTGATTATGATACATGTGTCTTCTCACACATGTGTTAGAACACATTAAAAAGAGGCATTATGACAAGTATCATCTCACGCATGTGTGAGAACACATAGAAAAGAGGAAATTATGACAAGCACCCTCTCACACGTGTGTGAGAAGAACCATGGGGAAGTGTGATTATAACACATGTTCCCTCTCACACATGTGTGAGAAGAACCATGGGGAAGTATGATTATAGCACATGTGTCCTCTTGCACATGTGTGAGAACACATAAGGAAGAGGGATTATGACAAGTATCATCTTGCACATGTGTGAGGACACATAGGGAAGAGGGATTATGGAAAGTGTCCTCTCACACGTGTGTGATAATACATAGAGAAGTGACATGAAAGCATGTAAATCCTCTCATACATGTGAAAGATCACATGGGGAAGAGACACTTGACAAGTTTCCTCTCACTTGAGAGGAAATATAGAGATATAAGATGGAGATATGTAACTCCTCTAACACATGTGAGAGTCGCATGTCTAAGATTGAGGATTCAGATTTTCTAGAAATTATGAATGGATAGGATTTTGTTGTAAGATTTTAGGGATAAGTAATTTTTAGGGTTATTTCTTTGGAGGAGTGTGATTATTGGATGGAGACTATTCAATAGGAGATGATGGACTTGGACAAGTGTAACACCTAGAATCATGTATGTTTTCCCAAAGAAATAAATCCCATTGGTTGCAAGTGGATGTATACAAAAATTAGAGTAGATGGTTGGTTAAATAGGTATAAAGTTATTTCGGTAGCTAGGGGTTGCTGCCAAAGAGAGGGATTGGGTTTGATGAGTTTTTCTCTCCTATTACTAAACTATCTTTAACTACATTCCTATTATCTATTGTTATAACTTACAATTTTAAGACAAAGAAAATTAGTTATTAAAACTAATTTCTTGCATTTAGATCTTGAAGAGAAAATTTGTATGCAACAATTAGATCGCTTTGAGCTTAAATAGCATAAATTTATTTTACAAGCTAATATAATCTTTGTATGGTTTGAAATAATTTCTTCAAATACAACATGAAAGTTTTGATACATTTTCTTTAAATTTGAGTTTTTGTAAAAGTGAAGAGGAATGATTATATGTACATTAAGTGTATTGATGATTATATTCTAATTATTATATTGTACATGGATGACATATTATTTATTTGTATCCACAAGGTGACAATTAGGGAGCTTAAGACTCAACTTTTTGTTGCATGTGACATGAAGGATTTAGGGGAAAACAAATTTATTTGGGTATGAAAGTAATAAGGGACCAAACTCACCAAAAGCTTCATCTTAGTCAAAGAAAGTATATTAATACCATTTTGTAGTGGTTTTCTATACATTATTACAAACTAGTAAGTATTCATTTACCTATAGGAACTAAGGTTTTATAGGATATATTTCCTAAGTCAAATAATGATATTGAGGATATGTATAGTGTGTCATATGCTAGTGTCTTATATAGACTAATATATGTGATGGTATGTACTAGACTAGACATTGCCGAAGCGTATTAGAAATATGTGATATTTATCTTGTAAATCCCTGTCTAGTGGTTTTTTTTATATGGAAAATTAATGTATTGTCTCCCTAGTACATAAAATGGATGATCTTAAATTCCCATGTGTGTTGACAACAAGTATCAATTCATATTTTTTATTTGAGATTATTATTGCAAGACATGGAAAGAGAGAAAGAAAGATGAAAGCTCCTTATATAATATGAAGAGTTGTGATTTGTAAATAGTTACTTAATGAGGTTATTTGGGAGTTACAATTTGACTTTTTGGCATTATGGTGGATCTTATGTACTTGGGAGTTAGTTTCTATTCTTGAAAGATTCTCTCCATGAATAGTGGGCCATGTGAGTTCATACCATGATATTTTGGAACCTTTTTTGGATGATCTCTGTAGACATGCAAAAATAACAATCAGGCATCATACAAATTAACATTCATTTCTGCTATTAATCAATTAAAATATTTATTGATTAACTTCCTAAGGTTCATTAAATAAATCAAATTATTTAATCCTTATGTTCTTCTCATTTGATTTAATAAATCAAACAAATTTAATGTCAAATCCCTAAAATCCCCTAAGTTAATTAATCTAAATTAATTAACTTCTAATCACAATTACCATTCTCTAGCTTTTGACTCAACTAGAGTCAAATCTAAACTCCTAACTAACCCACCCACTTGCATCAATAAATCAATTTAATTGATTTATTAAAAAGCCTATTTTCTCTCAATAACTCTCATCTTTGACTTTTTTGTACAAAGATAATTCCCCCCAAAACTCTCAACAATATGCATTTATTGATATTTTTCAAATTTGAATGGGCACATTGGCCAAAACTTGCACAAGCTTTGACCAATCCCATCATGCCAAGTGTCTCTATTCTATTGGAGGGGATTTAGTCCCACATTGGCTAAACTTGGCCTCTCTTCTCTCAACTTCTTCTATAAAAGTAATGCATCTTCTCTCATTTCAACAACACATTCTGAATGCATCTACACTATAGGCAACTTGAGCTCATAGCAACTCATTGTCTATTGGCTTGGAAAAAGGATTGGGAAAGGGCTCTCTCACATTTTCATGGAGGGCACCAATCCACCATAGGATAGGTGGTATTTTATTTGCTCTATATTGCATATTTTATCTTAGTTTTCATTATTATTTAGAGTTAATGACATATTTTATCCTATGAGGATGGCTTGAATCTACACAATCAATGTGCAAGATTTCACCATCCTACAATCTCGATGAATAAATGGTTGTGATAATTCATACCATGGTGTTTTGGGACCTTGTTAGGTTATATGGTATTAATTTTTGGTGGTTTCCTTGGCTTCACTAAGTCTATATATAAGAGGCACCAAATAAAGATATTATATGGGATATTTTTCAAGTAATTTTATGTTGCTAGACTAAAAAAGAGAGTGATTTTATTACAATGTAGAGGGGCAAGTGCAAGTTGATGGGTCCAATTTTGGTGGAAGTGTTGGGCTTGAAAAAATACTAACAGGAATAGGTACCCATTTTTGTAAAAATGGGTACTCATTTAGGATTAGGGTCCCAAACCTAAATTTCTACTTGTATGAAATAGGTACCCATTTTGATTTTTAAATCAGGTGCGCATTTCTATTTACACCATATTCTTGCTCCTTTTTTGAATAGGTACATGTTTTGGAGCAGTTATGTGTTTCATAAATTTGAAACCTATGTTTTTACTTTTGTTTAGACCTGGAAACCCAACCCTCAATGTTAGACCTACAAGTACAATGCCAAACAATAAGAGAGAATTTGACTTGAGCAATATGGTTGAAAAATTCTTTTCATTTATTTTTTACGAAATCATAACCCAATATAGATGACAATGTGTAGTTTTAAAATACACATTTTTTTCTTCTGATTGGACTTGTTTTTTTTTTTATTAATTAATTTATGAGGAAATTGATCCATAATCTTGAAATGTCATGTATTAGTAATTTTTAATGTTGTTTTATAAAATTATATGTCATCTATCTAAACATCATTTTTTAAATAGTGAAAAAACCATTTAATGATTATCTTAACTCAAATTATGTTGTTTGTACACAAGGAATTTTCAAAAGTAGCAATTAGAGACAATAAAAAATAATTAAAAATATACATTTGAAAAAATTATAAACAAATATCTTCATCAAGCTTCACTATAATGCACATCTTTTCCCTAAATGAATTAGAAAAATAATCCTATTTAGGTCAAATTATGCTTGTCATACATGTGCATGTTATGGCCCTAAAAAGTCACTTTAAAAATATTATTTTCTTACATCTTATACATAATTAACTTGTATCATTTGGGTATTCAAATAAATTACATATTTGAAAACTAGACTTAGATCGTATATTTCATATTACTAGACTTTATTAAGATTATATGTGTAAGTGCTACAAATTTTTACTCCAAGTATGACAAACAATGATTTTGAAGAAAAAGAGTTCAATTTTTTGGTCAAAAAGTGGACCCAACTTCTTGCACCTACCTAGAGATTTATTCTTGATTAATATAAGATCAATATATTTTTTATCGTGTACTTTTCCCAAAAGGGTTTTCTCCATTTAATTTTGGTGTCATAGGTGTTAAATTATTTTAATTTACATTCATAAACTTATTTAGCCATATTGTATTTCATATTTAATGGTTAATGATATTTCTATAATTTTATGATAATTAGATTTGTACACTTTGTGTTATATTCTCAAAGGTAATTACTTACTAGTTTTTCTAAATAATTCAATGAAGATATGAGTGTGTTTGGTGACTAAGGGCAATATCACCTTTTCTATTTGGCCATGCTAGGAGCAACCTTTGTATCTTGATGTTATCAATGGTCCACATGTGTCTACCATGTGTAATATTTGGCTATGGAGATAGCTACCCAAGATCAATGATCTTTAATGAAAGCATAAAAGAGACACAAAATGGGAGAATAATTCTAATATATCAATGTATACAAATATATAATGATGATTCTAGATTCTTAAATAAGAGCTAAAAGTGGGTATATATAAGATACACCATCAATAGATTTTAATATACAACCAATATAGAATAATAGGAGATGCACTCACATGTGTGCACAAAATATTTATCAAAATAGGGAATTAATTTAAGTCACATGATTTAAGTACAACCTACCCAAGTAGATGCTATATCATATCTTAGATGCATATAATGTATTAATGTGATTAACTAAATGCAAGGATAAAATAATGTGCCAACATCTTGCCTTATCTTTTCATTGTTACACTTACTTCATGCATTGTATATTTATTATTATTATTACTTTTCATGTACTATTTTCCCTCTCTTGTAATTCCTTAGATCCTATAGATGTAACCGACTATAGAAGGGGTATTTATTGTTATTAACATTAATTTGTCAAGTTCTTAGGTAGTGGCAAGTGTTCCACAAAGACCCATCGTTATGGAAATATATGGTATTATCACATAACATGGAAGATTAACATCTCACACATAGCTGATCATACCACTTTCTATACAAGAAGAATTTTTCTAACCCTCATTTGTCTTATTACCTAAATATTGAAGACATGCTTGTATTTTGTGCCTAATTTGCAATTGTGAGATAGAAGCTACCCACTAAAAATTTTCCCTCCATCTTCAAGGTTCCCATTGAGAACACATCTTAAAGCATGGACTTATATGGTGATACCAATAGGGTCCATTGCTTATATTGACTTAGACATAATTTTATATTTGAATATTTAATTTAAATGCATTTTTGTGAGTTTTACACACTTTGAGATACATGTTCACATGAACTTCAAAGTGAAGGAAAAATATAATGGTAAAATTTGCATAATCATGCCAATTTCTATTTAATTTTATGTCTATTTTGAGAAAATACCACAATCTAGTTATATATCGACAAACAACACAATCCATTTAATCTAAAGTTATTTCACCATCCATGTTTTGACATTCATCATGTTCATAGATTTAATCACTATGTTATTCTAGGTACGTCTCACATCCATATATTTGACCCTTAAATTTTAAATACTCAAATTTAAATTTTGGCTAACTAGCACCTATTTCACTAACCATTATTAGCTAATAAAGTTTACATGTTTGAGTGTTTTCTACCATCTTCTTATAGTTGAAGGCATTCAATTGTATTTATTAATCATAAGCAAGCATCACTCAAATATCATTCTTTTAAGGAAGGGGCATTCTAGGAACACTTTAATTAGAACATCTAAAAGGAATAGATCTACACACATTCATCCTAGAGAATTTGCGCCAATCTTTTTCAAGGGTTGACTGAGGGGAAATTGTCTCTTAATAATTTAATATCCCTCTAAAAGTATGTATAAACACCAATAGTCCTTAGAGCAAAGAAAAGTGCAATGAACCAAACAAATTAAGAAGCAAAAACACACAAATTATAGAATCAAATTTATAGATGCAAAGATGATCAAAGAACCAATTGAACATGTGTGAAAGACAAAAACACGTAATAATCTTGAAACATTTTTCAAACAAAGAGAAATCACTTTTAAATAAATAATACTCAAAAATTTCAAAACCTTTCTTAAAATTATTCTTTATACTTATTTACATCTTATTAAGGAAAATTTATTTTCATTTTCCCTTACACATTCTTATCTTTAAAATTAAGTAATTTTAAAAGTTTATTTATACTCTTCTCCTGCATTTATTTGATTTAAATAAAAATTAAAGAAGTGCTATTTTTCTTTACAAGTTACATGAGTCACCAAATACCCCACTTCACTTATATATGCATATTATTCTATTCTTTTTGTTTGAAAGAATTGATATTTATGTTTTGAAATACGACTAACACAAAATATGGATTGCAACCTGCATTTATTTGATTTAAATTTAGATTAAGGAAATATGTTTTTAAGTCATCAAATACCCCACCCTACATTTAAATGTATGTTATTCTAAAGAACTGATATGTATGTCTTGGAATGTGACTGGTCCAAAATATGGTTTGGAGACTGCATTTATATTTTATTTAAATTAAGATTAAAGAAAGGCTATTTTTCTTTTTGTTTGAAAGAACTGATATTTATGCCTTGGAGTGTGGTTAGCAAAGTATGGATTGCAGCCTAGTTTTGACGTGGTGATAAGTTGTAGTAAAATGGACACAATGAAAAATATCATCAGTCGTCCAGACATGTTGTACGAGTAAAGAATGACCAGCCATCACTTTTGGAAAAGCAAGAATTGGTGCCATTACTTTGAATAAATCGTATACATTGCTTTTCACTGTTACCAGTCGCTTCTTAATATAAGGGGAAAAAAAAGTTTAAGATTACCTTTCGATAAAAGTGACACGCCATTGCTTTTCTTAAACGTTAGGGATTTCTTTTCTTCTTTCGTAACAAAGCGTCAATAGATTTGTTTACCAAATCTTTGCTCTATTATTATATGTAGAAATGTACACTAGATTTGTTTACCTAGGTATTTAAAGTGTCCCTAGAAAAATGAACTGGATTCCAAGTTCAAAAAGACAAGCAGTTTAGCAGAGAAGATAATTAGAATATTTGATAAATCTATTAGTTCATTTGATATAGACATTCTTCTTTGCTTGTATTGAGTTTAGTAGGGTTGGGATTCAAATGGATTATGATCTGCAGGAGTGGCAGATGATACTTGCCACATTTGCGCTTATCATATGCATGCTATGGGATGTTGCAGTGGGCGTAGCCGAACACTATCTTAAAATAACTCCCTGGATCCCGACCAATCTCTTTGTTTTAAGTGCTCTAACGATACAAATTTTAGGCTATGTTCAAATTCAGAAAGTCAATGTTTTTGGTAGGCCCAACGAACAGGACTTACAAGTGTTGGTTCATAGGCAACTGGAAATGGATTCGGCGAGACTCACAATGTGTGTTTTTGTGGGATGTCTTCTGCCTGGGATGGCCATGGCGGGCACCCAAGGGAGATGGAGCAACGTAGCTGCCTTGTTTGTAAGTTTGTCGTTTCACATCGCTACAGAGATTTATGCATTGCAGAACGTTGATAACTTCCTAGTCGAAAGGGAAGCGGGTCCGTGGTTCATATCATCCAGCGCTATTCTCTTACTGGGAGCTTCATCGCTCCTCCTTTTGTTAGGGGCAGTCATCTTGTCGGGGAAGCTTGCGCGTGATGGCGTCCGTTACGGTATTTCTGAAGTTCTCTCCAAAGAAGTAGAAAATGAAGGTGATAGATGGGAGACGTTAAGAAGTGAGGTGATGAGGTCATGGGTTGCAGCTCGTGCATGGAAGACATGCTACTTTATTACCAGCTCAGCTTTCAATCCAGGTGCGGGAATGATTGTCACAATTTGTGTTGCTGTCATGGCCGCTAAAGTGAAATGTCGTTTATTTCTTCTTCATCATAATAATGAAAGAGATAATCTGACATTTTATCTTCAGTGCATATTCATTTTGTTGGGATGGATGCTCATGCTCTACAGATGGTTCAAAGCGGGACTGTATTGTTCAATTTCAATCGACAAAATGAATTTCATCAAGGCTTCCAGCAGAGCAAGACGCTTTTTCTCAGTGCCAGCTGCCGTTGTAGTGAGCTCGATATCCCCTCGGCTGGCATATATTCTTCTGAATCCGAAATATAGGCTGAGAAACATTTTAATTTCCGTTTCCTGCCTTGTACCGCTCCTTCCTTTGTGCATTTTGATTTTACCAATTAGTTTACTGTGTTTATTCTGCTTCATCTGTCGGTATTTCTCGGTTCTGGTACTCAGCAGCCAGTTTGTTCAGCATCTTTGCAAACTTGATAAGAAATCTGTTTTATCAAATGATAAACATCTGAAATACCAGCCAATATTGACTGCCATGGGGCTCCCTGAAGTGGATTTCCAACACATTTTCTGGAAGGTCAATAAAAGAGCATATGAAAGAACAAATCGTAGGATCGATGATTCTAAAATGAGACAACAATGCACAGGACTGCTTTCAATAATGGGAAACTGTAGACTGGCTGAAAATCAGCGTCTTCAGTCCATCAATAAGAGTTGGATGGGAACAATATCAAGCATATTTAGTGCTATAGCTGATATTGAGATAGGCGTGGATATGGAGAATGCCTTGGTAGCTTACAGGGAGACAGTGAATGTGCTCAAGTTCGTGGATTATCCAGACAACATAGTTGTTGACCCCTTCAACACCTTGGGCACGCTGAATTTTTATGCTTTGAGCGACAGTATACATTTCGAAGGAGAATTGCGCGAGGTGGAGAGAAGGTTGAAGCAGGGCTTGGGCACAGAAGAGCGGACGAGATTACAAAGAGTGGTTACACCAGAAGAGCGGGCGAGAGTAGACGAGATGGTTAGAGAGTTTAGGCACAAATTGGAACGGTCTGATGAAAGAGCGTCCAACAGTCTGTTGATCAGACTTGATGAATGTGCTTATTACAATCTGGAGGAATTGGGTGAAATGCTACGCACATTGGTGGGCCATGTCATTGTTTCCGGTCTGTTGGAAGCTTCTGATCTGATACTCAAATTCACAAAGCAGTGGGCACAGAATGTAGATGAAAAGAAGATCGAAAGAGCCATTGAACTTGCAGGAATGGTGACTGTACTTCTAGAAAATGTGGTACAGGATGGAGATATTTTATTTAGCACAAATGAGGTATAAAATTATTCTTTATGTTTGATTAAATAAAATTAAAATGTAATATTATTAAAAAGTAATTATTATAAATAAATAAATGATATCAAAATTTTAAATTTCAATGTGTTCTGAGATTTTATGATCATATGTATGTAAAGATGGTTATACACAGTTATATTAAATGGTTGAGCTTAAATTATGCATTCTAAGTGTTGATGGTTATACAAAGTTATATTAAATGGTTGAGCTTAAATTATACATTCTAAGTGTTGACTGATGGACGTGACAATGTGGCATCTACTTAACCTATTCGTTTCATCAAAGTTTGTTTTTGTTCCCTCGAATAGTCATCGTTACAATCAACAATCAGCAGCTCCACTAAATAGTGGCCGTTACAGTCAACAATAAGAAGCCAGCAGTTCCCGTGCATAACCTAACTTCAAACTCACAGTTCTCACGTTGCAGAAGTTTGGTGAAGCCTATAACGTGTTTGATCGCATAAACGAACAAGATAGCCTCTCATTGAATATGCTTATTGTAGTGTACAGAAGACATGGTTGCATGGTTGTCCTCACAAGGTAGTCGCATGGTTTCACCATAGCAACAAATGGGTCTCTCACTCGACCAGCTTATATTTGCCAATGTACTCCTAGCCTATGCCAAAACAAGAGCTTTGGAACAAGGTATAGGCATCCATAAAAACATAAGGGATAGGATAGGGAAATTTTATTAGATGTTGTAGTTGGAAATGCTCTGGCAGGCGGACATGTATGGAAAATGCGGAAGTATACACAAGGCAAGGCATGTGAATTGTTTATGGAAAATGTGGAAGTATAGACAAGGCAAGGCATGTGAATTGTTTGATAAAATTATTTGAAGAAATGTGTTCTCATGGAATATCTTCATTGTAGGATATTCACAAAGTACATTTGTTGAAAGGGATTTATAAATTTTTAAGTGAAAATTATAAATTCAAATTCAACAATCTTTGCCAGCATCTTTCCAACCTATGTCAAATGATCTTTGGAAAAAGGTATGGACAACCGTCAAAGAATAAAGGATAGAGGAATTTTGTCAAATGTTGTACTTGCAACTACTCTAATAGACATGTATCCAATGCATGAAAGCATAGACAAGGCATGCAAACTATTTGACAAAATACCTCAAATAAATGTGGTCTCATGGAATGGCATGATAATTAAAGTTTGAAGACAAATAACAAAATAGAAAACTCACACACATTTTATTCATCACATAGTACACATATATAGTTACAAATAGCCTCACAACACCCTATAATAGTGCTATTTTTTATAGCAATTATAGTTAATCAATAGCTAACTTGAGTTATTTAACATTAAACGGAAGAATAATAACAAGAACAAAAACTCATAGACAATATGTGATGACACGTACATAACACTTAGAGTATAATTCAATTATGAATTAAATTCTCAAAAACTCCCTCTTAATAGATAATTGAATTATGATGGACTCTTAATATATCTCTACATAGTAGAAATCAGGGACTAAATTGACTAACAAATCCATTTTGTGCATATCTTGCACAAGGACTTGATTTAGACATAGACAAAATACCTTGTGGGATAGATCTTAGGTTTAAAAAATGGTTTTGACATAGAGATCAAAAGAGGGTGGGCCAATTTGTTTAAAAAATTGTATTTGTTACATAAGTGACAACACTTACATGTGTTGAGTTTGAATTCATATTTTTTTGATACATATCTCCCCATGAGGCAATATGATTAATATAGGCTAACATGTCTTGTAATATCATACTTCTTCTTAGGACTCAATTACATCTCTTCATCTTAAGGTAGAGATTTTAGTGATAGATAAATCAAATCCAATAATACCAATAAGACTCTTATTGTACATATTTCCAATTACATCAATTGGTATGAATTGAAAGTGATACATCTCAATTGACAGGTTATTCTCATAGAGGTACATAATTGAGATCTAATCTAAATAAGTCTTCATATGATTTTTCAACTTGTTGTAAAACTTTGTATTCTCTAATAGTTCCTCTAGAAATTGCATAAAGATTTCCATCGTAGGCTTTTCATACTACAATTTACAATTTCATTGAAGCAAGTAACATGAAATTTAATATGTTCAATCTCTATCATGTTAAATTTAAACATTTTCTTGATAGATTTATTGATATTGAATTTGTAAAATTGATTTTTAATGGTCTACAACCTTATCATATATTTCCCCTAATAAGGGTGTGGTCTTTTGATAAGAGTTATGTCCAAATGGAGCTCTTGTTGGTGTATAGATACATTTATTCCAAACATAAAATTTTAGGAGATCTGTGTGTTAAGATTGTGTAGATGCTTTCATCTATTGTTCTTATTCTCTAAATATAAAATTAGGATGAATAATCAACTCATGATGGACCTATGAAAAAAGATAAAGTCAATAACGATAAAAAATAATATATACAATAGTTAGTGATGATGAAAATACATTATTTATAAAATTATGTAGGCATTCTTATTTTTCTTTGAATCTCTAGTGTTGGTATGAACATGTGACCATTGGGTTTTCTTGGTGTATAGGAGTGAATTTGCAACCCTAATGCAAATTCCCCTTTTAACCCTTTCCAATTTAGAAAACTAAAGGTGGAGGCTTAATTCCACACAAGCCCTCTGTTCTCCATCCACTTGGCACCTGTTTTGAGTGTCGATAGAGGCGTTTCTATTGGGGTTGCCCTCACAATGCACTTACATCCCTGATAGATTCTTGCATCTGTAGCCTACAGAGGTCTTATAATTCCCATTGGGAGTCGACTTGTATGCCCCCTTCAGCCGACCGACCCGAATATGGTAGTTTCTTTCACCCTTCCCTTCAAATTTACTCACCTTCATTCAATTTAGGGCTAGTTGATCTCTTCACATGATTTCTACAACCTCTACAATCTATTCACAAGCTCCAAGAAGCTTCTTCACAAACACTTTACACTTCATAGCAACAACATCAACACTCCATCATTTTAGTAAAGCAAGTGTGGAACAAACACCATGGGAGTAGAGGCTTGAGTTCCTCTCATTTTCTTCCCCACTAGCCTTGAGTGCTTTGGGCAGAGGTGGTAAGATTTCAATCCTCTCCTCTATTACTTGGTTGAGTAGCATAACACTATTTTGTAGTGCTTTTGTTTTTACTTCATTTTCTATATTTCTCTCTATTTGGCTGTCTGTGGAGGTGGAAACACCAAAACGGGGGTTTGACTGAGGAAAACCCTACACAACCCAAACACTTTCTCTCTCTCTTATGTGCAGGTATTGAAGATGTTCATGAGCTAGAGGCTTCATCACTCAAACGATTTTAAGTGTTTAATTTCCCCTCTTCTCCTTATCTTTATCACATTCTATTACTTTATCACATTCCAGAAGTTCTCAACAATTAGAATAGAAGCATTCACTTTTCCATTTTTTGTGACACACTTGCTTTCTGGTCCGTATGAGACGCCAGTGCGTCACGATGTCATTCGGGTTTTACGTTGTTGTCCTTTGGCCAAGATCTTGTCAGTTTGTCCAGAGAATCACTGTGACCTACTTTTTTTGGTTCTAGAACTCTTTTTATTGTCGTTTGAGGTAGTTTAGGGCAGTTCACCCCATGAGGATCTTTGAATGAAGGGAACTCGTGAGTAGAAAATCCCCCTTCTCTACATTTTGGTGAACCTGACATGAAGAACAATGTTCTTCGAAAAACTAGGAGTTTATTTACCCCTACTTAGTGGGGTCATAACTTTTGACTTGGTGCTCAAAATTTAAAACCATTTGTACCATTGGAAAGCTCTCCTAGAGAACTACTTTAGTCCCTATAATACTAGTGCCTTCGATAGTTGAATTTTAGGGACCAACGCAATTTTTGACCTCAAATTTTTCTCCCAAGAGCTATGAAAATGCAATTTACTAGGACATAGAAAATACCAAAAAATAATAATGAATTTAATATCTTCTCTTATAATTTCTATATCTAATTTTGTTCAAAATATTAATGATGTTTCATTTCAAGCATGTGATGGTGACTTGGCTTTACGCATGTCACTCGATGTCTTTGATTCTTCTCATGAGAGTCCTCTTGCTTCAGAGGATATCTTGTTGCAAGAAGGAAAAATCATTGATACCTTTCTCAATGTTACTCTACCATCTATTCATTCCAGTGCTCTCTCCTCTAGAGATGATGCATTTGTGAATGATAAGTCTCCTACTTTTTCCAATACACTCTCTTCTAGAGATGATGCATTCGTGAATGATGAATTTCCTATCTATTCTAATGCACTCTCCTCTAGAGATGATCCATTAGCACATGATGAATCTCCTTCCACATTTCATCTTGTTTGGATTGATGTTGAGAATATGTCTTCAAATAATTGCTCTACTAGTTGTGATGATTCTATAAATTTAATCTATGTCTCTGCTGCCCCTCAAAGGCCTAAGAGACCGATGGGCGGGTGCATGGAAATGGGTAGCAATTCCGTGGACACCCCCTAAAAATATATTTAAAAAACCATAATGCACTCGTGTCATGGCTCATTATGTCGAGCTTGAGGCTCAGCAAATACAAACCAATAACGCGAGCGCGTGTTATTGATTGTTAAAAGAAAAAAAATGCAAATCTCTCATTAGGATTTCGACTGGTATTTTTTGCAGCCGCGGCCAAAACCACCACAATTTCGCGCTCGCGTTCTAGGAGGATAATTTCAACAAATTTCTTCACCAACAATCCCTATTTCTTTGCAACAATGGCACGACGATGATGAGGAGCTGTGAGAGGTAAAGATTCTATGGCTTTTGTTTTGAATTAGTTAGTTTTAGGTTGAATTTGATGTCTATTTTTTTGAATTTTTAGGAGATGCAAATCAATTTGCAAACCCTCAAAATCCTCAACAAGAAGACCAACCAAATCCTCAAGATCAAAATCAACCACAACATCACCCTCCTCCACCAATCACTCAACCCCCTCCTGGCACTGAAAAAAAATTAATGAGTGAAATTGAGAACAAGAAAAAGAGAATTGAGGATTTGATCAGTAGGTTGAGTGATCCAAATGGTTCAACCACAAAAAGAATGACCCTAGAAAATTCATTAAAAGATATGTTAAAAAATGTAGATTCAATTAGCAAACAAATAACTGGATGGCAAGGTAGGAGGCAGGCGGCTAGGGATTATTATGCAAATAAACTATCATACAAGGATCTGAAAGATTTAAAAATTACAAAAGGTGATTTGTGCTCATTATTCACCAACCCACGCACAAATAAAAATCTTACCCTCTATGCAAAGAGGTTTCCTATCCATTGGTTCCACCACCAACAGATTAGGGACCAATTTTATGATATGTGGTACATGGTCTTCGATTACCCACCGTGCAACAATTGCGAGGTCCCGCAATATTTCCTTAGGAAACTATACAGTGAGTTCATATTGAATAAAATCTCAAATTATTTTGATATGAGGGATTTCTAGGGGATAGGTGGCAGGTCAGCTCAAGGTAGACCTAGTGCACAGCCAAATCCTACACAGAAAGGTAGACGAGCTCTCACTAGGCCACCTCGTGAGCACGTTGTTATGCCTTCCGTCGCAAAGGAAAGTGTTGATGTAGAGACATTGCAGGAAATAAACACTTTGACCTAGAGTGTCATCCATTATACTAGCCCTATTTTATAGCACCATCCAGGGGAGTCTTCGAGTGGTGGCCTTCAAACACATGTGTGTCAATCTTGCAGGGCTACTTTTTCATATGACCCCACCGACACTCAAGAGACTGGTACACATGATCTGTTTGTAGCTATGGGGATGGAGAAGGAAGCTGAAATTTTGCATGAGGCATATGGCATTGATAGTCATATAAAATTTAGTGCATGTGTTCATTGAATTTAATTTATTAAATTTTGATTTTCAAATGCAAAATTAACTAAAAATGTTTTATGATTTTAATAAAATTGCAAGGTCACAGTGTTGAGACTGGATACACCGGCCCCCCACCATCCTATTTATGCAGTACACCTATCGCTAGGGTATGTAACTAGTAAAAAATTATAAATTTATTGCATGTTAATAGCATTGTTTTATGAATGGTAATTTAATATGCGATTTTGGATGTTGAACAGACTAATATTGGAGGTTTTGATGGAACACTTCCCATTGGCGGTGGATTTACTCAAACCTTCACGCGGGTAATAGAATAAAGAGCTTAACTAATGAATCAAGTACTTAATAGATTTGTGTAGTTTATGTGCACATCGTTGATTATGTTGAATATTTTGTTGTTTTATTTTCAGTTGTTACGAGACGATACACCTCTGAATGTGACGAGGGAAATGGATATTGGTGTGATATTTGCTATACAATCCTCGATGGCTCTGACAAAAGAGGTATGAGGAAAATTAGTAAATTTCAATTTACATTTGTTGTTATAGATGTTATTTTTCAAACCATTATTGATTCACGTAGTTTAATTTCTATTTGTATGGTTTATATAGGGCTTGAGCACGCCTGAGCATGGGCGTGAGAATATTTCCCTCATGGAGAGAGATCGTGAGATGGCTGTAAGTTATTATTTTATCAAATATATCATTTTTTATAATGTAATTTCTGTATATTCATGTCTTTACTTCTTATTGTAACAGTTAAAACTTCACCATGAACTAAACCCTAGGAGGAGTAGCAGGAGGACTCCACTAGCGTAGCAAAAATGAGTGACAGACCTATCGCCATCCGAGTGAAAAGGAAAGGGAAATATTTTATTTCCAGGGCATGGAGAGCAATGAATTTTGATTCCAGAGTCCTTTGTTGTATGCCTACATGGCAGTTTTGTACATATTTTTTATTGGACATATTTGACATTGTATGCCTCTATGGCATTCTCGTAAGCCTATATGGCTATTTTGTACATATATTTCATACTTATATCGATATATATTGATGTATTTCTACATGGCTATTTGGTTAATACAAATACCTTTTATCGATGCCTATCCATATTTGCACTCTAAATTGATGGTTCAATAGTTATGAGTTACGTGTATTCAAGGTAATTTCTATGTTAATACAAATATCTTTTATCGATGCTTATACTTCTGTGATTGATGTATGTTTGTGTATGGGATCATAGTAATTTCTATTTGATGATGCTATTGTGTCTTTAAGGTTTATTTATTAAAGGGTGCATAAAAAAAAGTTTTAAATCCTTAAAAATCTTTGAATTTCTTAAATTTTTTTATTTGTCAAGTCTGGGCTCCGAGCCTGATTCCAAGTCAAAAATTGGCTTGTCAAGTCCGACGTGAGCCCAATTCTTGTAACACTAGTGTGAACACATCGAGGAATAATGTATATGCGGATGAAGAGAGAACCCTTCCTTGTTTCCAAACAAACCATTCATATAGATATGGGTGGTCGAGATAAAACATCACTCTTTTGGATACTTCGAACCATAATCTTTCATGGCTGAAATCACACCTTCATTATGTGTGTTCTTGATCCTAATTAAGAAATGGTGGAACATGTTTTAGATCAAATATTGCAACCCTAAGTCCACAAGAAGGTTACTTATCCTGATTTCCGCAAATGTCTTTAAGATTTTCATCCTTCTTGAGTAATGCCAACCACTATCATCGGTTGCCAAGCTTCTAATGGAAATTCAATTTGTTGCAATACCGAAAGGCTAGCAGGTTCATTTGCTCTAATACCACTGTAATGACTCAAGCTTTGGATCAATAGATTTTTTATTTATTTCTTATTGGATTGACAAAGGTTGTCATCCAATATTATTAAGATAGATAATGGAGTCCCCAAATTATAAATGAAATAAATTTTGAATATGAAATCTAATTCAAATATTAATTTGATAATGGAAATTTGATAAATATATATAATATTTGTTTATAATTAATCAATTAAAATCATGTGCTAGCTTTGAATATAAATCTGCCTATCATTGATATATAGGCCTTGAGAATTGGGATGCCTTTCTTGACCGATATTTTATACTCATGCATCTAAATTTGAGTCCTTTCTGGATTATATTTTGTACTCATGCATCTAACTTTGAGTCCTTTCCGGATTATATGATTGAAATGTATACTCCCATATTATTAAAAAAATCTCATATAGACCAATCCCACACTAGGTAATTCAATAATAAAAATAAGTTCGCAAATTGATTACCCTGATCTTCCCTTCTTATTCTCTTTTATACTCGAAAACTACATAATTGAATCTTGATAGCAATATCACAATTTAACGCATTGTAGAAAATACCTCCTACTTATCAATTGATGAGCTAAAGGGGCTCTATAATGAATGTTTCATAAGGCACAAAACTTGTTGAAGGTTTTGCAAATGGGGTTGCAAGGTAAGTGGGCTTAAACTTGGGGAGAAAACTGTGGTTAAGCGCTTGAGCTGGAGTAGTACTAGGATGGGTGACCTCTTGGGAAGGCCTAGTGCCTCACCTTTGTCAGCATCGCCTACATCAAGTGAAAATCCGTCACCATGGGAAAACCACTCCGAGATAGCCAAAATCGAGAGAGTTTTTGTAGAGCGTCTCAACGCGATCCTATAAGATTAGACGAAAATTTTCTAAGCATCACGGTATCCGAGTAATAGCATGCTAAAGTTTGCAGGCATTTATCACTTTGGACCCTTAAGGGATCGATCCGGTGGAATGTAGCTCAGAGCGATTCCACGTGTTTCGATGAAAAACAAGACCATGCCTAGCATAAAAATACCTATTCGGACGCATTGGAATAATTATTTTGGTCATATGAGTTGCAGAGCAAAAGCTGCACCACTTTGCAACTTTGCACAGCTTGAATTTGACGCTTTTTCCATCAAGTGAAAATCCGCCGCCACGAGAAAACCACTCCAAGATAGCCAAAACCGAGAGAGGTTTTTCTAGATGGGCCCAATGCCTTCCTGTAGGAACAGATGAAAATTTTCTAAGTGTAATGGTACCAAGTAATAGCATGCTGAAGTTTGCAGCCATTTTGCACTTTGGACCCTTGAGGGATCGATCCGATGGAACATAGCTCAGAGCGATTCCACATGTTTTGGTGCGAAAGAGGACCATGCATAGCATAAACATACCTATTCGAATGTGTTGGAATAGTCCGTTTGGTCACACAAGTTGCAAAATGAAAGTTGCACCACTTTACAACTTTACATTTCTTGCATTTGATGCTTTTTCCATCAATTGAAAATCCACCACCACGGGAAAATCACTCTGAGATAGCCAAAACCGAGATAGGTTTTTGTAGAGGGGATCAACATGATCTTGTAGGATCAGACGAGAATTTTCTAAGCATCACGTTATCCAAGGAATAGCATGCTAAAGTTTCCAGCCATTTTGCACTTTGGACCCTTAAGGTATCGATCTGGTGGAACGTAGCTCGGAGCAATTCCATGTGTTTCGGTGCAAAACAACCTGGCATAAACATACCTATTCAGACACATTGGAACAATTAGTTTGGTCATACGAGTTGCAGAGCGAAATTTGCACCACTTTGCAACTTTGCATAGCTTGAATTTAACACCTTTTCCATCAAGTGAAAATTCGCTGACACGAGAAAACCACTCCAAGATAGCCAAAACTGAGAGAGTTTTTTCTAAAGGGGGCCAACGCCTTCCTGTAGGATCAAATGAGAAGTTTCTAAGTGTAACGGTATCCAATTAATAGCATGCTAAATTTTGCAGCTATTTTGCACTTTAAACCCTTCAGGGATCGATCTGGTGTAACATAGCTCAGAGTGATTCCACATGTTTCGGTGCGAAAGAGGACCATTTATGGTGTAAAAATACCTACTCGGACATATTGGAACAGTCCACTTAGTCACAAAAGTTGCACCACTTTGCAACTTTGCACTGCTTGCATTTGATGCTTTTTCTATCAAGTGAAAATCCCCCACCACGGGAAAATCACTACGAGATATCCAAAACTGAGAGAGATTTTTGTAGAGGGGTTGAACTTGATCCTATAAGATCAGACGAGAATTTTTTAAGCATCATGTTATCCAAGTAATAGTAGGCTAAATTTTGTAGCCATTTTGCACTTTGGACCTTTAAGAGATCGATCTGGTAGAAGTAGCTTAGAGCGATTCCACGTGTTTCGGTGCAAAAAAAGACCATTCCTAGAGGGTGATCCCACAATAGTGGTTTACAATTTTTGGCCAAACTGGACACTGAAATTATTATTTTTAACTAAATATTCACATTCGGGCACCTATAGCGACTAAACCGTGAGGAATTTGAAGATGATGCAAACTAGAGTCTCATCATATTTTGTTTGTAGATTCTAAAAATATTTTTTTCAAAATTTTTGGAATAATATTGCACTTTTTTTTCCATCTCCCATGAAAACTAGTTTTCTTCATAGAACAACATTTTTAAAAAGTGACGCTCACCGTATACAACATAGCTTTTTTTCTATGAAGGATAAAATTCTAATTTTTTTGAATTTAGATTTGTAACTATGATATCTAGCACATTCATTTGGTCTCATATTTTTTTATTGAATATTTTTTCCTTAATAGAGTTTCGAAGTCAAACCAATTGCAATTCAGACATAGGCGGACTGTATACAACATAACTTTTTATGTATGTATTGAAATTCAATTTTATTTTTTTTAATGCATCAAGGACATCAATACCCAGCACAAACATATTTAAAATATATATATTTTGATAATTTTCTATTTTTCCACATGTGCAAAACAGAGAGCTTATTTTCGGTGAAAGCCCTATGTTTAATAAAACTAAAAAAACACATACATAATAAAACCAAAACATATTAAAATTATATTCGTGGGATAAATAATTTTGAGGACTACCATAATCATTTGAAATAAATTTTAAATGAATTCATTTGACCCCCCAAAAGGTAAATCAAAAGTGATTTTTTATCAGCATTTTGATAGGTGTAAAGGAGACTCATTTATATGTATGGTTTAAAACTAGCGAGGTTCTATCCAAGGGGGTTTGATCTAAGGTGGTTTGATAAAACCCTCTTCAATTGGAATCCTTAAAATAGAAATTTTAAAGGCTTAATTCATTATATTTTCTAAAAATATGTGATTTCAGCAAAAATCAGTTCCTCTTAGAAATTGTAAACCAGCTTTGTGGGATCACCCTAGAATAAACATACCTATTTGAACGTGTTGGAGCTGTTAGTTTGGTCATACGAGTTACAGAGCGCAAGTTGTACCACTTTGCAACTTTGCACAGCTTGAATTTGACATTTTTTCCATGAAGTGAAAATCCGCCGCCACGAGAAAACCACTCTGAGATAGTCAAAACCGAGAGATTGTTTTCTTGAGGGGTCCAACATGATCTTGTAGGGTCAGACGAGAATTTTCTAAGTGTAATGGTATCCAAGTAATAGCATGTTGAAGTTTGCAGCCATTTTGCACTTTGGACCCTTAAGGGATCGATCTGGTGGAACATAGCTCGAAACGATTCCACGTGTTTCGATGTGAAAGAAGACCATGCCTAACGTAAAAATACCTATTTGGATGTGCTGGAATAGTCCTCTTGGTCACACAAGTTGCACCACTTTGCAACTTTGCACTGCTTGCATTTGATGCTTTTTCCATCAAGTGAAAATCCACCACCACAGGAAAACCACTCCGAGATAGTCAAAACCGAGAGAGGTTTTTGTAGAGGGGATCAACGCAATCCTATAGGATTAGATGAGAATTTTCTAAGCATCATGGTATCCGAGTAATAGCATGCTAAAGTTTGCAGCCATTTTTCACTTTGGACCCTTAAGGGATCGATCCAGTGAAACATAGCTCAGAGCGATTCCACATGTTCCGATGCGAAAAAGGACCATGCCTAGCGTAAAAATACATTTTCGGACGTGTTGGAGCAGTTAGTTTGGTCACACGAGTTGTAGAGCGAAAGTTGCACCACTTTGCAACTTTGCATAGCTTGAATTTGACACTTTTTCTATCAAGTGAAAATCTGCCACCACGAGAAAACCACTCTAAGATAGCCAAAACCGAGAGAGATTTTTCTAGAGGGGACTATCATGATCCTGTACGATCAGATGAGAAGTTTCTAAGTGTCACAATATCCAAGTAATAGCATGCTAAAGTTTCTAGCCATTTTGCACTATGGACTCTTAAGAGATCGATCTGGTGGAACATAGCTCAGAGCGATTCTACGTGTTTCAGTGTGAAAGAAGACCATTTCTAGCATTAAAATACCTATTTGGACATGTTAGAACAGTCCGCTTGGTCACATAAGTTGCAAATTATTTACATGACCTTTATATGACCTTTTTCACATTATTTATATTTCAAAATTCAAAGTTTGCAAATTTTCCTATTCAAGGCATTTATAGAACAAGGTGTTACTACACCAAACATGAACTCAAACCTTACAATATTTGAGTATATCTCATTATGTAATTAAATCTTATTACAATGCCTCGGGCACTTCATTCTCACATATCTCTTACAATGTCACTCATACATTCAAGATTCTCTTTAAATGTCTACATCATGGGTGCTCATTATGAGGTTAACTTCAAATGAGTAACTTGATATTCCCTTACTAAGCTTCACACGCTATTTTATAATGGCTTGAAATCAAAATTGAGATTTGTCAAGATCATCAAAATAAGGATGTTGCATTGCTTTTTTGGCTGAGATTCTCTTTGATGGCTCTTAAATCAACATTTTCTGCAATGAAAGATCAATCAATTTTTAGTAGTTTACTTACAAATACGCAAAGTAAAAGAGAAAAATAAAGAGCATCCAAAATGGACATGAAATAAAAATAGATGGAAGGCACTTACAGATGTTGCATGTAGGCATCAAAATAAGGATGTTGCATTGCTTTTCTAGCTGACATTCTCTTGGATGGCTCATATATCTGCATTTTTTGCAAGGGGACACCAATCACTATAAAAGAAGATGATAGCATTGGCATCAAACAAATTCATGTGCATACAAGTACAAATTAATAAGAACCAATGTGCATATACTTAAAAATTAATCCAATGAACCATCCGAGTTTGGTCTACTCTTTATTTTGTCAAGTATTGCCTCATAGTCAAACTCACGGACCTTCCATAACATCTTGTTCAAAGGTCTACCCCCATATTTGGTCAAATGAACATTGGATGCCACGACAAGGTTCGAGTAATGAAGAATCTTACGATGCATTTTAAATTCCTGAAATAGCCAATGTTTAACACTTGAATGTGGGTACCTTCTAAGCCATGTTCCAGTAACCACAATTGAGCCTGTAGGGTATTCAATGTTTTCTCCATCTATAATTGGGGCCTCCAATTTATTTTTGGTCTCAACACAATGACACAAGTAATATTTTGTTCCCTCTTCATTGTCTTCATCTGCAATAACTGCATAAACATGCCCTACATTGATATGTGCAAAAACTCTCTTGAAATTTATCAACATACGAATATAGTACAAAGTAAGATAACGATATGGAATTTCAACAACTAAGAAAGTAGATATATCACTTGGTTGAACTAGATCTAATACGTGGTCAAATTCGATCGATGATTCCATCTGTGTCAGTTCCAATGTCGTCGGAGGGCAATACATGTGAAGTGGGTTAAGATAACTTGTGAACCATCTGTCAACCGACTCCCCTGACTCACAATCATTATAGGCTTGCATTGTACATGAAGAACAAAAGCATGCCATCTTTCATGTATCGATACTCCATGAACCTACATTTGAGCTAAGGAAAGAGTGTACCTCACTCGATCCTATTTGTATACAACAGTCATCATATGGTCCAATGTTAGTATCATCCATCAACCAAAAAAATATAAGAACTAAAGATGTACCTTCATTACCTAGACCCATCAAAGCATTACACCATTCGACGATTGATTTTGCATCTGTCAACTTTGCACTATCTTTATACTTTAACTCTTCTTGTGCTAATGCTCTTTTCACGCATGCTCCTACACCATCATGCTCCCCCTTTCCATGTTCGGCCTCACAAAAGTTCCACATATGTTGAACACCTATAATGACATGCATCTTGGACAACCAGTAGAACATGCGCGAGTTCTTGAACTGTGCTACACAGTTATCAGACCATATTATATGTTGATCGTATTCTATGCCCCTCTGAGCCAAACCACTGTAGAACTTCTGGAAGCAACCTTGCACGAAATCTGTGAAGGGAAAAATGGGTAGGATCTAATGACCCAATAGTGTGGAATACATTCCCTTAACACTAATACAATAGAGGAGAAGAGTATAAACTGGTTCCTAATAGCTTTCAAAACTATTTGAGATAAATACAAAAAAACATAGAAAAGACAATAAAAATAAGCAATCACAGTTGACACAAAATATACGTGGGAAAAACTTTTCAAGTAAAAAGTCCACCACACAAAGTCAAGACAATTTTATTACAGTAACAAAAATAGTTACATACAATATACAGTCTTCTTTGATCAACTCACATCAGCACTTCCAGAACAATCTCACTGTTACAATATTTTATCTAAAACATACAATTCGAATATATCTACCATGCAATAGTGTACTCGACTTGATAAGTCATACGTTGCATTCAATTCTTCTCAATCAATCGCCGATCACCAGGTACATGAATCTCTTGATCCAATCATGCAATCGATCTTTTTTCATCGAGCCACTCAGGCATAAATGCCATCACCCGAATCAGGTTTTGTCAGCCAACCTAAGTCAGCATACAATTACTGTTGTTGCCACAAAAAACCTTTGGCTAACTAGAAGTAGTCAAACTGCCATGTGTCTAATTTGCATTTGCCTATCGCTCCTGCCACTAAATCCAACTCAATCAAACACAATCTCGAGCTCCTCTGAGCTCCTTGTGCTCATACCACTCCACCGTCGAGCTGATTCGACCCACCTGTGGTAATGTGGTGAGCCTAACTGAGCTCCCTCAAGCTTCCTCGCTCTACCACCAAGTCCAAATGACCCGTTCGCGGTATGGCGATTTGGCCAACCAAGCTCGTCCAAGACCTGCCCGCGCTATCGGAGCACCAGCTGAGTCAGCCCGTAGTAATGTGGTGAGCTCGATTGAGCTCACCCATAGACTTCACAGAGCTCATTCAATAACTGTCCCACACTATCGCCGTCCGGGTTGACACTAGTCGCCGCAACGAGGTAACTGTTTTGAGTGACCACTAGTGGTCAAACCATGCTACTCTGGGGGTTGACATACCACCTCGCAATAGAGCAGTGACCGTCAGCCAGACCGCTGGCAGTCTCACCGTGATCACTGCGGTGAGTGGACCCACCACTTGCAGTAAGGCTATAGCATCCAAGGCAACCGCAGGTAGTCTCACCGCCACCACCATGGTTAAGGACTTAACTATCGCGGTATGGCGATGACCAACTAGACAGGCTGAGTGAAGGAAACCACGATCATTGTGGTTAAGACTTAACTACGAGCAGTAAAGAGGTAACTGCCACCCATCCACCGCGATACTGCCAGGGAAGATAAGACCGCCGCGGTAAAGCGGTTAAGGCAAGAATGAAGTCAGGCGTGGTATGGTGGTAAACTGTAGAAACATCTGAATTTCACAAAGTCATTAAAATAGGGGCATCAAGTTGGAAGTTGAGACACATTTTCTCAACAAGCTCCCACTTGGCGAACACTTCCATCTTCCCCATGACTTTGAAAAAATTATTGTCTATCATAGGCCCCGAGGCCCATTGATTTTGCGCACCATATATACTTTTTTGTGCTAACCGGCTTTGTTAAAGCATCTGCAACATTCTTCAAGGTGTCCACCTTTTCCAGACTGACCTTGCCATCTTCAACCATATCCCTCATAAAGTGATATTGGAAATGATGTGCTTGGTCCTGGCATGAAAGGTCAGATTCTTTGCCAAACAAATGGCACTCTGACTATCACAGAAAATAGTGATCTGCTCAACATTAAGTCCTATATCTAAACATAAACGTCTTATCCAAACAACTTCCTTACAAGCATGAGTTGTAACCATGTACTATGCCTATGTCATGGATAAAGCAACTCCAACTTGTCGCTTACTCATCCAACTAATTGCTCCACCATTAAGCATGAAAGTGTATCCACCGGTGGATCGCCTACTGTCAATGTCCCCTGCCCAATCTGAATCAACATAACCATGAATGCTGAGACTTCTCTGTGATGAAACCAAACTTCCATAGTAACACAGGGCGTAGTTTGAAGTCCCCTTCAAATACCTAAGTACTCTCTTCACAGTATCCCAATGTGATCTTCCCAGATTTTCCATAAATCGTCTTAGAACTCCCACTACTTGGGCAATGCCTAGTCTTGTGCAGACCATAACATACATCAAACTGCCAACAACATTTGCATAAGGAACACTGGTCATGTCCTCTTTCTTAGTAGCAGACTTTGGATAGTCTTCAATAGTCAGCTTAGTTCCATGCATGATTGGAACAACAAGCTGCTTGCAATCATCCATGCTAAACCTCTCCAGAACTATTTTCACATACTTACTTTGACTGACCCAAAGCTTTCTACTTGTTCTATCCCTGGTTATCTCCATTCCAAGAATGTACCTTTTGCACCAAGATCTTTCATTTCGAACTTTGCAGACAACTGAGATTTAAGATCAGAAATCATAGTCTTGCTATTTCCTATGAATAACATATCATCCACGTATAGTGTAATAACAAGCACAAGATCATTCTTAGATTTATAATAAATGTAGTGATCAGATTTTAATCTCACAAATCCAATTGACAACACAAACGTGTCAAATTTATGGTACCACATTCTAGGAGATTATTTTAAACCATAGAGATATTTATTTAACTTACAAACCAGATTTTGTTTACCTCTTTCAACAAAATTCTCAGGCTAGGAAATGTAGATTTCTTCTTCCAGCTCACCATGGAGAAATGTTGTCTTCACATCCATCTGTTCAATTTCAAAATCATACACAACTGCCAATGACAATTAAAATCTGATGGATGTTAGCTTTGCTATAGGGGAAAAAATTTCTCCATAATCAATTCCCTTAATTTGATAAAATACCTTTGCAACCAACCTTGCCTTATACTTCTCAACACTGCCATCAAAGCCTGTTTTATTTTTGAATATCTACTTACAGCCAACAAGCTTTCGCCATTTAGGCAATTGTACCAAATTCCAGGTTTCATTCTTTTGCAAAGAATCCATCTCCTCATTCATGGCTTGCAGCCAGGAATTTGAATCAGCCATGTTGATTGCTTCTTTCACAATCTTCGGCTCATCAGTGTTGGTTAATAAAGCATAGGCACATTTCAAATTTAATAGTGAAAAACCATACCTTTCAGGTTGCCTTTTTTCTCGTGTAGATCTTCTTACAGGCTGAGGTTGTTCTTCATCATTAGAACTTCCGGAGCTTCTTGAGCTCTCCTCAGTTTTAGGTACACCATGCAGCTCTTCCCTTTCTGTAGTTTGGGGAATCTCAACTGCATCCTTCTGCTTGTCACTTTGATCTGTCTCAAGTTGTTGATCACTAACTGAATGTTTTAGCTCATGAAATATCACGCTTCTGTTGTACAAAACCTTCTCAGTAACAGGGTTCCAAAGCTTGTATCCCTTCACACCAACTCCATAGCCGATGAGAATACATTTGATAGCCTTGTTATCCAATTTAGATCTCTCCTCATTTGGCACATAAACATATTTCTCATAGCCAAACACATAGACATTCCTCAAAGAGGGATTCTTACCAGACCATGCTTTCAAAGGCATTTTATCAATAAGAGCAGAGCAAGCAGATTTATTTATTAGATAACATGATGTAGCCATAGCCTCAGCCCAGAACATCTTCTCCAGACTAGCACCACTCAGCATACTACTTGCCTTTTCCATCAACGTCTTGTTCAGCCTTTCAGCAACTCCATTCTGTTGTGGAATGTAACGCGTTGTCTTGTGCCTTTTAATTCTATGATCAGTGTAATACCTTTCAAAATCTGCAGAACAAAATTTACCGCCATTGTTTGTCCTCAAACATTTAATTTTCCTTCTAGTCTGATTCTCTACCAAAGATTTAAATTCTTTAAACTGACTGAACACTTCTGATTTACTTTTAAGGAAGTATACAAATTCCCTTCTCGAACAGTCATCAATAAAAGAAACAGAATATCTAGAATTTGATAACGAAGGAACATTAACTGGACCAAACACATCATAATAAACATAATCCAATATACCAGAAGATTTGTGAGGACTAGAATAAAATGAAGCACGGTGTTGTTTTCCATAGATACAATGTTCGCAAAAATTGAACTCAAGGTTACAATCATCAAGCCCTTCTACAAGATTTTTATACTTCAAGGTTTTTAAACCTTTCTCACTAATGTGACCAAATCTATGATGCCATAGCATAGTCTTCTCATCTGGGAGTTTTACCTCCAAAGCATTTGCAGCCAGAGAAGTGTCTTCATCTTTCTCTACAGGTGCAACATTTCATGACTTTATAGACACACTGTTACAAGGAACATGACGTGCATCCAACTTATACAGAGTGCTAGTACGAACACCCTTAGCCAGAACCATTGCCCCTCTAGCCATTTTACATCCCTTACTTGAAAAAGAAACTTCTACACCAACATCATTTAACTTACTAACAAAAAGAATATTTCGAGCCAGACCTAGTATGTGAAGTATGCCACCAATACATTTGACTCTCCCGTCAGGAAATTGAATTATGAATCTTCCTCTACCAACTATCTCCAACGTTGAATTGCTTGCCAAGTACACCTTTCCACCTTCATACTTCTCATATTTAGAGAACCATTCTCTATTGGACGTCATGTGAAAGGACGCACCTGAGTCAACCAACCAGACATCATATGACGCCTAAGTTGTCAAGGCTGTTGCAATGAAGGCGTTTGCATCACTATGAGAAGATTCATTGTCGGAGGCATTCTGCTTCTTCTTCTCCTTGCAGTCCTTCTTGATATGACCAGGTTTCCCACAGTTTCAGCATCTCACCTTGAAATTTTTACCAGGAGACTTTGATCTTCCTACAGATTTGGATTTTGACTTCTTTTCTTTCTTCTTGCCTTTCTCCTTTGGTCTACCTCGAACAGGAAGAGCCTCTTTGGCCATCTCAGAATACATCATTCACATTTCTTCAGACAAGAGCGAAGCAACCATGCCATCCATCTTGAATGCAGTGGTTTATGTTTCCAATAGCCATCACCAGATGATCCCAATTGTCAGGTAATGAACACAATAGGAGCATGCAATGATCTTCCTCCTCTGTCTTTACACCTACAGATGCTAGCTGAGTAACACTCATGTTAAGAAAATTTAGATGGTCTACAACAGATACACCTTCATCCATTTTCAAGGAGTACAACTTCTTCCTCAGGAATAACTTATTTACCGGAGACTTTCCCTGATAAATATCACCAAGCTTCTTCCATAATGAAGCTGTAGACTGCTCGTCATGAACATTCAGGAGAACGAAATCAGCCAGACTCAGTCTTATTATACCTCTTGCCTTTCTATTAGCAAGATACCAAGCCTCTTGAGTCATACTTTGTGGCTTAGCTCCAGACACTGCGATCCAGAGGTCTCTATCCACCAGCAAGTCTTCCATTTTGAGTTTCCACAACTCAAAGTTGCTGCCATTAAATTTTTCAATGTCTACTCTACTTGATGCACTTGCCATCTCAAACTGAAACAATTTTTAACAATGCAATACTCCCACTGAAACAATATTAGCACAAAAAACTAAGCTTTCTCTCAAGGATAACATAACAGGCCAGGCTCTGATACCACTTGAAGGAAAAAATGGGCAGGATCTAATGACCCGATAGTATGGAATACATTCCCTTAACACTAATACAACAAAGGAGAAGAGCATAAACTAGTTCCTAATAGCTTTCAAAACTATTTGAGATAAATACAAAAAAACATAGAAAAGACAATCAAAAATAAGAAATCATAGTTGACACAAGATATACGTGGGAAAACCTTTTTAGGTAAACAACCCACCGCAAAAAGTCAAGAAAATTGTATTACAATAACAAAAACAGTTACATACAATATACGGTCTTCTCTAATTAGCTCATAGCAGCACTTCCAGAACAATCTCACTATTACAATGTGCTATCTAAAACATATAGTTCGAATATTTATACCATGCAATATTGTACTCGACTTGATAAGTCATATGTTGTATTCAATTCTTCTCAATCAACCATTGATCACCAGGTACGTGAATCTCTTGATCCAATCACGCATTCGATCTATCCATATCGATCTTTCTGCATCGAGCCACTCATGCATAAATGCCATCACCCGAATTGGGTTATGTCCGCCAGCCTAAGTCAGCCTGCAATTATTGTTGTTGCCACAAAAAACCTTTGGCCAACCAAAAGCAGTCAAACTGCCACATGTCTTATTTGCATTTTCCTATCGCTCCTGCCACCGAGTCCAACTCGGTCAAACATAGTCTCGAGCTCGTTTGAGCTCCCTGTGCTCATATCGCTCCACCACCGAGCTTAGTCGACCCACCCGCGGTAATACGATGAGCTTGACCGAGCTCCCTTGAGCTTCCCCACTCTACCACCGAGTTGAAACGAACCGTGTGCGATATGGCGGTTTGGCCAACCGAGCTCATCCAAGACCTTCCCGCGCTATCGGAGCACCAGCCGAGTCAGCCCGCGATAATGCGGTGAGCTAGACAGAGCTCACCCACAGACTTCACCAAGCTCTTCTGCTAACCGTCCCATGCTACCACCATCCGAGTTGACACTCGCCGCGGCAATGAGGTAACCAGTCTAAGTGACCATTGGCGGTCAAACCGTGCTACCATGGGTGTCGACAGACCACCCGCGGTAGAGCGGTGACCGTCAGCCATACCACTGGCGGTCTCATCATGATCATCGCAATGAGTGGACCCACCACCTGCGATAAGGCAATAGCAACCAAGGCAACCACAGGTGGTCTCACTGCCACCACTGCGGTCACGAACTTAACTGTCGCAGTATGGAGGTGACCAACCAGACAAGCTGAGTGAAGGAAACCGTAGTCACCGCGGTTAAGACTTAACTATGAGCGGTAAAGAGGTAAGTGCCACCCATCCACTGCAGTACCGCCAGGGAAGATAAGACCACTGCAGTAAAGTAGTTAAGGAAGGAATGAAGCCAGTACGGTACAGCAGTAAACTGCAGAAACATCTGAATTTCACCAAGTCATTAAAACAAGGGCTTCAAGCTGGAAGTTTAGACACATTTTCACAACAAGCTCCCACTTGGCGAACACTTCCAGCTTCCCCATGACTTTGAAAAAAATATTGTTTATCATAGGCCCCAAGGCCCATCGATTTTGCGCACCATATAAACTTGTCTGTGCTGACCAGCTTTGTTAAAGCATTTGCAACATTCTTCAAAGTGTCCACCTTTTCCAGACTGACCTTGCATTCTTCAACCATATCCTTCACGAAGTGATATTGCACATCTATGTGCTTGGTTTTGGCATGAAAGGTCAGATTCTTTGCCAAACAAATGGCACTCTGACTGTCACAAAAAATAGTGATCTACTTAGCATTAAATCCTATGTCTAAACATAAACGCCTCATCCTTCCTTACAGGTGTGAGTTGCAGCCATGTATTCTGCCTCTGTCATGGATAAAGCAACTACAGCTTGTCACTTGCTCATCTAGCTGATTTCTCTACCATTAAGCATGAATGTGTTTCAATTGGTGGATTGACTATTGTCAATGTCCCCTACCCAATCTGAATCAACATACCCATGAATGTTGAGAGTCTTATCTGATGCAACCAAACTACCATGGTAACACAAGGCGTAATCTAAAATCCCCTTCAAATACGTAGGTACTCTCTTCATAGCATCCCAATGTGATCTTCTTGGATTTTCCATAAATCGGCTTAGAACTCCCACTACTTGGGCAATGTCTGGTCTTGTGCAGACCATAGCATACATCAAACTACCAACAACATTTGCATAAGGTAGACTGGTCATGTCCTCTATCTCAGTAGCAGACTTTGGACAGTGTTCAACAGTTAGCTTAGTTCCATGCATGATTGAAACAACAAGTTGCTTGCAATCATCTATGCTAAACCTCTCTAGAACTGTTTTCACATACTTACTCTGACCCCAAAGCTTTCTGCTTGTTCTATCCCTGGTTATCTCCATTCAAAGAATGTACCTTGCTGCATCAAGATCTTTCATTTTGAACTTTGCAGACAACTAAGATTTAAGATCAGAAATCATAGTCTTGCTATTTTCTATGAATAACATATCATCCACATATAGTGTAATAACAAGCACACGATCATTCTTAGATTTATAATAAATGCAATGATCAGATTTTGATCTCATAAATCCAATTGAAAACATAAACGTGTCAAATTTCTAGTACCACATTCTAGGAGATTCTTTTAAACCATAAAGAGATTTATTTAACTTACAGACCAGATTTTATTTACCTCTTTCAACAAAATGCTCAGGTTGGGACATGTAGATTTCTTCTTCCAGCTCACCGTGGAGAAACGATTTCTTCACATCCATCTATTCAATTTCAAAATCATACACAGCTGCCAATGACAATAAAAATCTTATGGATATCAGCTTTGCTATAGGGGAAAAAATTTCTCCATAATCAATTCCCTCAATTTGAGAAAATACCTTTGCAACCAACCTTTCCTTATACTTCTCAACACTACCATCAAGGCATGTTTACTTTTTGAATATCCACTTATAGCCAATAGGCTTTCGCCTTTTAGGTAGTGGTACCAAATTCCAGGTTTCATTCTTTTTCAAAGAATCCATCTCCTCATTCATGGTTTGCAGCAAGGAATTCGAATCAGCCATGCTGATTGCTTCTTTCACAATCCTAGGCTCATCAGTGTTGGTTAATAAAGCATAGGCATGGTTTGAATTTAACAGTTGAAAACCATAACTTTCAGGTTGCCTTTTTTCTTGTGTAGATCTTCTTACAGGTTGAGGTTTTTCTTCATCATCAGAACTTTCAGAGCTTCTTGAGCTCTCCTCAGTTTCAAGTACACCATGCAGCTCTTCCCTTTCTGTAGTTTGGGGAATCTCAACTACATCCTTCTGCTTGTCACTCTGATCTGTCTCAAGTTTTTGATCACTTACTGAAGGTTTTAGCTCACGAAATATCACGCTTCTGTTGTACAAAACCATATTAGTAACAGGGTTCCAAAGCTTGTATTCCTTTACATCAAAGCCATAACCGATGAGAATACATTTGGTAGCCTTGTTATATAATTTAGATCTCTTTTCATTTGGCACATAAACATATGCCTCAAAGCTAAACACACTGACATGCCTTAGAGAGGGCTTCTTATTAGACCATGCTTCCAAAGGCGTTTTATCAACAAGACCAGAGCAAGCAGAATTGTTTATTAGATAACATGATCTAGCCACAACCTCAACCTAGAACATCTTCTCCAGACCAGCACCACTCAGCATACTACTTGCCTTTTCCATCAACGTCTTGTTCAGCCTTTCAACAACTCCATTGTGCTATGGAGTGTAACGCGTTGTCTTGTGCCTTTTAATTCCATGATCAATGCAATACCTTTCAAAATCTGCAAAACAAAATCCACCACCATTGTTTGTCCTCAAACATTTAATTTTCCTTCCAGTCTGATTCTCTACCAAAGATTTAAATTTTTTAAACCGACTGAACACTTCTGATTTTTTTTTAAGGAAGTATACAAATGCCCTTCTCGAACAATCATCAATAAAAGAAACATAATATCTAGACTTTGATAACAAAGGAACATTAACTGGACCAAACACATCAAAATGAACATAATCCAGTATACCAGAAGATTTGTGAGGACTAGAATAAAATGAAACACGGTGTTTTTTTCCATAGATACAATATTCGCAAAAATTGAACTCAAGGTTACAATCATCAAGCCCTTCTACAAGATTTTTATTCTTCAAAGTTTTTAAACCTTTCTCACCAATATGACCAAGTCTATGATGCCATAGCATAGTCTTCTCAGCTAGGAGTTTTACCTCCAAAGCATTTACAGCCAGAGAAGTGTCTTCACCTTTCTCTACAGGTGTAGCATTGCATGACTTTATAGAGGCACTTTTACAAGGAACAGGATGTGCATCTAGCTTGTACAAAGTGCTAGTACGAACACCCTTAGCCAACACCATTGCACCTCTAGCCATTTTACATCCCTTACTTGAAAAAGAAGCTTCTACACCAACATCATTTAACTTACTGATAGAAAGAAGATTTCAGGCCAGACCCGGTATGTGAAGTACGCCACCAATACCTTTGACTCTCCCATCAGGAAACTGAATTCTAACTCTTCCTCTACAAACTATCTCCGGCGTTGAATTTCTTGCCAAGTACACCTTTCCACCGTCATACTTCTCATATTTAGAGAGCCATTCTTTATTGGACGTCATGTGAAAGGACGCACCTGATTCAACCAACTAGACATCATCTGATTCTTGAGTTGTCAAGGATGCTGCAATGAAGGTGTATGCATCACTATGAGAAGATTCATTTTCAGAGGCATTATGCTTCTTCTTCTCCTTGCAGTCCTTCTTGATATGACCAGGTTGCCCACAATTCCAGTATCTCACCTTGAAATTTTTACCAGGAGACTTCAATCTTCCTACAAATTTGGATTTTTATTTCTTATCTTTCTTCTTGACTTTCTCCTTTGGTCTACCTCGAAAAAAAGAGCCTCTTTGGCCATCTCAGAAGACTTCATTCACATTTCTTCATAAAAGAGCAAAGCAACCATGCCATCCATCTTGAATGCAATGGTTGTGCTTCCAATAGCCATCACCAGATGATCCCAACTGTCAGGTAATGAACACAATAGGAGCATGCAATGATCTTCGTCCTCTATCTTTACACCTACAAACGCCAGCTGAGTAACACTCATGTTAAATGATTCATATGGTCTACAACAGATGCACCTTCATCCATTTTCAAGGAGTACAACTTCTTCCTCAGGAATAACTTATTTACCAGAGACTTTCCTTGATAAATATCAGCAAGCTTCTTCCATAATGAAGCTGTAGACTGCTCCTCATGAACGTTCAGGAGAACAGAATTGGCCAGACTCAGTATTATTAGACCTCTTGCCTTTCTATTAGCAATATCCCAAACCTCTTGAGTCATACTTTGTGGCTTAGTTCTAGACACTGAAATCCAGAGGTCTCTATCCACCAGAAAGTCTTCCATTTTGAGTTTCCACAACTCAAAGTTGTTGCCATTAATTTTTTCAATATCTACTCTACCTGATGCACTTGCCATCTCAAACTAAAACAAGTTTTAACAATGCAATACTCCCACCGAAACAGTATTAGCACAAAAAACTGACCTTTCTCTCAAGGATAACACAATGGGTCAGGCTCTGATACCACTTGAAAGCAAAAATGGGCAGGATCTAATGACCCAATAGTGCACAATACATTCCCTTAACACTAATACAATAGAAGAGAAGAGCATAAACTGGTTCCTAATAGCTTTCAAAAATATTTGAGATAAATACCAAAAAACATAAAAAAGACAATCAAAAATAAGCAATCACAGTTGACACAAGATATACGTGGGAAAACCTTTTCAAGTAAAAAACCCACCACACAAAGTCAAGACAATTGTATTATAGTAACAAAAATAGTTACATACAGTATTTGGTCTTCTCTAATCAACTCATAGCAGCACTTCCAAAACAATCTCACTGTTACAATGTTTTATCTAAAACATACAGTTTGAATATATCTACCATGCAATATTGTACTCGACTAGATAAGTCATACATTGCATTCAATTCTTTTCAATCAAACGCCGATCACCAGGTACATGAATCTCTTGATCCAATCACGCAATCGATCTTCCCATGTCGATCTTTCTGCATCAAGCCACTTAGGCATAAATGCCATCACCCGAATCGGGTTATGTCCGCCAACCTAAGTCAGCCTACAATTACTTTTGTTGCCACAAAAAACCTTTGGCCAACCAGAAGCAGTCAAACTGCCACATGTTCTATTTGCATTTGCCTATCACTTTTTCCACTGAGTCCAACTCGGTCAAACATAGTCCCAAGCTCATCTGAGCTCCCTGTGCTCATACCGCTCCACCGTCGAGCTGAGTCGACCCACCCACGGTAATCATTCTCAAATTTCTGAAAAAATTGGGTTTGAGTCATATCCAAAAAATTATTTGGATGTGGCTCACGATTCTAACTACCAATTCTCCTTCTTACCACATCCCTTTGATTCAGAGATGGCTTTGTGTTATTCTTCCAATACTCTTCAATTAGTGTTCTCAAGGCTTCAAAAACTTCTTTATTTTTTCGTGACAGTCTCCTCGAGAATTCTCATAATTCATTTGAATCAGTGCTCTCAATTCGTTGCCGCCTTTAAATGACTCTTAATAAAGTTTTTCTACTAATTCCCATTTGCTTGCTCGTCTTTCTAATGAGATGATCT
Organism: Sequoiadendron giganteum; assembly: GCA_007115665.2. NCBI lineage: Eukaryota > Viridiplantae > Streptophyta > Pinopsida > Cupressales > Cupressaceae > Sequoiadendron > Sequoiadendron giganteum. The sequence continues at coordinate 77,087,906 of CM021100.1, forward strand.
CTCTTGTTTTGACAGCTTACCAAATTTGATGTAATGACACGTCAGGTGACATTACTATCCTTTGAGCGTGAGGTCTTACCCACACTCTCATAAGCATCCATTAGATTCTTCACAATAGTGTCTTCACTCGATGCATTCGATGTTCTCAACCCAAGAGTCTTCATGATGTTCCTATACTTTACACCCCGCATCATTTCAACAAATAGTTGACATCTTGCAGTCTCATTTATCCTTTCAAAGAATCATTCCCAGATCTTATCAACATATCTTCTACAAGTGCGTGTTGAAATCTTACCTTCCATGTGCTGAAAAATCTCATCATCAATATTAATCAAATACTTTGGATTTCTACACAAAATTCTTGGTGGTGTTCTCCTAGGTACATACATCTCAATATTAGGAATTTCATCAATATTTAATTGAGGTGGGCTAGATTTCATACCTTCGATTGAGGGTGGAGAAGAAGACATACCTTGAGGTTCACATGGGGATGATGGCATACCTTCTTCGTCAATTTTGAGAGATGATGTACTCTCAAATTGAGATGTGTTGGATGGTTTCCAACAATACTCACTTATGGTACATGGTGTCCCTACATATTCAGTTGCAGTAGATGGTATCTGTCCATATTCACTTGTGCTAGATGGTGTCCCTCCATATTCACTTGTGCTTAATGTTGTCCCTTCATATTCACTTGTCGTAGAGGGTGTGTTTCCAACTACGGTATCTGAATCTATCTTACGATGATGCTTTCGCATTCGTGCTTGTTGTGTTGCCAATTCTCGTTCTCTTTTTGACGGTTGAGGTTCCTCTACAATCGGGTTATTTTCATCAATCATTTCCAATTTCTTCTTTTCACGATATGCTCCCACTCGAACTCTCTCCTTTTCTTTCAAGGTTTCATTCTCTTCGTCTGTTAGTTTCCTCTTTGTCTTTTTCTTCGGCATGGCGGATAATTTTATATGTACCATGGTAATGAGACGAATATTAGTTCCTAAAAAATTTATCCATTCAAGTTAATTGAAAAATATGTCATTGAAGGCTTCATTTAAATAATGCTTTCAATCATCGTGTACAAAAATTAACCTAGCATGTAGACAAATGTGTACAAACTATGGAAGCACTAGGTTGGCCAGAGCACATTTCTAACTAAAAGCGAATAACCATGATGGTGATTTTGAAAACGAATGAGTGTAATGGCATTGTGAGTGTTTGATAAGTTTGTGATGTAGGAGCACCTTGACAATCTATGCTTCCATTTTGAAATTTGATTCAATTTTGGGTATCTTCATGTTGTAAGAGGGTCATTAAAGATATTTTCCATGTATCAGTTATATGAGCTTTCAAAGGTGGTAATTTGTTATTTATAGGCATTGGTGGGAGTTGGTTGTCATTTCAAAAGGTTTAAACAACCTCCATTGGCTTGAAGGGAGGATTTTTGTTCATTTTGAAATCCATTTTTTTGATAAAAAAATATTGTTTTCCAGAAATTCACTGGTTTTTTTACACTTTCTTGCACTTTTAGGGATCTATACAACCTCCCCTTGATAGAAAAATAATATAATATTTTAGGCACATTTCTTAACTCTCTAATGCAGTAGTTTTGAGGACTTAACAGTACATATGAAGGGAGCAATTGACAATTTTCTGAAACTGCTCATTTCAAGCCAGTCAAGGGTTTGAGTAGGATTTAATTATGAAATGACCATCCCACCTACTATTATGAATTTTTTCTCGGTGGGATGGCATGTAAATTGTTAGAGTAGGGTCTTTTATTGTTGAACATTCCTTGGAATGAAACTAATGACAATAGGATGGGGTTCTTAGGTTGAAACAAGCACTTTTCCATGAGAATTTGAGGAACCAAAGAGTGATTTTGAAAAAGTGTTGAAGGAGTGGTCTATGTAATGAAATTTTGACCTTGTGCAGGGTATTTTGAAGATTTTCGATGCTTTGGAATGGTCTGGGAAGGTCCGGGTATAGGAGTTTCTATAAACCCTCCCTCTTTGCATTGAAAAATGGGAAGTTTTGTAGTGGAAGCCTAGTTGAGCGGGTAAGGTCCTAAGACATAGAAAATATCTTGTTTTGAGACCTAATTAAAGACTTTTTTTGGGTTTGGAAGTCTAGTGTGAGGATATAAGGGTAGTTCCTTTGTAAAATTGGCCTACTTGGAGGCCTCAAATAGTGAAAAGGTCATTTTTCTTAAAGTCTTCCCAAAGGAGTCATGTGATGGGTTAAGGTATGTCTTGTAACTCTGAAATGGGTGCTAGAATCATTCTTTTATTTTCCCGATTTTTTGGAAAGTTTTGGAGTTAAGGGCCCAAAATTGGTTTTGCACAGTAACTAGATTCCAAGGGTGAAATGTGGGAAATGGTGTTTATGTTTGTTGTCCAGCTTGGAGGAGTGTTGGGATTGGTCCATTAGGCCTTTTTAATCTTGTTAGATGCCTCTTGAAGGAAATTTGACATATTCAATGGTTTTGGGTCCTCTAACTTTGCATCAAAAATGAGAATCACAGTCTGAAGTGTGTGCATGGTTTGGGAGATACATGTGACAGTTTGCAAATGCTTGGCTACTAGTAATTTGGATAGTGAACAAAGGAACTATTTTTTTGTGTAAGGGCAGACTTCTCAAAGGTTTCATTTTTGTTGTACTAACTCAAACAAAGATTTATTAAGAAAATAATGGTTTGGTTGTGCCTTAAGAATTATAGTTTGTGTTTGTAAACAATGGTGCCATTATGGAAGATTTAAGACAACTTGTGAATGACATAATAATTGGTTGATGTTTTCAAGAACCTAGTTGATTGTAATCAATTTTTCTCAAGATCTTCAAGGTGTTTTGAAGGTCCTTAAAAGGAATTAAGAACTATTAATGCTAATTTGAGTATACGAATCAAATGTTTTGTGAAGGGAAATATAATTGAATAAGTGTGTCAAGAAAGGTGTTGATTTATTCCTTTGTACTAGATCAGTTTTTGTAGAGGTATTGGAAGGTGTTTGGACCCTTCAGAGGAATGGGAGAGGCTTGGAGTTTTATTAAAGGATGAATTTTGGTGAATGGTTCTGAGTTTGTAATCAACTTTATGTTATGTTACAATCAATTTTATGATGGTTAATCTATTTTTTTGAGTCTGACAAAGAGTTGAAACCAAGTTCTAATGTTTTGATGAAAAGATGATTGAGTTTTTTTTTTATCTTCTTCAATTTGATTTAGGGTCAAAAGTACCCTTGATGATTTGTGGATCCTGGTAGATGTTTTGCATCAAGTTTAAAATAGTAATTGGCAAGTGTATATAATTGTGTATATAATGGTAATTTAAAATGTGCATTGACAACCTAAGGTTATAATGACAAACAAAAATGAAAGCAATCCATAATAGAATGAAATAAAATTTGTAAAGACTTCACATACCTAAAAAACCAGACTTTCAAATGGAGGAGTTCAACCGAATTATGTAGCCTTAGCTTCTTCTTTCTTCAAACTCCACAAAAAATTTGACTTGTTCAAAAGCTTGTTCCCCTCCAAACTTCAATTATATATCAATTTTCAATGGAATTCAAACTTCAATTGATATTATATGTCTTTCAACATGGAAACTCTGCTATTTCATGCAAAGGTGGTAGAAATATCATGGAAAAGGTGATGGAATGTGAAAAACATGCTTGCACACTTCACAACATCATCAAAAAGCTGATTTTTGTCGAAGCACGTGCAGAACCAGGGGAATATGTAGACTATGGGCCTTGAAATCACTGGTATATAGAGATTTTACCATTTTAGTGGATTACAACATGCGCTCACGTTATAACCCGAGCGTGTTATGTGAAATGTGGTTTTCTTAGTATATTTCTTTTCTCCCTCTTTGTCTTTACCCTCTATCCTAATTCTATAGTTGTCCCCTACACCCTTACAGTAGAGGAGATATAGGTGAGTGTGTGTGTGTGTGTGAGAGAGAGAGAGGTAGAGGGAGAGTGGGAGAGAGACGGAGGGAGAGGGAGAGAGGGAGGGAGAGGTAGAGGGTTAGAAATAGAAATTGGGAGACATGGAGATAGATAGGGAGGGAGAGAGGGGGAGAGTGGGAGAGAAAAAGGTAGAGGGAGGGAGAGGGAGTGGGAGAGAAAAATGGAGAGAGGGAGGCAGAGGG